>LNAC01000085.1:2528422-2648744 GCA_002007465.1 Ailurus styani
GTTACCCACCCCCCACCCACCTCCCCCCCAACAATGCCCAGTTTCTTTCCCATAGTCAAGAGTCTTTCATGGTTTGTCAATTTTTTAATTTTTAATGTTTTTTTACCCATTCAATAACCTAACGTTAGTATTGTTTTGTGTATTTAAAAAGTTTAAGTAAATGGCATCACCGTGTAATTGCTCTTTCCACTCAATTATTATGCTCTTGAGATCTGACCATATTGGTACATGAGGATCCAATTCATTCATTTGAACTGACTGCTATATATGTCATGTCATAAATAGACCACAATTTATTTATTCATTCTCTTATTAATGGATATTAAAAGTTCTCCCAGCTTTTTGGTGGGGAAACAGTGAGCACACTTATATCTATCTCCTCTGCATATATTCAAATGTTTTTCTAGAGTACATGCATAAAGCAGTATTGTCGGTTCATGGGCTTTTTTTGTTCTTTTGCATTTTCAACCTTAATAGTTATTGCCAAGTTGATCCCCAAAATGGTGGTTTAGAGACATTTTAATGAAATTTGAATGTGACTGACCAAACAAAGACTTATTTGTATCATCAATGATGTTCAGAGCTAACTAAAATACCAGGAGGATGGGGAATACATTTTATGAATTGACAATTCACTTATTGCCAGTTGATAATCAAGTAGGCCTAATTCATAAAGATACTAGTGTCAGCAGTTTCTGTGCTCATTTCTAGTATCTAAATTTCACCATTCTTTAGCAGATAAGAATCTTGACAAAGATCTCAAGTATGCAAAAACTGGAACATTTCTCTTCTTCTTTTTTCTTTAAATCAACTAGATTTTGACCAACAGCTCTACTCTTTTTTTCTTGTTCCCCCTCCCCCCACCCCCACAGATATGTAAAGTTTCCAGCAACTTACATAGTTAACCTCGTCTTCCCATAGTCCTCTCCAGGAACTGCTCATGGGTTATCTTTGAAACCTCTTTTTCCCAGGGGTTGTGGCCCATCCAGATCTGGTAGCTTTGCTTTTCATTTGTCACAGGTAGAAGCCGTGAGTCCCTGTACTCAGAGTCCTGCAGACTCAGAATGCTACCCAGACTTTGGAGGTCTTTGTCCCCTACCTGGGCCCTCTTAGGGACTAAGAATCAACAAATCTTGGGACTTTCCTACTTTGGTTCTTTTCTCCAGTCTCCTGGAATCCAATCTCTCTGTCTGCCCTCTCCCCCACCTCTCTCTCTCTCTCTCTCTCTCACACACACATACATTCTTTCTCCCTTCCCATTATCTTCACCAGTCTCCTTCTCTCTTTCTTCTCTACTCCAAAATAATTAGGAAAATACCCATGCTTTTCAAGCACAAAGAACTTATGTCCTGTGATCTGTGAGATTCTATCAATTTAAAAGTAAAGTCCAAGGTATTTCAGAGACAACTGCCACTTTTCATTGATTAACAAAAAAGGTAATTAGGGATACCAATTAGCCAGAAGTATTGCTTTAATTAGATGAAATAATTATTTTCTGCAGGACTTAGAAGAAACATGAATAACCAGTTCTTAAACTACTGAAGAGTTTTAGAGGATAGATTTGAAATTACCAGTTCCAATTTCTTCCCAACTTTTCTCAAATATGTTGGGCACAGAGTGTTCAAGTACAGAATGATCATCAGTGCTGGAAAGTTACCAGCTAACACCAGTTGGCAATACCCTGCCAATTATAAAGAAATAAAAATTATTGGAGGCTTAGCAGTAACCTTAGGTCTGTGAAGAACTGTTCCCAGGGGGTTCCTGGGTGGCTCAGTGAGTTAAGTGTCTGCCTTTGGCTCAGTCATGATCTCAGAGTCTTGAGATCAAGCCCTGCATGGGGCTCCCTGGTCAGCAGGGAGTCTGCTTCTCCCCTTTCCTTCTACCTTCCCCTCCCCCTTCCCCTTTCCCCTTCCACTTTCCCTTTCCCCCTCACTTTCTCTTTCCCCTCTCCCTCCCCTTTCCCTCTCTTCCTCCCCAGCACCCTCTTTCCTCCTCCCCCTCCTTCCCCTGTGCATTCTCTCTCTCAAATAAACAAAATCTTTTAAAAAAACCTGTTCTTAGATGACTAAACTGCTTGATAATCTTTTTTTTTAAGATTTTATTTATTTATTTGACAGAGAGAGATACAGCGAGACAGGGAACACACACAGGGGGAGAAGGAGAGGGAGAAGCAGGCTTCTGACCAAGCAGGGAGCCTGATGCAGGGCTCAATCTCATGACCCCAGGATCATGACCTGAGTGGAAGGCAGACATTTAACCAACTGAGCCACCCAGGTGCCCCAAACTGCTTAATAATCTAACTCTATTTTATAAATGTGTAGCTGAGGAAAGCCAGGAAAATCAAGAAAAACTCATTTGATGATTGGATTCCCAGCCAATTCATCCCCAGCCTTCCATATTTCCCCAGAGCTCTGGGTGGACACTGAACAGATTGTAAAAACCTGAAAGTGGTCTAGTGTGAGCTTCAGCTTAGCCTTTGCTGACCATGCACTGTATGTAATTCCTTATTCATCCAGGTCCTGACTTTGAGGGTTAGAGATTGAGCTATACTAAGACAAAGAATATGGAATAAATGCCAAAAGCTTCTGTGAGCCTGTCTGACTGAAAGTGAAAACCTGTATTCTACTCACAGATTAGGACCTCTGTGTTAAATGTTGTTGTCACTAGCAAGGAAGAGGCATTTGGCTGACCAGAATCTACTTGCAGCCTGTGCAGTGGAGCTTAATTCTATATAACAAGTAGCAACAGTGAGTGACCATACCAGATAACCATAATTTCACTGTTTATCTCACATTAAGTTTCAGTAACAAAGATGGAGATGGACTTTCCAGTTGCTTTGTTTGCAGACCATTGAAAGTATACCCCTAGAGGGAGTCAATGGAATTTGGTGTAGAATAGAGCAGAATTATGATCCAGAATTAGCCTCAGCTCTCTTGCCAAGGTGGTACCTTCGGTAACCATATACACATGACAGTAGACAAATCAATACTTCCTCTGTTGGTAAGGAAGTCGGGAAGGAAACCTAGTAGGTTAATACTGAACCAAAGAAAGGTCTCACAGACCTTGCTCTGTGAAAGTTATTTTTCAGCATATGGTCTTTAATTAGGAGTAAAATTTAAAACCTTTTGGCAGCAGAATTATTTGAGCTTGCTGGAGTAAAGCAATCAAGGACTAGCCTTTTATTTATTTATTTTCCCAAGATGATCATTCAAATAAATATAACTAAATTCTGTTAAATGTGTTAGGGAAACATACCTATGAACAGAAGACAAAATGAATCTAATACATGCCTTTTTTAGGACTTGAAGAACATAAACCTCAAATGCCCTTAAATATTAAATACTCTGAAGAATGGAAAAGGAATCAAGAACAGGGATCACTGTTCAGCATTCCACTAAGTATTTAGCTAAGACAAAGGAAAAAATTGAGTCACCATTGCTTCTCACTCCATAGGCTAGAATAAGCAGTAGTATGAGGCCAGTTAAGATGGCTACCAGAGGGGAGGTAGGAGGGGGGATGGGTGAAAGAGGTGATGGGAATTAAGGAGTGCACTTGTGATCAGCACTGGATATTATATGTGAATGTTGAATCACTAAATTGTGCACCTGAAACAAATATTACACTCTATGTTAACTAACTGGAATTTAAATCAAAACTTAAAAAGAAAAATGATAAGGACTGTTAAAAGAGAAATCCACAGAACTAGAAAATTCCTGAAAAGTGGATAATAGCTGACCTCTGACAAGCCAATCTCCTATCTATTGGTTGAGCATCCTAGGATTGTTCATTGGTACAAAGGGAAGACAAGGAGTGGGGCTGAGATTTAGGGCATTCAGAAGAAATAGACTTATGCCCATGGAATAAGAGCAGGAATGTTGGAAACCAGTAACCAAATAGATTGGAGTGAAGGGAGGAAAACACAGGCACAGTGGAAGATAAGAAAGTGTTTGGACATGGATAAAGGTTTTAACATATGGGCCAAACTAGTTAAACTGGAGAAATTACAAAGATGACTAGGAGACTGATGGGTACAGAAGAAGTAGGAGATCTAATTCTGTAGGAAGGAGAAACTCCCACAGGAGACATGAACTTGGAAGAATGAGTGAATAACAAATAGCAGATGAACAAGGTAAATTAAAAAATAACAACAGTTTTAAATAATTTGTGAACAAAAAAGGAAAGAAATTGTACTGAAAATTAGACAATATCTGAAAAAGAATTATAATAAACTTATGACATAGCAAAAACATAGTGCAGAATCTAAGTATTCCTTAAAGGATTATTGATCACCTAACCACTTAGAAAAAAAAGTCAGAATGAAAATTATTGAGTTAAGGGTTACAGTTATAAAGTTAGAAAAATCACAATAGACTAAATTCAAAGAACATATACAAAATGAAATAAATATGATGCTAAAACCTATAAAATAGAAAAATAAAGATAAAATAGAATCAATGGGCACAAAATATGGCTTTTTTTTGGAAAGTCTCAGGAAATGGACAAGTTTATGTTAAGATTTATTAAGAAAAGACACTATTAACAATGATAGAAGTGTCATAACTACAGAAACAAAGTAAAAAATTGAAGTATAAACAATACTATTAATGACTTAGTGTTGATAAATGTGAAACTGTAAACAAAATAGTTTTCTAGAAAAAGACCTTACTAAAACTGAATCAAAATGAAAGAGAAACATGAATAAAACAAACCATTAAATCAGTCATTAAAAATATATCAACTTGTGCTTTGAGAGAAATAGGGACCAACTTTATCCTATTTCCTAAAATAAATCAAGAAATGAAAAGAATGATAAGGTAATAAAATGAACAATCGTATTCCAAAATTTAGATAATCTAGATAAGATGGACAAATTCTTAGAAAGACACAAACTATCAACATGACTCAAAAAGGAATACAGAATCTGAATAAATCTGTAACCAAAAAAAGAGTTGGAATTATGACCAAATGGTGTTAACATTTCCCTCAGCCTCCCTAAACTGTAGACAGGCTTCTGCATCCCTGTAGTCTCCTGACATCCCTTACTTAGAGCGTTTACTTTATATAACTTAAAACTGTAAACTCTTTCTCTGCGCCTTTGAGATGTAACTCTTCCCCTAGCCTCTTACAAGTTTTACAACCCAGGAATGGCTTTCTCAAAGTATAAAACTCAGAAAATTTAGGTGCAAATCTTTGTGATCTTGGATCGTTAATATTTCCTCTGCCTATCAAATCTTGATTGGCCTATCAACATTTCCAGCCGTATTTCATTCTGTGTATTCTAACCTCAGAATCTATCCCTAACCCTGTCCGTACCTCTGGCCCTATTGTGCCAGGTACAGATTTATTTCTGACTATTACCCCTTGCTCTAAGACTTTACTATGATAGCTATTTTCTAACTGGTGCCAATAATTTGATCTGTTCCAGTTACTGACTTTTGCTCATGTCCCTTTCTCTAAACCCTCAGGTCCCAAAGTCCACCACAAAATATACATTTTAGTTCCTCTCTAGAATATACTCTCTTCCAGACTTCAGCTATATTTAAATTTGTCTGACCATAACTGATTATTCATTACATAAAATAATATTCCAGGCTTAAGTTGAGATATACATGCGCATTATAAAATGAACCAGAGGTATTACTTTTTCAAATTATTGTTATTTAAGAAAAAATATACTACCTCATCTTTCAGGTGACTGATCTGAAAATTATAAAAGTAAAATAATAGTTTTATTAAACATTTCCTAAAATTAAGACCTAATCAATGGGAAGAAATTGAATATTGATATTTTATTACATTTCCTCACTTTATAAATGAACTTTTCTTACCTAATTCATCATATTTCCTAGATTGAAAATGTGCAGGTTTTCACCTTCCTCAATTTATATTGCAGGTTGAATAATTGTGTTGAATATTTAGAAAGACAATTAAATGTTTCCTGTTGATTGAATGGTTAGCCATGGAAGAAAGAATCAGAAATCTCATTCAAGGGGATAGCCATCTATGTTTAAAATGCCAATATTTCTTTCATGAGTCAGACAGCCCAGAGATTCTATGGTAGATATTTGATACCAATTTTAGAGATCTGTTCTAGGTTGAAGAGATCTAACAATAAAATGAAAATTTTTTTGAGAACAATCCATTAATTAATCCATATATTAATCCATATATCTTTAGTTTCATCTTTGCAAGTAAGAACTTAGACAGCTAAAATACGTACCTTTTTTTTTTTTAATCAGAGAGAGAGAGAGAGAGAGAGTGAGCACAAGCAAGGAGAGCAGCAGGCAGAGGGAGAAGCAGTCTCTCCACTGAGCAAGCAGCCCCATGTGGGACTTGATCCCAGGAACTCAGGATCATGACCTGAGCTGAAGGCAACCACTTAACCAGCTGAGTCACCCAGGTGGCCCTCACTCTTTCATTTTTAACATGAAAAAAATTTTAGGTTTCTAAACGGTAAACTGAGACCTAAGTGACATACCAGGATGTTGTATTTTACTTTCATTTGTCTCTAAGTATTTCCGGATTTTCCTTATGATTTCTTTTTTGGCTTTTTTGGTCAAATTTTCCTTACAATTTTTTTTTTACCTTTTTCTTGTTTAAGTGTGCATTGTTTAATTCCATATATTTGTGACTTTCCTGTTTCCCATTAGTTATCGATTTCTAACTTTATTTCATTTGTGGTCAGAAGAGATACTTTGTATAATTTCAATCTTAAGACATTTTTGTGGCCTAACATACGGTCTATCCTAGAGAATGTTCAATGGGTACTTAAGAATGTCTATTCTGGGTGTCCCTGGGTGGCTCAGTTGGTTGAACATTGGATGCTTGATTTTGGCTTAGGTCATGATCTCAAGGTCTTGAGACCAAGGCCAGTGGTGGGCTCTGTGCTCAGCACAGAGTCTGCTTGAGATTCTCTCTTTTTTCCCTCCCCCTCTACCCCTCTCCCCACTTGTGTTCACGTTCTTGTTCTCTTTCTCTCAAATAAATAAATAAAATCTTTTAAAAAAATGATGTCTCTTCTGTTGTTGTTGGGTGAAGTGTCCATATATATGTCTGTTAGATCTATCCAGTGGTTTTATTTTGTTGTTGTTGTTCAAGTCACCAATTTTTTTACTTCTCTCTAGTCGATCTATCCATTATTGAGAGTGGGGTTGCATAATTTTCTTAAAAGCTTTTAAGGTGGTTCTTATGTGTTAGCAAGTTTGAGAACAGAAACAGTATATGAATGGTTTGAAATTATAGTTAGAGACAAAATCCTTGTTATGTAGCAATTGTTGTTGAGAATTTCAAGTCATTTATTTTTGCCCAGAATGGGATCTTTTCTTATTTAGATGAAAGAGCTACTAATTAATGCATTTATATGGTAGTACAATCCATTGCTGTTAATTTTTAGTGGGTAATATCTTACTAGAATCTCTTCAATTAACAAATGGATTAATTGATGTATTTTTTCTTAGAAACAAATTTATGGATAAAAAATGATTATCAAATTCATATGGAATTGAAAAGAATTCCAAATAGCCAAAACAATCTTGAAAAAGAAAAATAAAGTTTGGAGTTAGAGGATTCACATTTCCCAATTTTGAAACTTACCTACAATGCCATCGTAATCAATGGCACTGGCATAAGGATAGACATATAAACCAACAGAATTGAATAGAGAGCCCAGAAGTAAACTGCCACGTATATGGTCAGTTGATTTTTGACGAGAGTGCCAAGACCATTCAATGGGAAAAGGACAATCTTTTCAACCAATAGTGGTAGCAAAACTGGATATCCATATGCAAAAGAAAGAAATTGTACCCTTAACTAACACCATATACAAAAATGACCTCAGGGCGCCTGGGTGGCTCAGTGGGTTAAAGCCTCTGCCTTCGGCTCAGGTCATGATCTCAGGGTCCTGGGATCGAGGCCCACATCGGGCTCTCTGCTCAGCAGGGAGCCNTACCCTTAACTAACACCATATACAAAAATGACCTCAAACTATACCTGAATTTAGGAATTAAAACTATAAAGTTCTTATAGGAAAATGCTGAAGAAAATCTTCATGGTGTCAGATTTGGTAATGACTTTAAGGATATGACACCCAAAATACAGGCAACAAAAGAAAAAATAGATAAACTGGACTTCATCAAAATTAAGAACTTTTGTGGTTCANCAAAAACAAAAAAAAACAAAAAAAAAACCAAAAATGACCTCAAACTATACCTGAATTTAGGAATTAAAACTATAAAGTTCTTATAGGAAAATGCTGAAGAAAATCTTCATGGTGTCAGATTTGGTAATGACTTTAAGGATATGACACCCAAAATACAGGCAACAAAAGAAAAAATAGATAAACTGGACTTCATCAAAATTAAGAACTTTTGTGGTTCAAAGAATACCATCAAGAAGATAAAAGACAATTTACTAAATGGGAGAAAGTATTTGCAATTCTATATCTGATAAAGGATTGATATCCAGAATATATAAACAAGCCCTAAAAACAAGAACAAGCAACTCAATTTAAAAATGGGCAACAAACTTGAATAGACATTTTCCAAAGCATATGGCCACTGAATACATGAAAAAATGCTCAACATCGTTAGTTATTAGGGGAATACAAATCAAAACCACAGTTAGAAACCACTTCATATCTATTAGGAGAGTTACAATTAAACAAACAGAAAATAACAAATGTTGATGCGTATATGGAAAAATTGGAACCCTTGTGCTCTGTTGATGAGAATGTAAAATCATGCATCCACTGTCAAAAACAATGGATGGGTCTGGAGGAGATTATGCTGAGTGAAATAAGTCAAGCAGAGAAAGTCAATTACCATATAGTTTCACTTACTTGTGGAACATAAGGGATAAAATGGAGGAGTCTAGGGGAAGGAAAGGAAAAGTGAACTGGGGTAAATCAGAAGGGGAGATGAACCATGAGAAACTGTGGACTCTGAGAAACAAGCTGAGGGTTATGGAGGGGAGGGGGGAGTGGGGATGAGTGAGCCTCGTGGTGGGTATTAAGGAGGGCACATATTGCATGGAGCACTGGGTGTCGTGCATAAACAATGAATCTTGGATCACTGAAAAAATAATTTTAAAAAACCCAGTGGTTTTTCAAAAGGCAAAATACAGAACTACCATATGACTTAGCAATTCTACTCCTAGATATACACCCAAAATAACTGAAATAAGGATCTTGAACAGATATTTGTACACAAATACTTACAACAGCATTATTCAAAACAGTCTAAATGTGCAAACAACTCATGTCCATCAACAGATAATGGGAAACGAAATGTGCTCTTACTTACTATATACCGAAATATTGAATATGAAATATTGTTCAGCCATAAAGAATGACTTTTTGATATATACTTTAGCATGGATGGACTTTGAAAACATTATGTCCAGGAAAATTAGCCAGAAGCAGAACAAATAGGGTACATAAAATGACAGACAGAATACACAGGTGAGGTACCAAGAATAAAGTTATAGAGACACAGAGTAAAATAGAGGTTTCCAGGGCTGGTGAGAGGAAGGAGGGGAGTACTATTGCTTAATGAGTACAGAAATATTTTTCAGGGATGACGAAAAGTTTTTATAGATACTAGTGATGGTTATACAATATTATGAATGTACTTAATTTCACTGAAATGTACAACTTGATGGTAATATGATCAATATTATGTTATGCATATTTTGGCACAATAAAAAATATATTAATGCAAAACCCAAACCCAAACCAAAAACATTACCAGAAAGAATAACTATAGCCAAATATCTCTTATGAACAAAGATACAAAAATCCTCAACAACATATTAAAATCCAATCACCAATTATAAAGACAACCAGGTGAGATTTATTCCAGCTTTGCAGGGCTGGTTCAACACTAGAAAATCAATGAACGTATTTACCACATCAACAGGATAAAGAGGAGAAACCACATGATTATAACAATTGATATAGAAAGAAAATTTGATGAAATTCAAACCTATCTGTGATTAAGAAAAAAAAAACTCAGCAAGCTAGGAATAAAGCAGAATGTCCTCTACTTGATAGAGAATATTAACCAAAAATACCTAAAGTTAACAGCATACCTAATTGTGAGAAACTGGGTGTTTTCCCTCTGAGATTGGAAAAAAGCAAAAATGTCCTTTTTCACTACTTCTATTTGATATCAGACTATAAATCATAAATAGTGAAATAAGACAACAAAAATAAAATGTTTAAAGACTAGGAAGAAAAAAAATCTATCTTTGCAGATGGCATGACTATCTATCTAGAAAATTCTAAGGAATCAACAACAACAAAAAAAACCTCCTGAAATTAACAAGCAATTCTATTGTCAAATAATACAAGGTAAATACATAAAAATCAATTGTTTTTCTTTATTCCTGCAAAGAATAATTAGAATTTTTAAAGATTTTATTTATTTATTTATTTATTTATTTATTTATTTATTTATTTAAGAAAGAGTGAGAGAGCAAGAGAGAGGGTGAGGAAGAGGGAGGGAGAACCTCAGGCAGATTCTGGACTGACCACAGAGTCTGAACTGGAACTTGATCCCACGACCCTGAGTTCATGACCTGAGCTGAAACTAAGAGTTGGACACTCAACTGACTGAGCTACCCAAGTGCCCCAATAATTAGAATTCTAAATTTGAAACAATACCATTTTAATTAACACCAAAGAGATTAAATACTTCTGTATAAATCTATAAAGAAAATATGTGCAGGATCTATATGCAGAAAACCACACAACTCTGATGAAAAAAATCAAAGAAAGTCTAAACAAATGGAGATATATTCTGTGTTCATGGAATTGAAGACTCAGTATCATTAAAATGTCATTCTGCAATAGATTCAATGTGATCCAATCAAAATCTTAACAAGTGATTTTGTGGAGATTAAGTGATTATAAAGTTTATATGAAAGGCACAAAATGCAGAATAGTCAACATGATACTGAAGGAGTAAAAATTGGAGAATTGATATTACCAGATTTCAAAACATACTGTAAAGCTACAATGTTCAAGACAGTATGGTATTGACAAAGTAAAAAAAAAAAAAAAGACAAAAACACATTAAACAATGGAAGATAATAGAAAGCCCATAAACAGGTCCACAAAAATATAGTCAGCTAATTCATGACAAAGGAGCAAAGGATATTCAATAGAGAAAGGATAATCTTCTCAATAAATGGTGATGGGACAATTTAATTGGACATCTAAATGCAAAAAGAATCTGGATACATCACTTTACATATAAATTAACTCAAAATGTAAATGTAAAAAAATTTCTACATGTAACATGAAAACTATAAAACCTAGAGAAAAAAAATAGGAGAAAGCTAGGTGTCCTTTGGTTTGGTGATAAGTTTGTAAATACAACACCAAAAGTAGGATCCATGAAAGAAAAACTGATATTGGACTTTATAAAAATAAAAGCTTCTTCTCTGCAAAAGACATTATTAAGAAAATCAAAGGATAAGTCACAGACTAAGAGAAAATATTTGTAAAACACATTATCTGATAAAAGATTTCTATTCCAAATATACAAAACTCTTAACTACCACCCTTCCCCAAAATTAAAAGTGGTAAAAGATTTGTATAGATATCTCAACAAAGAAGATACACAAGTGGAAAATAAGCATATGAAAAGATGATCAACACCATTTGTCATTAGGGAAATGCAAATCAGAACAACAATAAGACATCATTACATACCTATTAAAATGGCTAAAATCCAAAGAAACTGAAATACCAGATCCTAGCAAGGATTCAGAGTGATAAAAACTTTTATTTATTGCTGGTGGGAATATGAATTGAAACAACTGTTTTGGAGGCCAGGTTGACAAAGTTAAACAGTCTTACTATACAATCCAACAATCATGCTCCTGGGTATTTAAACAATTGAATTAAACACTATGTCCAAAACAAACAAACAAAAACAAAATATGTGCACGAGTGTCTATAGCAGCTGTATTTATAATCACCCAAAACTGGAAGCAGTCAAGATGTCTTTAAATAGGTGAATGAATAAAGAAATTGTGATGCATTTCTACAATGGAATATTATCCAGCAATAAAAAGAAATGGACTGTCAAGCAGTTAAAAGATAGGGAGAAAACTTGAGTGTTTATTGTTAAGTGAAATGTCTACATATCATATGATTCCAACTATATGACATTTTAGAAAAGGTAAAAATACAGAGAGAGTAAAAAGATCAGTGGTTGTTAAGGGTTCAGGAAGATGTAGTCAGGATAAATAGGTGAAGCACAGAGGTCAAACTATTCTGCATGTACTTTAATAGTGGATACTTGATGTGCATTTGTCAAAACCAATAAACTTCGCAACACAAAGAGTGAACCTTAGTGTATGCAAATTTTGAAAACTCATTTATAAAAGATTCTAGACTATTGACAAGATTTTAAAATTCCATGCTTTCAGTTGTACTAATTACTGCTAATTATTAATTTTGCTAATTATTCATGATGACATGGGAATTAAAAATGGTTGATCAGAGTTCCTTTAGAGAATTCTGATTTGGAGACTGTGGTAGGCAGAATGGTCCCCCAAAGATGTCCCTATCTTGATTCCTGGAACACAGGGAAATGTTACACTGTGTGGCAAAATAAATTTATTTTTTAAATATATTTTTTAAATTTATTTAGAGAGAGAACGAGTTGGGGGGAAGGGCGGAGGGAGAGGGAATAGCAGCCTCCCCACTAAGCAGGGAGTTGGACGCAGGGTGCAATCCCAGTACCCTGAGCTCATGACCTGAGATGCAGATGCTTAACCGATTTAGCCACTCAAGAGCCCCATGTGTGGTAAAAGAAATTTAGAGGTAATTAAGGTACAGACTTTAAAATTGGTAGATTATTCTGGGTTATCTAAGTGGGCTCAATCTAATTATATAAGCCGGTAAAAACAGAAAATTTTCTCTGGCTAAGGCAGAAGAGAAGGCAGAAATTCAGAGTGTGAGAAAGACTGGGCATGCAGTTGCTGCCTTGAAGATGGAAGGGTGACAAGGAATTCAGGAAGCCTTAGGAGGTTTGGGAGGCTCCAGCTGCCATTGATCAAAGAAACAGTTACCTCACTTCTACAGTCACAAGGACCTGAATTCTACCAATAACCTGAACGAACCCGAAAGCAGATTCTCCCTGACGGCATCTCAATAAGAATTCAGGGTGCCAACACCTTGATTTCAGCTTTTTGAGACCCAGAGCAGAGGACCAAACTGAATCCACTTGGTAAGCTGATTTATAGCACTGTGAGATAATGAATTTGTGTCGTTTAAAGCCACTAATTTTGTGGCTTACAGGAGCAACTTTTGATTTTGCCCAACTTGAATACAGCTTTTAGTTTAACAAAATAAAATGTTAAGAAATACTCATAGTTTACCATTCACCTGATGTAAAACTGAGCACATCTAAGAAAATACCAGCTCAAAGAGCATTACACACATATTCGTAGACACTACACTACCATTGCTATCCTGATGTCATTCCATTCCACTCATTCGTTCACTCAGCTGGTATTTTGAAATAGAAGAGCCAAAAAGTCTTGAAAGAGAAAAACAGGAAGAGAAAACAGCAATATGAATTTAAGTGAAATAAGAAATAATCAGCCTCAGTGGGTTAAAGAAGAAAAGAACAAAAGCATAGAGAAGGAACAATAAGAAAAGCTAAAACTCATTAGTCAAACAATTAGTCACCTGACAGGTGGCTTAATGAGGACAGTGGTAGAGGTCTGGGTTGTGGTGTCAAGTCTGCCTCTGGCTGGAACCAGAACCTCATTTCCTCATTAACTTCACCGGACCCTCAGTGAACTGATAGAAATTTTCTAGGCCCTTCCAGATTGCAAACTAATTTAGAGAGAGAGAGAGAGAGGTAGTGGGAGAGTGGTTAGGATAAATGTGCTTATATTCATGAAGCCTTCCCCTCTGCCATGATTACATGGACTGTAAAGTATTTCAGATCCCCAAAAAGTGCCATGACTTCCTCTAGTGGAGGAAATGTACGTTGAGAAGGCAGTTAAGGAAAAACCAGAGAACACTAGGCTGGTAGGAAAACAGAAAGGGGCTGTTTAAAACTAAATTCTCTTAAGGAACTGAAGTGGTAAATGAAAACGAACTACACAATCATGAATATGATTTTTTTTTTAACGAAACTGATATAGCTCTGAAGACTTAAGGACTTGGCAGACTATTGAAAATTGAGTTTAAATAGAAAGTTTCACCAGTTTGTTCTTCTGTACTGACATCTCATTCAATTACACTTCTAATTTAGCTGTTATTGAGATAGTCTTATGATAGCAAGTTGACAATTTAGTGGGATATTAAGGGAACTTCATTTTGGCCATTAACTATTCCCTAAAGGTTTCCATCTGAATGTGCATCTCATTGAAGCCGAAATTAAGGTTGTACACAAAAAAGTTCCCATAAGCGTAAGTTGCAGATTCTCTGTTTCTCCTTTTCTGTGAAAATTTGGTTAAGGTAACATTGGCAAGGATAGGGAAACTATTACAATAAAGTCATTTTTACCTAATTGCTACCATAACAAGCTTTAAATGAGAAACTTGAGTGATTAACATGATGTTGAAAGCAAGGCTGTGTGAGTTGTCTGAGGACCTGCCAACTCCAGGGGATAGGGCTCTCTCAGGCTGGGCAGGGCAAGGGGGCAGTTTTCTGCAACCATCTGGGTGGGAAGGGGTGACAGGATCTTCACAGAATCCATTATGCTAATATAAACTGTGGTTGAATAAGATTGTAAACTGTATGCACGATATAAATTAAGAATGTGTGGGTTCCTTCGTATCATTTGGGTGTTTGAGGAAAAACTGAATAAGAGATTGAGAGAAAGCCTGGGTCAAGGGAACTGACTAGAGAAAAGGAGGGGGTCAAGGGGAAGCAACTGAAGTTATTTCATAGAATTTCCAATTATCCTGATTTCTCTGACTTGGCAATTTCTAAGATATAGCTTTAGTTTATACTTGAATGATGTCAACTAGGGTCAAGAGAATCTGCTCACATAGGGAAAAAAATCTTTTAAATGCCAAATCTCATGAAAAACAGGACAAACAAATGGACAAAAAACCCCAGGAAAAACAAATATTCATAATGAAATTCATTATAAAATAACCAATCCTTGGGTCACATCTATACCATAAAAATATTTTTAAGGATCTTAACTTTAGCCTTAAGAGCTTTTTTTTTTCTTTCAGCCAAGAAGACACAGTGAAACCAGTTTGAATATCTGTCTCCACCCTCAGCGTGGCAGGGCTCGGCTTCCCAAAGCTACACAATCTCTGCTTCTTCTCTTGGCACAGCCTTTTTACATAGGGTTTGGAGTCCTCCCCTCAGACAGAGGGGAAGTACTGAAAACTGCATTTAGGAATTGTAGTAGAGAAATCAGCTTCCCTCCACCCCCAGCTTTACTGAGGTATAACTAACAAATAAGATTGTAAGACATTTAAAAGTTACCATGTGATGCTTTAATATGTATATATATTGGGAAAGATCCCCTCCACTGAATTAATGAACACATCCATCACCTCACACATTGACATTTTCTTCCTCTCCTCCTCCTCCTCCTCCTCCTTCTTATTCCTTTTTTTTTTTTTTTAAGATTTTATTTATTTGACAAAAAGAGAGAGCACAGGCAGGGGCAGCAGCAGAGGGAGAGGGAGAAGAAGGCTCTCTGTTGAGCAGGGAGTCCCATGCAGGACTCAATCCTAGGACCCTGGGATCTTGATCTGAGCTGAAGGCAGATACTTAACTGACTGAACCACTCATGTGGCCCTCACCTTTTTTTCTTAAGTTCTACCATCTTAACAAATTTCAATTATATGATACAGTGTTACCAACTGCAGTTACCGTGGTAGACGGTAGATCTTCAGAATTTATTCATCTTACAGTTGAAAGTTTGTGCGCTTTTACCAAACTTGCTTTATTTCCCTTACCCGCCTCCAGCCCCTGGCAACCACATTTTGATTGTTTCTAGGAATTTGACTTTTTTTTTTTTTTAAGATCTCACATGTAAGTGATACCATCATTCAGGATGGTATTTCTCTGCCTGATTTATTTCACTTAGCATAATGCCCTCTGGGATCATCCATGTTACAATTAACAGTATTTTTTTCTTTTTAAAGGTTGAATAATATTCCATTTATACCACATTTTCTTTATCCATTCATCTTCTGACAGACACTTAGGTTGTTTTCATAACTTGGCTACTGTGATTAATGCTGCTATGAACACAGAAGTGCAGATATCTCTTTGAGATCCTGGTATCATTTCCTTTGGATATATACCCAGAAGTCGGATTGCTGGATCACATATTGTTCCATTTTTAATTTCTTAAAGAACCTCTATACTGTTTTCTACAATGGCTGTAGCAGTTTACATTCTCATGATCAGTATATAAGGCTTCCCTTTTCTCCACATCCTCACCAGCATTTGCTATCTCTTACTTTTTAAAATGGACATCCTAACAAGTGTGAGGCACAATATTTCATTGTGGTTTTGATTCCTCTGATGATTAGTGATGCTGAGTATCCTGTCATATACCTGTTGGCCATCTGTACATCTTCTTCAAAAAAATGTCTATTCAGGTCCTTGGCCTTTTTTAAATTGGATTATTTTTCTGTTATTGAACTGTGTAAGTCCCTTATATAATCTGGATATTAACCCTTATTGAATGTGTGGTTTGCAAATATTTTCTTCCATTCCAAAGGTTGCTTTTCATTTTGTTGATGGTTTCCTTTGCAATGCAGAAGTTTTTTTAGTTTGATATAATCCACTTGGATGTTTTTGCTTGTGTTGTCTTTGCTTTTTGTATTGAACACAAAAATATCGTTGCCAAGACCAATGTTAAATTGCTTACCCCTTATGTTTTCTTCTGGGAGTTTTATGATCTCAGGTCTCATATTTGAGTCTTTCATCCATTTTAAGTTAATTTTTGTGTATGATGTAAGATAGTGGTCCAGTCATTTTCTTATGCAAATGACTGTCCAAGCTTCCCAACAGTATCTATTAAAGAGACTGTCCTTTCCCCATTGTATATTGTTGGCTCCTTTGTCAAAAATCAATTGAGGTTGGATGCCTGGGTGGCTCAGTGGGTTAAGCCTCTGCCTTCTGCTCAGGTCATGATCTCAGGGTCCTGGGATCGAGTCCCGCATCCGGCTCTCTGCTCAGCAGGAAGCTTGTTTCCCCCTATTTCTCTGCCTGCCTCTCTGCCTGCTTGTGATCTCTCTCTCTGTCAAATAAATAAAATTTTTAAAAAAATCAATTGAGGACGTACGAAAAGGTTTATATCTGGGATTTCTATACTGTTCCACTGATCTATGTATCTGTTTTTATGATAATACCATACTGTTTTGATTTATTATAGCTTTGTATTGTGGTTTGAAGTCAAGAAGTGTGATGTCTCTAGCTTTGCTCTTCTTTCTCATGATGGTTTTGGCTATTCAATCTTTTGTGATTCCATACAAAAATTAGGATTTTTTTCTATTTCTGTGAAAAATTCCACTGGAATTTTCATGATTGCATTGAATATTACATATAAGTTTAATATTCCTTAGAGTCCTACATTCAATAATATTAGCGTGGAAAGCAACAATAAAGCCCTCAATGTATGTATCACTACAGTATCTATTAAAAATTTTCATGTACAACATATTATTTCATCTTCACAATAAACTTGTGAGATATTATAATGCCCACTTAACTAGTGGCTCATTATTAGCCCTCTCAATTATTGAGAGCATGATTGAGCATTGGGGTGAAGCAAAACAAAACAAAACATTTCCTTTTTTTAAAAAAGATTTTATTTATTTATTTGAGAGAGAGAGAGACATAGTGAGAGAAAGCACAAGTGGGGGAGGAGCAGAGGGAGAGTGAGAAGCCAACTTCCCATTGAACAGGGAGCCCTACTTGGTGGCTCCTTCCTAGGGCCTGGGATCATGACCAGAGCTGAAGGGAGGTGCTTAACAACCAGGCACCCCCAAAACAAAACATGTCAATCAACGCAAATCAAGGTTTAGAGCACCCATATAATAAAATGTATTCACTTTACTACTATAATAACATCTCAGTTTTACTCTGAGCCGACTTATTTTTATGTTAGCACAACTTCTAGAAAACAACTAGAGGAGGTGTGGGGAAAGGAGATGGATACATTAAGGATAGTACAAGAGGAATCTGATCTTTGAAATACTGACACATGGTTTTTTTAAAGCTGTCTTATAAACTCAAAATGGGATCATTTATTGTAGCCACAGATGCCTCTGAGTTATTTTACCAAGTATAATATATTAATTATAGTTATTCACACATATTGACTAATAATATTTAAATTACTTTATTTATTTATTTATTTATTTTTAAGATTTTATTTATTTGACAGAGAGGCAGCAAGAGAGGGAACATAAGCGGGGGAGTGGGAGAGGGAGAAGTCGGCTTCCTGCTGAGCAGGGAGCTAGATGCAGGCCTCGATCCCAAGACCCTGGGATCATGACCTGAGCAGAAGGCAGACACTTAAGGACTGAGACACCCAGGTGCCCCTATTTAAATGATTTTAAATATATGCAATGCTTACCATAACACTATGATGTGGAACTGTTAATATTCCCATTTTACAGATGAGGAACCTGAGACACAGAGAATTTAAGTGACTTATCCAAGACCTCACAGCTAACAAGAATTCCAATCCAGGCCCATTAGCTTCAGAGCATTTTTAAACTGCTCTATTCTAATTCATACGATAGCCCTGCATAACAAAAGAACAAGTCTATTATAGACTGTGTTCATGTTTTTAGAAAATGGGGAAATGGAAATGTTTTTTAAGAAACATGTTCTTCAAAACTATTTCCACATTTTTTAGTTTGTTTTAAAGTTCATACATTTGTTATATGAAAAAATAACACTTAAAAATTCCATTCCTCCATAATATGAGCACTTTTTGTTGTGCTGGTGGTTTGTTTTTGTTTTGTAGTATTTAAACATCCTGGCTACCTATAGCCAATTCTCTGTCTGGGAAAATAAATAGCTAGAAGAACCAAAATGAGAGACAATCTTTGACCACTTCATTAGAAGCAGAAAGGGAAAAAAACAATAGGCAGTTCAAACTAATTTGAATTGATTAACTTCTTGATGCCAGGGTTTTACTTGTCAGGATGCAGAAAGGAGAGTTTCCCCAAGCCCATGGAGAGGCTGGAAGTGTGCAGGTTCTGCCAAGGGTGGAAATCCAATCCCAGTCCTCTATGGCTCCAGAGACCTGGAGACTTGAGGACAAAGTGGCTGCATGAGGATGGCTATGCTTCCCAGCTCCCCTGGGCAGGCCTATTTCAGGCCGGTTGGGTCAGTGTGGACCCTGTTCACTCCCAAAATGTATTGATTTGGATTATAAGTGTTGTGTAACAAGAAAAGTTGGATGTTAGGCACCAAGTTCCAGTCCAGCCTTCCAAGTCTCTTCAGCAACAGAGGCAAAATAGTGGCCTTAAACTTGGGGTATTTCGGTGGCAACTAGAGTAAATGGAGACCAGGAACCTTCAGTGTTTGTAAGGCCTCAGACTTCTAAGCTAGGAGGCTTAAGAATGGGACCATGTCTGTCAGTGGAGTAGAAGGGAATTTGGAGAGTCATTTTAATTTAAAAAGTAATAGTAACATAATGTGGGGTTTTTACACTCGATGCTTGTGAGCAGGGCTGGCTTCATGAGTATGCAGCCTGGGCAGCTGCACAGGGACTCATGGTCAGAAAGGCCTTGTGCTTGGTTTAATGCTCTGCTGTGGCCATAATGAAATTCTAAGTTTTTGTACAAGAGACCCCATGTTGTCATTTTGTACCAGGCCCTGCAAATTATATAAGCAGTCTCTGTTTATGAACATGCAGAATTAAACTCACACTTACTATATAATATTTGGGATACTTTTTACATCTCCATGCCACCTGACTTGAAATTTAGAGTAAGTCATTAAGTCTTAGGGCTGAGTTAAAATTGCATATCAAATGCAAATATATATAAAATCTCACACCAAAGATAATTTTTCTTTGTTTCACAATTTGGTAATCTTGCTATCAAATTAAATTTTAGAACACAAAACCTTCCAGGCAAAGTAGGTTAAAAAAATCCTTGTAGAAATGTATATTTTAAAGCCAAGTAATAATTGAATCCCTGCAGACTAAACAATATCACTTAGCAGCCTGCACAATGTGAAAGACTAAAAGCTTTTAATTAGACTTTTACTCAATAGGGGAGGAAAAAATAATTTAAAAGACTCAGGGCTAAAGCTGAATTGTTAGTTTTAACTTTGAACACAATGAAGGAACAATTTGACTAAATTAGTTTAGCTGTGTATTCATTAGCCTTTAATAGAAATGTGAATGCAAACTGACTCCAGGTTATTGTACTTAGAGCCAGCTTTTTAATTAGTGATTGGCAAAATGTTTATCTAGTTTGTTGTTGGAATGTTGAAACGTTTACACAACAGGACTGTTGTAAACCTTTATGTAATCTTAATTGGATCTTTCAAAAGAACAAGATTTCATGTACATAAAATCACAAACTATAGTAATAAAGTTAGCTAATTTATATCAAACTTGGCACTTAAAAAGAAAAAGTTGTGCTATGTGACTTAATGAGGTAGAGAAATGGTTAACATCTATTTAAACTTAGTTAAACCTGATGCTCAGTTGAACTTGGTCAAACCTTGAATATCTCTGGCTTTGAAAGTAGACACATCTGATTTCCAGATGGTAAGTGAGCTATTAATTCTATAATATTGAACACATTAATTAGCCTCTCTGAGCCTCTGTTTCCTTATCTTTAAAATGGGAATTATATAATGGGTCTTAAATAATCACTATGAGTATTGATGACATACAAAAGATAATATGGGGTGGCTGTGTGGCTCGGTTGGTTGAGCATCTGACTCTTGATTTCAGCTGAGGTCATGATCTCAGGGTCAGGGTCCTGAAACTGAGCTGCCTAGGGCTCTGCCTCAAATTCCAAGCTCAGCAGAGTTGGCTTCTCTTCCTCTGCACCTCCCCCCGCATCCCTCCCCCCGCTCTAGAATGTGAGTGCTTTCACTCTCAAATAAATATAAATCTATGTGATAATAAATAAAAGCCCCTATTTGAGGAATTCAATATATGGTAGCTATCATCAACATCACCATCATCAGAATTCTTTATTTTTAAAAAATTCAAGTTAAATAATTTTGTATAGATAAAATTAATCACATGTTGCAAAATTCAAATGCTACAAAATTCAGAATGCGCAAAGTGTCATACAGAAAAAAATTGTCTCTCATTCACCATGAATAATGTGGCATTATTTGCACTGTTCAGGAGGTTTCTATTTTGTCATAGTATTACATGATTACATAATACAATAGTAACTTCTAGAGATCATTCTATATCAATACATAAAAACTTCCTCATCTTTTTTAAAGGCCACATGAATATGCATAATTAAGTTAAGTAATGCCTTATTGTTGGAAAATTAGCTTATTTCCACCTTTTTTGCAGTTGTGAATATCAATAAATATCCTTATGCAGATTATTTTGCACCTGTGTGAGTAGCCCTTTAAGATGAATTTCTAGAAGCAATATTGGTAGTGAAAGCATATGTGTATTTTTTTTCATTTTGACAGATACTACAAATTGCCCTCCACAGAATTATAACAATTTACATTTCTACCAATACCTATGAGTGCTTATTTCCCACCACCTTCACCAACAGTGCATCTTATACATGAACATTTTCTTTGTAGTTTCAATTTTCTTATCTTTTATTGTGAAGTTTAGACTCTTTTTTTTTAAGATTTTATTTATTTATTGACAGAGAGAGAGATTACAAGTAGACAGAGAGGCAGGCAGAGAGAGAGGAGGAAGCAGGCTTCCTGCTGAGCAGAGAGGATGTGGGACTCAATCCCAAGACCCTGAGATCATGACCTGAGCCAAAGGCAGAGGCTTTAACCCACTGAGCCGCCCAGGTGCCCTTAGACTCTTTTTATACATTTCAGAGTAATTCGTATTCTCCCTTCTGTGTATTTTCTTCATGGTCTCATCTCACAGTTGTTGGATTACTGGTCTTTTTCTAAAATTTATTTTTGGGAAAGTTATATATAATCCAAATACCCAACCTTTGTCAATTGTATTTATTTTTCCCCATTTTATCTTCTTATATTTCTTTTATTTTTATGTAAAGTTGTATATCTTTTGTTTTATAGCTTAAGTGTTTTATATTATCTCTAGAAAAACTATCTCTCCAAGAACAATTTTTTAAGTTTTTCATGATTTCTTCTAGTATATTTATACTTTCACTTTTTACATTTAAATCTTTGAATATGTTTTAGTACCCACTTAGCTGTTTCATCCTTATTTGCTGAATAATTCATCTGCTCACCATTAGAATATAATATGATTTTCATCAGATGCCAAAATCCTTTATAAATAAATTGTATCTTTTTCTGGATTCCCTATTTAGTTCCATTGATCTACTTGCCTGTCCAAGCAGTTGCTGTTTTAAATTCTGTAGTATTTATAGTATTTACACTGTTCCAATATCTATAACATAAGCAATTTATTGCTATTCTTTTTTTCCACAGAAAACATAGAATCAGATTATTTAGTTCTAAAAAACACTTACCAGTATTTTTATTGAGATGGAATTAAGTTTTCAGATTAAGAGAAAATTATGTTTTTATAATATTATGTCTTCCCACTTAAGAATAGAATATGCTTTTTCTTTTTTCAGAAAGAAAGAAAGAAAGAAAGAAAGAAAGAAAGAAAGAAAGAAAGAAAACAGGCCCACTAAGCAAATTTCAGACGACAGTAGGAGACAAGAGAAAACATGCTTTGTGATAGAACTTCCAATCACAACTCTTCCTTCCAGGCTGAGGAAGAGTTTGTAGCATTTAAAAGTATTTTTATTGGTGTGCCTGGGTGCTCTGTCAGTTAAGCATCTGCTTTCAGCTCAGGTCATGATCTCAGTGTCCTGGGATTGAGCCTGGCATCTGGCTCCCTGCTGAGCAGGGAGTATGCTTCTCCCTCTCCCTCTCTATCTGCCACTTACCCTATTTGTGCTCTCTCTCTCTGTCAAAAATAAATAAATAAATAAAATCTTTAAAAATAGGTATTTTTATTTAATGACCCAATAGAAGTCACATGTAACATATCTTATCCTGATACATTTTGTCACAGTGTTCTTCAATAACTTTCTTTCTATTATGGTAANGTATTTTTATTTAATGACCCAATAGAAGTCACATGTAATATATCTTATCCTGATACATTTTGTCACAGTGTTCTTCAATAACTTTCTTTCTATTATGGTAATTGGTTTGTTTAGAATTTTTTTGTAAATTCATTTAAAAAAATTTATACTTATAAATTATATTCATATTTTCCTCCATTTATATTTTCATATAGAGTCTCACATTCATTATAGTCTCTTCCGACTCTAATTTCCTCCAAAGTTCTGATTATTTTTTTATTCTTATTTATTGATTGGATTAGCTAAATGTTATCTTTTTTTTTCTTTTTCAGGATTACAATGAGGCAATTTATTACCCCAACTATGTGTTCTAATGCTTCTTGTTGGCAACTGCCACCTGTGCAGCGATTCTGTCCAGATCACTCTGTCCCTGAGGTGTCAGTTTGCAGCTCCCATCTTGGTCCTTTTCCACCATTTTCAGCCTCTGTAGGGTTTGAAGGACCCTGTGGGCCATGCTGTTGGAGCCCCTGCTGAAGTGGCTGGATAGAACCCCCTTTCTCTGACGTTCTCTGCTGGTCTTGATCCTGGCGGCGACCTTGGGCTGCGCTTCCCCAGAGGTACCGGTGCGGTGCTCTGGAAGCAGCTCCTGTGTAGAACCAGTTCTCATCCCAGCGAGCAAGCTCTTTGTGGTTGGCCAGCTTGACAGTGCCCACCCATTCAGGGAATTTCCGGCTTCCAGGACTGTTTGAGGAAGGCTGTCAGAATCCTGACGAATTCCCGTTGCTTCCTCCACGCACCCTGCAGCCTCCGCGCTGCCCGTCAGGACACCCTTTCTTTGTCTTCTTTTCATGATGTTGATATGGTTGTTTTTACTAAAACAGCTCTTGAATTTGTTTAGTTATGGAATTCTTTGTTATCCACTTCCCTTCTTCTGCTTTCATTTAACCAGTTCTTTCTTGTTTTCACAACTGAGATGGGTGTTTAGTTTTATCCTTACTGGTTTACTTATACAGGTTCTTTAGTATATGTGTTTTCTCTGAGCACTATTTTAGCTTGATATGATTGGTTCTGCTAGGTAGAGATACGATTTCCTAAATATTCTTAATTTTTGGTTATGAGTTCCTTCAATCATAAGTGTGTTGTTGTTTTTTTAGAGATTATTTATTTGAGAGAGAGAGAGAGAGTGAGAGAGAGAGAGAGAGAGAGAGAGAGAGGGAGAGAGCATGAGCAGGGGGAGGGCAGAGGGAGAAGCAGACTCCCCACTCAGTAGGGAGCTGGAAGCAGGGCTCCATCCCAAGACCCTGGGATCATGAGCTGAGCCGAAGGCAGACACTCAACCCACTGAATCACCTAGACGCCCCCCCCTTTTTAATCATAAACTTTTTAAATGAGTTTTTAATTTTCAGGTAACAGGTTTTTTTTAATTTTCTAGTTTTATTTACCTCTGAGCACAAAATATTACCTTTGCTCTTCATACTTTTAAATATTTGTTTAGTTTTTGATGTGTAGAGTATGTAGCCATTTTTCTAATGTATTATGAGCACCTTAAAAGAAAGTATATACTGTTTTCTTTAAAGAGTTTTATATTTATCTGTTTATACTCAATTAAATATAACACTATTATTTAGTTCTATACCTCTCCTTATTTTTCATCCTTTGTAATTTTCTGAGAAATAAATTAAAGCCTCCTTTTACCAATACAATTCTTCTACAATACAATTCTGTCTATGTCACACTGTATTTTGTATATTTTGAATCTTGCATTCAATGAAATAAAAAATAAATAAAAGGGAAGCTCATAAAATCAAAAGCTGTTTTTAAAAATGATAAAATTGATCAACTCTAGGTATACTAAGACACACTGAGAGACATCTAAAGACAGAGACAGAGAGTGCAAAGTTACCTATCTCAAATATAAAAAGGGATTATCACTATAGGCCCTAGGGGTAATAAAAGAATAATAAACAAATACCAGGAGTATATTTATGCCAAGAGATTTGCAACTCAGATCAAGTAGACAAACTACTTGAAGGACAAAAAATTATCTAAAGTGATTCAAGAGAAAAAGAGAAAATCTGAGATATTCTGAAGTATTAAAGCATTTCAATTTATAACTATAATAAAGAAAATCCCAGGTCTGAATAGCTTCAATAGTGAGCTCCATCAATCATTACAAGAAGAAATAATACAAAAACTACATAAACTCCTTCAGGAAGTAGAAGTATGGACATGTCTGAACTTCTTTTATAAAACTAGTATTGCCCTAATACCAAAGTAAGACACAGACATTATAAGAATCTCCTATGAATAGAGACACAAAGACACTCAGCAAAATATTACCAATTCAAATCCAAGAATCTCTGAAAAAGCTTTTTTACATCATGACCATCTACATTTTTTTCCTCAGGAATCAATGGTTGGTTCAAGATTTGAAAATCAGTCAAATGTAAGTTCAATATATTAACAGACAAAGGAGGAAAATCACAAGATTATCTCAATAGATGTAAAGGAAAACATTTAACAAAATCTGACATTCACTTATAATTTAGTAGTAGAAATGAGCTTCTTCAATCTAATAAACAGTATGCACAAAATACCCATAGGTAACATTCACTGACTAAAGATCAAAAACTTTTTCCCCGAGATTGGGGGGAAAAGAGAATGTTCACTCACAACTGTTCTATTTCACAACGCAAAGGAAGTTGTAGCCAGTGCAATAAGGCAGACAAGGAAACAGGAAAGGAACAAAAGGCAGGGAGAGATCACAGGAGAATAGAAAAAACTGTTCTTACTCTAAGACAATGTTATCATGATCATGTACATTGAAAATCCTAAGGAATCTACAAAAAAATCTTACCATTTGTAAGCAAATTAGCAAGTCCACAAGATATGGAAAATATAAAAAAATCAATTTCATTTGTACTCTGACAATAAAAAATTAGAACTTGAAACTGTAATTATTACCACATTAATTGTATTCTAACATGAGATAATCAGGGATAAATTTAATAAAATACATGCCAGATCTGTACACTACAAATTTCAAAATATTGCTGAGAGAAACTAATGATCCAAATTGATAGAAAGGTATGTCATATTAATGGATCAAGACATAATATCATTAAGATGTAATTTCTACCCAAATTGACCTATATATTCAACATAAAATCAATGAAAACCTCAGAAACATCATTGTAGAACTTGGCAACCTGACTCTACAATCTGCACTGGAAAGAAAGGACCTTCGAAAGCCAAACCCTGGAGTGTTCTGCTCGAAGTTAACACTGGTTATATAATAAGTTCAAAGTTGAGGACTTAACTATAAAAGTAGAATAATTAAGGCAATATGGTATTGGCATAAAATAAATATATAGAATGTAATAATACACAAATACATTCATTAATGCCAAATGATTTTGAATAAAGGGAGCCAAGGTAACTTAAAGGGGAATGGATACTATTCAACAAGCAGTAATGGAAAACCAGATAACCATATAGAAAGATAGGAATGTCAATCTTTATGTCACAATACACACGAAAATTAACTAATATAGCTATAAACATAAAAACTAAGCATTTAAAAATTCTAGAAGAAAGAGAGGAGAAAATATTTGTGCTCTTGGGGCAGGCAAATATTTCTTACATCACAAAAGAAAAATCAATACTTGGACTTCATCGAAATTAAAAACTTTGGCTTTTCAAAAGTCACTGTTAAGATAATAAAAGGCTAGCTACAGATTGGCCAATTAAATTTTTTAAGTTTTTACTTAAATTTCAGTTAGTTAAAATACAGTATATTACTTTCAGATGTATAATATAGTGAAGATTGGTATATTTAAACACACACACCTGCATGGATGTGCACACACACAAATATATATATATGTGTATATATATATATATACATATATATATGTGTGTGTATATATAAAGATTTGTACCCATTATATATATCAAAACTATTACAACTTGTCAATTAATAGAAAATACACACACACACACACACACACACACATGCACACACACACATATTGGTCTCTGCCCCAAGTTCCTGCTAATTGGTTTTTGACCCAGTTCCTGACACAGAGCTCCTAAATCCTTTGAAATATCCTGGGTTATAGGAGCATCTTTTGTTCTAATAAGGTAACTCTTGGTGGTCTCCTGGATAGGGGCTGATCACTAAAGACCAAGCCATGACAAGAAATGTGGAGCTTCCAGCTCTACACCCCATTCCCTGGAGGGAGGAGAGGGGATGATATTTGAGTTAATAATTGACTATGCCTATGTGATGAAGCCTTCATAAATATTTCAAAAGTACAGAACAAGTTGGTGAGCATGACCATGCACCAGGAAGGTGGAACACCCCAACTCTACAGAGACAGAAGCTCCTGCAGTCAGGACACTTCCATGCCTCTCCCTGTGTATCTCTTGATTTGGCTGTTTATTTGTATCTTTTAAAACATCCTTTGTGGGTGCCTGGGTGGCTCAGTCAGTTAAGCATCTGCCTTCGGCTCAGGTCATAATTCCGAGGTCCTGGGATTGAGTCCCTCATCCAGCTCCCTCCTCAATGGGAAGCCTGCTTCTCCCTCTCCTACTCCCCCTGCTGTGCTCCCTCTCTTGCTCTCTCTCTCTGTCAAATAAATACATAAAATCTTTAAAAAATTAAAATAAAACATCCTTTGTAATAAATCAGCAATAGTAAGTAAACTATTTTCCTGGGTCCTGTGACCCACTCTAGCAAATTATCAAACCTTAAGAGGGTTGGGGCACCTGGGTGGCTCAGTGAGTTAAAGCCTCTGCCTTAGGCTCAGGTCATGATCTCAGGGTCCTGGGATCAAGCCCCGAATTGGGCTCTCTGCTCAGCAGGGAACCTGCTTCTTCCTCTCTCTCTCTGCCTGCCTCTCTGCCCACTTGTGATCTCTCTCTCTCTCTGTGTGTCAAATAAATAAATAAAATTAAAAAAAAAAAACCTTAAGAGGGGGCCATGGGAACTTTCAATTTATAGCCAAGACAGACAGAAATTGTGGGTAATCTGGGGACCCACTACTTGCAATTGGCATCTTAAATGGGAGGCAGTCTTCTGGGATTGAGCCCTTAATCTATTGGTCTGCACAAACTCTGGTTAGTGTTAGAACTGGACTGAAATATTAAGAAACCTGGTGTCAGAGAACTTGTCAGTATGGAGAAAACACCCACGTATCTGGTGTCAGAAGGGTTATGAGGAAAGGAAATAAGTGTTTTATTTAAAAAATATAACTTAATAAGAAAACAACCTAATAAGAGATAAGTGAATGATCAATAAGCACCATAAAGATGCTTAACATCATTAATCATCAGGGAAATACAAATTAAAGCTACAATGAATTCCAATATATACCCACCAGGATGGCTAAAATTAAGAAGACCGACACAAGCAACTTTTGGGGAAGATGTGGATTAACTGGAGTTCATATATTGTTACTATGTAAAATGATACAACCACTTTAGAAAAGAGTTGGGAAGTTTCTCATAAAGTTAAACATAACATAAAATACAAAAAATCCATTCCTAGATATTTACCCACGAGAAATGAAAATATATGCTCATACAAAACCTTGTTCAAGAATATGCATACAAATTTATTCATACAAAATCTTGTTCAAGAATATTCAGGGCGCCTGGGTGGCTCAGTGGGTTAAAGCCTCTGCCTTCGGCTCAGGTCATAATCTCAGAGTCCTGGGATCGAGGCCCGCATCGGGCTCCCTGCTCGGCAGGGAGCCTGCTTCCTTCTCTCTCTCTGCCTGCCTCTCTGCCTACTTGTGATCTGATCTCTCTGTGTCAAATAAATAAATAAAATCTTAAAAAAAAAGAATATTCATACAACTTTATTAATCAAAATGTTGGAATGACCTAAATGTCCGTCAGTAGGTGAATGGGTAAGTGTATTGTGGTAATACCTACAATGGATGTACTCAGCAAGAAAAACTAGCTACTGATTATCATGCAACAACATAATTGAATCCTGAAAAGCAGAATATTGAGCAAAATAACCATATATAAGAGAATAAATACTATATGATTCCACTTATATAAAAGTCTGAATACAGGAATATTTAATCAACAGTGACAGAAATTAGGTTAGTTGTTGACAGGGGTTAGGGTGGGGGTGCGGATTGACAGTAAAAGGGCAAAACATCACATCTTGAGATGATGAAAATATTCTATATTGTGATAATGGTTATGTTTGTCATAATTCATGGAATGCTTATAATGGAGGTTTTTCACATAAAATACTTGATTTTTTTAAAAAAGTGAAAGCTGATTCTTTATATTGGAATTGGTGGTGATTCTGTATGTGAGTGCTGGATTTTATATAAGGCACTTGATTTGCAATGGGAGCTTTTATCGAGGAAGTTCTTTTTTTAAAAAAAAAGATTTTATTTATTTATTTGACAGAGAGAGAGAGAGAGAGAGAGAGAGAGATTACAAGAAGGCAGAGAGGCAGGCAGAGAGAGAGGAGGAAGCAGGCTCCCTGGCGAACAGAGAGCCCAATGCGGGGCTCAATCCCAGGGCCCTGAGATCATGACCTGAGCCGAAGGCAGAGGCTTTAACCCACTGAGCCACCCAGGCACTCCTCGAGGAAGTTCTATAAGGTGATAGATTCTGCACTTTGGATTTGGATGTTTGAGTGTAGAGTACTCAGCAGGTCCTGATGATGTTCATTGATTTCATCTCTCCACACATAATTGTGAAGGTGAGTATAAGATGGCCAAGCTTTGGGGTGCCTCGGTGGTGCAGTCGCTTAAGCATCCGCCCCTTAGTTTCACTCAGGTGGTGATCTCACGGTCATGAGATTGAGCCCTGCATCAGGCTCTGCGCTCAGCATGGAGTCTGCTTAAGATTCTTTCTCCATCATCCACTGCCCCTCCCCACCTTCTCTCTTTTTCTCTCTCAAGTAAATAAAATCTTTAAATAAAAAATAAAAGAGGACCAAGCATTTAGCATAAGACAGAGAACTTGTTCTGAGGCATTCTCTCTCAGAGGTCTTTAAATAGTGCTTCATTTCTCTGTAAAGATTGTGATGGTTAAGACTGTGATTGGGCTAAGTGATGCCCGGATAGCTGGCAAAATACTATTTCTGGATGTGCCCATGAGGCTGTGCCCATGAGTGAAGAAGATTGCCTTTACCGGTGTGGGTGGGCATTATCCAAGCTGTTGAAGGCTGAGTAGAACAAAAAGGCAGAGGAAGGGTAAATTTGCTCACTTGCCTGAGCTGAACAAAAAACGCAGAGGGATGGTGAATTTGTGCTCTTGCTTGAACTGGGACACCTATCTTCTCTTGCCCTTAGAAACTGGCACTCCTGATTCTCAGGCTTCTGAGTTTGCACTATAACTACAACATCACTTTTCTGGGGCTTCAGATTGCAGAGGGCAAATAATGGGCTTCTCAGCCTCCATAATCATTTGAGCTAATCCTTCACAATAAATTTCTTTCTGTATATATCTGTATATATACTATTGTTTCTGCTTCTCTGGAGAACCCTGATGAATATAGACATACAGGAAACCCACAGTTTGTTTCAATTCAAAGGGTCCTATTTATTCCTATGGAAAAATGGAGTTGTACATTGTACACTTTTATCTTTGTATAGGTTTATATGAATATATCCCTATCTAATTTCATATTTTCATTATGCTGTCATTTTATCCTTTCAGTGTGTTCTTTAATTTTTGGTTTACTTCTTAATTAGCAAAGCCTATTGTGAGCAACATTGTTGAATGTAGTTTTCTCTACTCTGTGGATAACAATGGTGCTGTGTCCAGATATGAAAAATACATTAAATCTGGGGTTCTAAGTTCTCCTCATGATAAATGATAAATCACCCAGTTGAAAATAGAATATCTTAGGTTATTTCACTCTGAGTGGATATGAAGGTTAAATAAAGTTATTTCTAAGTTTCTACTTCTACAACAAAAGAGCAGAGGCTTGATCTTCTCTTCCTAGTTGTTCTCCACAGCTCTTTCCTTACATTTCATGCATAACCAAAGAATGTATTATTTCAAGTAAGCCAGATCTGGGTTCAAATTCTGACTTTATCCCTTGCCCTGGCCCTTGAGTGACAACTCCCTAATTTCTCAATTATCTCTTTTATTAGATGGGAATAAAAATATTACCTTTCATGAGTAAGAGAGAATCCATAGAGATTGGACATATCAGTAAGTCTTCATGGAGTTAATGACATTTAAAATTCCTTTATTCACAGGTAGGTTATCAACAAACGGGATGAAGAATGTAGCATTTGATGTAGAACACTGTTCTCAGCAAAGGAACAGCGGTAAGAAATGACAGGTGTATTTGACAGCCATACCAGTTTGTAAATGGAGTGAGAAAATTTTTTACAGAGTATTTATTTATTTATTTAGAGACAGGAGGTGGGGAGAACAGGGGGAGGGACAGAGAAAGAGAGAGAGAGAGACTCTCTAGCAGACTCCATGCTGGGCACAGGGACTGATGTGGGGCTCCATCCCATGAACCTCAGATTGTGACCTGAGCTAAAATCAAGAGTCAGATCCATAACCAACTGAGCCACCCAGGCACCCCGGGAGTGGGAAATTTTTAGGAGAGTTATGAGAGATAAAACTATAGGAGGGCCTTGAATGCTAAGACACAGAATTTGGATTTATATAATTACTAATGGGGATCAATAAATGTTCTTGCCCAAGACAGGGATTGATCAGAATTCTCCTTTAAGAAAAATATTCTGGTAATGATGAAAGGAATACCTGGAGCTTGAGAAAGCAATTATCAAAATCAAAGAGTGTGGCAGTTAGGAGTTTCCATAAAGCAGAACATCACATGTAAGACACCAGCAGTTGTAAGGTGCATCATTAGTCGGTTTACTAAAATGAAAGAACAGGAAGGACTGCTAATTAAACTGTGACACAATCCTAATACATCACTGATGATAGGACATATTCCAGTTTCAGAGTTGGTACAATTTGAACAAATATGTATGTTAGAATTGATAAATATAGTATAATGGTTGTAATGAAAAGGAAGAAGAGATTAAAAGTTTTGACAGAATCTGCTAAGTAAATTACCAAAAATAGAATGGGAATAGAAGGAATCAAAAGTGGGACTGAGATTTTTAGTTTTACTTCTTAATGCTAGTATTGAAAACTGGGAATGATGTCATTGTGGTACCATTAGAACTTCTGGGGTGTTGTCGATCAAAGGGTTGGGAATGTGAAACAGAACTTGTAGGCATAGTCATTATTTGAGAGTGATATTTGAAAATCACATACTTAGGAATAATCATTGAAGTCATGGGAATATGTGAGCTCCCTAAAGAACAAAGAATAAAGAATGGAACTTCTTTATTCTGAGGACAGAAAGGTACATTTTTGCAGGAGACAAAAAGAACAAAGAAAACATAAAGAAAAAGTATTAAAGAATAGAAAAACAGTCATTCTAGGATAGGAAACCTGAGTTAAGGAAGAAAAACATTTCCAGAAAAACGTGTGTTGGTTATTAGGGTTAGAGGCTATAGAGTGGTTAAAGATGCAGAAAGCCAGCTACTGGAAACAAAAAACATGGTTCTGTTTCAAACAAAGTTAATTAAGTGAAGTTAAGATTTTACGTGCTGAAAAATACTCTCAAAGAAACATGCGGAACAGATTTTATGTTCTTTTCTTTTTTGAGAACTTTCCAGCATTTAAGAGGGACACATTTTGTTTTAAAACCTAGTATATAGGTGTTTAGAATCTGCCCCACATTTTTAAAAGCTAATGCATGCAATCTACCAGTAATCTTAACCAAATCTGAAACATAGCTGTCATAATAACTTCTCTACTTCCCAGTACTGCAGATGGTCATTAGAATTTTCAAAGAGAAAAAATAAATGTAGCATCCAGAAATATAAAAACAGAGAGCAAAACATTTCTCCAAATGAATAAATAAATATTAATATGACTTATATTACAAATACTTTCCAACAGAGGATAAGGATATATGGCAAATATTCTTCTTGAGCCACAAGCTCTACCTCATCACACCTTCTCACAGGAAGCATATTTTCACTGGGAGGAAGACCCTCATCTTGTGCCCACCTCCTCACCTATCTCCAATACAACCTATTTGGTCACATGAAGGAAGATTAGAACTTTCTGGGTCCCCACGTGCATGGACCTCTCTTCTTACATGCCAGTTTTTTTGTTTGTTTTTGCTTGTTTATTTGTTCTACAGGTTGTGCTGTATTTCTCAGTAAGAAGAAAAACCCAGCATCCCAACTCATCTATTGCTGGATATCATGACCTCTGAGGAAACTGTCAAACTAAATGCATTTCTAAGACCATGCCTGGGAAAAGGGAAAGAGGTTAAGAAGAAACAAATCACTGTATTCAACTACTTCCACACTGAACATTTTTATGCTAGCAAAATCATAGCAAAATGAGCAACAAGGAAAACCTTGATGTAGAAAATGTAGGATCAAAAATGTAGGGACAGAAACTAATATTTGCTGAACATTTAAATATAAGCCAAATCTTCTACTAAGTGTTCTAGAGATATTCTTTTATTTTATTCTCAAAACTACACTATGAGATGGGACATTATTGGTCCCATTTTCCAGGTTCTGATACTGAAGATACAAAAGATTATTGTCTGCTGTGTGGCAAATTAGGATTCAAGTCCAGGTCTCACTCCAAAATTCACGACTTTTCTACAACACAGTGTTACCTGCTTGAGTAATGGGTGGAAGTGAGGACTGAGACCCAAAGCTATGTTTGGAGCATATTAGTAATCGGTTTTTCTGAGCTGATTGTGCATAGAGGGCTCAGTTTTCTTTTCTTTTTTTTGCTGTCAATTTAAACAAATACCACCTTCTCATCACGTGCTTCTGTGTCAGCGCTTACCTGTCTGCAGTAGGGAGACACCGAAGTAGCCAACCTAGGATTTAAAACTAGTCCACACTTTTATTTTTACTTATTTTTAAAAAAGATTTTATTTATTTATTTGTCAGAGAGTGAGAGAGAGAACACAAGTAGGGGGAGCAGCAGGCAGAGGGAGAAGTAGGCTCCCAGCAGGAGCCTGATGCAGGATTTGATCCCAGGACCCCAGGGCCATGATCTGAGCTGCGCTGAAGACAGACACTTAACTGACTGAGCCACTCAGGCATCCCCCAGTCCACACTTTTAAATACTCTAAGCTGCTTCTCTAAGTTAGATAAAAGTGGTTTATTGTTAGCTATTTCTATTTGCACATAAATAATAGCCTAAAACCTTTTCAAATTATATCTTTAATGGGACAAATGTGCCCCAGCACACAGTTTTTCTTCTAAGATCTCTTCTACTTTTTCTATTCTATATGCTGCACGTTAACTTTTGACAAAGAACTATTAAAATACAGCTATCGTATCTTCAATGCCCACCAAAAATAATATGGGAAAGTGGGTCCCTAATCTGTGACACGAAGGTAACAATATCTACCTCCTAATATTGTTGTGAATATTATTCAAAAATGGTTTGTCCCATACCTACTACGTGCCAAGGATAGCTCTAGGTAGGTAAATTGCCCAGCAACATAATGGCACAGAGCTGATGCGGAGTAAATAAGGGTGTAGTCCTCACCTCGTAGGGTCCTAAGAGAACAGATATGCAGCTATTGAAGGGACTGCTCTTGACTTCTGAGAGGTGTCCTTTCTCCTTTGTCCCCTGGCAGCACAGCGATCACTGAAGGACAATGGCTATCTCATCAGCAGAGGCCCTGCCCTGTCTCCTTTCCCTGTAGCTACTTACCTGGATCACACAGTGCTGTGTGAAGGACCAGGGACGGTCCCTGCATATTGACTTTTATGTTGTTTACTTCTTCACAGCAGGCTAGGATTTTTATGCCAAAGCCCGCCAAACTTAAGTTCTTACACATGCAGTGGCTTTAAATATAACCCAAACAAGCATATTTTTAGCCATTTAGAGCCTGCCTGCTTTGCTTACCCCGTGAAACCGTACCCAACATCTGCTAATCATAGATAAGTCAAACTAAGTATGCACAAACAACAAAAAAACACTCTTAAGAAACTAGAAAGTTGCTGTTCAAGGGGTATGAAGTTTCAATTATACAAGTTGAAAAGGTTTTAGGGTATTATTTACACGCAAATAGAAATACCTAATAATCAACTGTGTTTATCTAGTTTATAGAAGCAGTGTTTTATATTGTATTTAAAAGTGTGAACTAGGTTTAAATCCCAGGTGACCACTTAGTAACTAAGGACCTGGCCAAGTTAATTACCTTCTCTAGGCCTCAGTGTTTTGATCTGTGAAATAGAGAGAATAACATTTAAGATAACCCATATGAAATTGCTGATATTTGACAGTTTTTAATCTAGAAAGAGGGCAATTTCATGTGGTTTCATCTAAAAACTAACTCTAATATGTATGCCAAGGGGATTATAGAAATAATATGTGGAGAGCCTCTAGCACACTTCCTGGAATATACTCAAACGACGATAATGTTCTCTCATATTTCCTCTCAATTCTCCACGGATGATGCTGACCTTTACATATAATCTGGTCTTAATTTTCTGTGTTAGTGAAGATAGCCAGGGGATGGAAAACTAAATACTGCAAGTGATAATCATAATCTCTAAGAGCTAAATTGGACCTTAGGTGTGAATTACTCCAGCCTACTAATTTTTTAGGTGAAGAATATGAACTTGGCCACTAACGGAGAACCCCTTCACCATCTTAGGTTAGGATCATGATCCATAAACCCCCAATTTTTCTTATAGAACCAGTTTCATCTGGATGTCACAGAATAGCCCTCAATTCAAAATTTAAATGCCAAAACATGTAAGAGGGAATTTGGTGATCATTTTAAAGTTTAAAATATAATTTAACATTGTTGGCAATTTAGACCAATACCAATATAGTAAAATTATGGACTGCAGCCATTTCACAAGGTTTAAGTCACCAAGAACATTTATTAAAACACTTAGAGAAAAAATCCCTAAAATAGAGCTAAAACATTAAATTAGCTCTAATTAAACAATATAGACCTTAATACATTGTCCATACTACTTCCTCTAAATTTCTTCCCTTATATCAACTATTCATATACCTCTAGGGCCTCCTAGGTTTACTTAGTCCATGTAAACTTTAACATAATAATATAATATTATTCACAAAATCTTTAAAAAGTACAGACCACCCTCTTGATTGTAGGCATGCTATTGGTTTATACTCTGCTACAGAGTATATACAGGCTATATCCAAAATAAGAATACCAGCTGCAGGAAATAGCAGAGTGTCATGACCACTTCAATTAAGAAGTATAGTCATTTGTTAGCTTAATTAAAACTCTAGGCTTTGATTCAGAGAAGTGTTGACTAAAATTCAGCCTCAACTAGGCTCCAAATTGGCAAAAAAACAAACATGTTTATATATGGTCAGTAATGGCAGACAGCCTTGGAAAAATTGAGTTGAAAAACAAGGAATTATTTTCTGGGTGTGAAATGTAAGCATACCGTAATCCATTTTTCCTCTGCTTATACCCGTCCATGGTATTATTATATAGCCTATGGAATTCAAATTGCGTTGCAATCTGTTTTTTGCTAATGTACTGTGCCAAGTAGGCCAACAACTCAGAAACATAAAACTACAACTACAGCCCATTTTTAATAAAGAGTAAGTCATTGGCTACATTTTTATCCAGAGTAGTAGTGTTGGTGTTCATAGACAAGGGGACAAGTTAAATGGAACAAATTAAGAGAGAAAAAAGAAACAAGTAAAAGATTGCCTCAGAGATGACTGAACAAGGCCACCAAAGATTCAGGAGCATAGCACTACTCTGTCATTTATTTTCCTACAGTATATTCCAAGGTTGTTCCTAAGCAATCCTGGCAGCACTCATCTTTGCAGCCACTACACTGCACTCATTGCCTAGCCTAGCTGGGGATCAGTTCATGTTTTTCTGACTAAATTTACAAGAATCATGCAAAAACAATTGCACTGTGAGTTTTGCCTCTGATACCCCAGTCAACCAAATGTAAAAGTGGCATATGGCGTGAAAGCAAGCTGCAGATGGCCCAACAGCAGCCGTGCACATCTGGCACAAGGCTGTTTGAGTTTTTATTTGCCAACACACCAGATGACTCTTTCTGGAGAAAAGCCCAATAAGAAAAATTCACTCATCTTCCTTCTACAGGCTCAATGCTTTAGCCACTCTTCTCAGCCTCATCTGTATAGCCCAAACAATCACAGATTCTCAGCACTTCTAAAAGAGAAAGAGAGAGAGAGAGAGAGAGAGAGAGAGAGAGAGAGAGAAAACAAAAACAAAAAACCAAACACAACCAACAACCCCAATTCAGTTTGATTGTAAATAGTACCCAGGTTTTCTGATTTTATAGCCTCTGTGTAACCACTTCAGAGCTTTATCTTTGGGAGCTAGTTAGATAGCCTATAAAATGGAAGAACATTTGGTGCAAATGATTATGCAGTGGTAAGAATACATTGATAGAAATTCAGGAATATCAATCTCGCTTCAAAAGCTTTGCAGCTAGGTATTGGAATCAAGCTGTCAAGATATTTTCAATCTAACCCAATTTGACACCAGGGGTCCAACTGGAATAGATTGTGAAGAAATCACTCTTTTGCTACAAAAATTATTTTATCTGGTAGGTAATTTATATGTTTTAGGGGAAGAGTGTATGCTCTCTTTAAGTATGAACTATTTGTATAAGATGTCTACAGGAGTCATTTTTGCTAATCTCCTCACATTTTCAACTCTCTTAAATAATTTGCATTTACCTAAACATACCATGAGGTAGCCTGTTTTCTGACAGTTGCATATGCTTTTCACTCTATCTGAAATATTCTTCTTCTACTTTTTGACTTAATACTATCTTATTTATCAATCAAAATTCAAAATGTTACCATCTCTATAAAGACTTCTCTTCTTATTCCTTTTTACCAGCTCCCCAAAATACCTCCTTTGTGTTTTCATAGTGTTTTGAGTATGACTTTTTTTTTTTTTTTTTAGTGTACTCTTCCAGTTTATCTCCTTGATTAGTGTGTTGGTTTGTGGTGGCTGCCATAACAGAGTCTCACAGACTGGATGGTTTAAACAACAAAAAATTAATTTTCTTATAGTTCTAGAGGCTAGAAGTCAGACATCAAGATGTCAGCAGGGTTATTTTAATGAGGTCCCTCTCTTTGGCTTCTAGATGGCCATCTTCTCCCTGTGTTTTTATGTAGTTTTCCTTCTGCACATGTTAACATCCTAATTTTTTCTTCTTACAAGTACATCAATCATATTGGATTAGGGCCCACCCTAATGACCTCATTTTAATTTCATTAACTCTTTAAAGATGCTCTCCCCAAATATGGTCACTTTCTAAGGTTAGGACTTCAACATATGAATTTAGGGGATACACAATTCAGCATGTAACAACTAGGTTATGAAAACTTTGAGAGTAAGATTGTTTTAGTTACTTATACATTTCCAGTTTCTAGCACAACCTTCATTGGATACCTTGAGAGTAAGATCTCAAATAATTTCTTTCTAGGAATAATGGAAGAAACGGAATTTGAAGATAGGTCCAAATCCACAGGGAGGATAGGTCTTAGGGAGGACATGTGAATAGAATTAGTGCACAAGATTCAATTAATGACCTAGGAGGTCTATTCACTCATGTTGTTACCTGGGAAAAGGGTAATCATAAAAGGTAAATGTGAAGAAATTATTGTCACTGGAGGTAGGGTGGGTTCAGCCACAGTACTGGGAAAGCAGGACACAAACTAGCAAATGCAGTTCCTCACAGAAAAGAAGAGTAAGTCAGGAATCCTAAAAGTGAAATGTAAGACTGTCATTGGTGCCAACTGTTCAGGACTTGTGGTCTGCATCAGTCAGTTATTACCATAGGATGCTGTGTAACAAATCACTCAAAAATTCATTGGCTTAAAACAGCAATCATTTTATTCTTACACAGGTATCTGTGGTTCAACTAGGGGTTTGCTGATCTACTGCGGTAAAATTGGCTATACTGTGGCTATATTTGCTTCAAACTTTTATTGTGTCTAGACTTGTTTCCCCATTGTGGGAAGGATCAGGTCAGCTCTCTATATGTGGAGCTCAGGTTGTATAGGCAGCATTTACCCAGTGGAAGTTCTTCTCACAGTGATAGCAAAAGTACAAGAAGGCAAGCTCAATCATTTCAAGATTTTGTCTGCATTTCTTTCAACATCTCATTGGCCGAAGCAAGTCACAGAGTTGAGCACAAAGTCAAAATGGTGAGGGAGTTCTCTCTACCTTTATTCGGAAAGACAGCAATGTCACATGGAAAAAAACCATAGATATGAGAGTGGCAAACAATTGGGGCTGAAATACAATCTACCATAAGCCCTTTGAGACCTTGAGTGTAACTTTACAGAAGAAAATGAAGTCGACTTCCATTCACTTTGTAGATTGTTTTACCTTTATCTAAATAACCCTCATCAGAAAAAAAGAAGATAAAACATAATTCCTCAAATAATATACAAATAGATTTATGTAGTCATTAACACAGAATTATATACTCTCTCCTCAATTTTAGCTCCCTCCCAAAACAATACACTGCATGTGCCTAAATCCTAAGCTGCATACAGATCCCAGAATAGTCATACTGTGTATGTTAGATATGCTACTGTGTGCTCTCACAGCACTCTGAGCTTTCCTGATCTTTGAAAATCTCCTGCTTGCTTCAGTGCAGAGACAACCAGGTCCGTGGCTATTTTGTTAAGTGCTATGACCTGAACATCTAACAGTATCTGGCACAGAGCATGTGTCAAGTACATTTGTGTTGAATGAGAAGGAATGATGTTCTTGACCTAGAGGTAGGCTTCTCAGAGTTAAGGAGTAACTAATTCTGGAGGACCAAGATGAAAAACTTGAAGGTGGATTCAGAAATTTGATGAGAAAGAGTTATTACTGTATCTTACAAGGGCCCAAGCTTAAGTCCTGCATCTCAGTCAAAAGGAGTCCTAAAGGGTGGATCACAAGGCCTCTGGATACAAAGTGAATGCAGTGACTTTTAAGTTCACATTTTAAGTTCACTTTTGGACTCTTCTGGTCTATAGAATAATGCTTTTTTCCATCATTATACTTCTTTACTATGGCATGTAACAGTTCCTTTAGGATGAATTTTTGGATTTGGATTCTTGGGATCAGCACACATAGGTTAAATTCACTTTGGGGAGGTCAGGAGAATGTCTGAAAGTGAATTCAGGTGTCTTGGTAATAACAGAAATCCTTCTGGCACTAGGGGCTAACTGAGGTCTATGCTTGCAGCTTGAGTGAAAACCCCAGATGATATTTGTGTATGGTGAGGCAGCAGCGGCAGCAGCCAGTTTCAAAGGTGCAGCAGAGGCTGAGGCATTGGGCCTCTTGGGAGAGATCAATAGGGATTCTGGAAAACTAGTAATGCTTCTAAATTCATTTCCTTTTAATATAATAGGTTGTTGAGAAGTACTAAAACAAAATAATGAAGGTCATATGCTAAAACAACAATGGTATTCCAATTTTTACCCCCAGAAATATTGTTAAAGGCTTGTTTAAAGATAATGCCCAGTTTGAGTTCCTTTTGAAGTGAGTAGGCAGAAATGTTAATTAGGCAAATGAATAGAAACCAACAAGACAGAGCATCACAGGGGAAGGAAGGGAAAAATGAAACAAGATGAAACCAGAGAGAGAGAGACAAACCATAAGACACTCTTAATCTCAGGAAACAAACTGAAGGTTACTGGAGGAGATGCGGGTAGGAGGGATGGAGTGGCTGGGTGATGGACATTGGGAAGGGTATGTGCTATGGTGAGCACTGTTAATTGTGTAAGACTGATGAATCACAGACCTGTACCCTTAAAACAAATAATACATTTTATGTTAATTAAAGAAAAAAAAACCCATCCAAACCTCTCACCGCATCTTTTCAGGGCCTTGGTGATCTGCCCTCTGGGCCTCACCAGACCCTTCTCATTCCAGAATCATTTGTGTTCTCTATGGTCTAGACACACCAGTATTGATTCTGATTCCCTGAAATTCAAATATAACAAACTCTTTCTTACCTCTCTTTTATCTCTACTGTTTCCTCTACCTGGAATGTTTTCCTAAGATATCTTCCAGTGACATCTCCATCTCCTCATTCAGATTTCTGTCCAAATGCCACCTGCCAAGAAAGGCCTTCACTGACCACACTATCTGGCACAGTCTCTCTATCCTAGCCACCCTTGGTTCTTTCACTGGATTTTTCTCCGTAGTACCCATTGTTCTCCAAAATTATCATGTTTATTAATATATTTCTTGTTTATTATAACATCTCCTGCTAGAATAGAAGTCCCTTGAGGGCAGAGAACCAGTAAATATCTGTTGCATGAATATATGCCTGAATGAACAGAATGACATAAGCAGACTCTGCAACAACACTGACACTGAACTTGAGACTATTGGTAGAGGGTCCCATACCAGACAACTGCCATATCTTTTTATAAGATTGATCTCAAATTTTAGAAGAATTAGTTAGAATAATTATTAATAAATATCGATCCACATATACAGAACATTTACATGGGCCAAATACTATGTGAAGCACTTTACATACATTAACATTTACTCTTCAGATAAACCTATAAGTTAAGGTACCATTTTTACCTTTATTTTATAGGTAAAAAACACTGGAGTTTCCTATGGTGAACCTACTTCCTGAAGGACTTTTGGTAAGTAAAGGGCACAAAGATAGGATCCAGAGATATTTTACTTAAACTATAAGCCCAATATTGGGCTGCCTCACTACCCACATGTAGCCCCTTCCAGTACTTTGCTTTTCTAGAAGTTATTCCACTAGAAGATGTATGTGAGTACCTCATAGTTTCCGTTTTGCTTCCTTCTCACTCCTCCTCTCCCTCATGCCACAGAGGACTTGCAATCTAGAATAAATCTTATTCAACTTTCTCTTTCTGTCCTGGGTCATTATGACCTTGAAGGCCCATGGAGTTTCTGCAGATCTCTCCTTATGGGTCCCTAAATCCTTGCAACATACATTTCCTTTTCTGTCTGTCTATTTTGGTTACTTCTTGGCAGTCATGCTTTCCTTGCCCATTACTCATCTTCTGCTGTCACCGACTATTGCATTTCATAGAACATTCTAACTAAATTTATAATCTCTTTAGTACATAAAGCTAGATTGTCCATATACAGATTGAAAATTCCAATTTACTAGTGGATTTACTTTCTGTTTTGAGGACTTTAATATTCTCATCAGAGTTAGAGCAGTTCAAGTAACAAGAAACATCTCCCGGTTAACCTCCGAGCTTCTAATTTTCTGTTTTGATTCCTATACCTGGCATATACTCAGACATTTCAGATTCCTAAAGTCTACATGAAACAAGCATGTCTGTGATTACAGATTTGGGGCCCAAATAGTTTCTTCTTTTCAGTGTGTCCACAAAAACATAATGATGAGCAAAAAAGCAACTAACACACCAATTATCTAACCAAACATAGGGATTAGGCTTAGAGTAAACAGCTACAGTGACAGGGGCAGCTTATAAAACAGCTGGGTCTGTTCACAACTAGGCTATATTCCTAGGAATTATGAATTGTGGCCTTGGAAAAAGATGCCATGGAATAGTTTTTTTTTTTTTCCTAAGAGTTCACTTTTGTTGTTGTTGTTGTTGTTTTTAAAGATTTTATTTATTCATTTGACACAGAGAGAGAGATTACAAGTAGGCAGAGAGGCAGGCAGAGAGAGAGGAGAGAGGAGGAAGCAGGCTCCCTGCTGAGCAGAGAGCCCGATGTGGGCCTCGATCCCAGGACCCTGGGATCATGACCTGAGCCGAAGGCAGCGGCTTTAACCCACTGAGCCACCCAGGCGCCCTGTTTTGTTTTGGGGTTTTTTTTTGTTTTTTTTTTTTTTGAGAGAGAGAGAGAACACGAGAGAGAGCACAGACAGAGAAAGGGGAGGGGCAGAAGGAGAGGGAGAGAGAATCTCAGGCAGGCTCCATGCAGGGTAGAGAGGTGAGGCAAGGCTCAATCTCACAATCCTGAGATCATGATCTGAGCCAAAATCAAGTCAGATGCTCAACTAACTAAACCACCGTGGCGCTCCTCAAGAGTTCAGTTTCTAGTGCAGTATTCTATATACTGTTAGCATATCCTAGTTATGCAATAAAAATATATTGTTTGCCAGACAATACAACTGAGGTTCATGTTAGTGAGTTATTTTAGCAACTCGTCCCTCATTGTGATAGAAGTTCAAATAAATACTAGCTCCAATCTATGTATTCTTGAATTCACAACACTAAATGTGTGCCTATTCATTTATTTTTGGCATATTTTCACATAGTTACTTTCGTTTGTATTTTTTACATGTGGCTGGTTAAATATAAAGTGGCACAAAACTCAAAGTTAAATAAGTAATCAAAAGGGCAAAGAAAAACAGTCCACAACAACAGGGCTTTGTAAGGAGGTGGCTTAGTGGTAATTGAGATGTGTGTTGGAGAACTGCTTCTGTAACCACTACCTCTGGAGACATATATATGTTCTAATCAGATTTGATCTTAATACAAAACACCATACACGGAATACCATGTGTAAGGTCTAAGTTCATGACTTTGGAATTAATCCCATACAAAACCCACACATCAAACTCCATGAACTTTAACTGAAATGGGGAAAGACAATTTCAGAAACTGCCTGTAGGTGGATAATTTATGATGTAGTGTGAAATAGAGGACTTTTTATACCTGAGCAACACAAAGGGCCAACTTTACTGTCGTCAGTTACTTTTATACAACAGTGGGGTCAGCCTCTGCCCCCAATTACTCATGTGCAAGAACAGAACTGGTAGAGAGAAAATCAACAGATCCTTGGAGGTTGTAAAGCAAATCTGGAAGGACACTAAGCAGTTAACAGTGGTCTCTCTATCCTCTGCCCTGTGTACCAGGAAAGCTCTCCAACCTTAAGAAACTTGCAGTCAGACTTTCTAAAATTCTGATCCTAATAGAAGGTTCTGAGTTCGGTTCTCCTTATAGTATGCAGGAGAGTAGTGTCTGGGGAGAAATTGCAGCCTACTTGGAGTGTCTCACACCTCTTTTTTTCCTTCACCGATGACTGAAGCAGGCCAGGAGTGTCTGAATACCAGAGAAGTTCCTGAATGAAGAAATTCTATGCAGAGGGGAAAAGTTCCCCATCGGCTCAATAGGACTTAGCTTCCTCCTTTACACAGCACATGCCAACTCTACCAAAGTGAGTAAGACAAAAGTTAGTTATGACTCTGCCAAAGAAAGCACAAGCCCAGTCTTTTCCCCATCTCCAAGACCCATTTTCTATCTGCATTGTAAGGGCATGGGCCTGGATCAGGAGCTACTGACCATATCTTCTAACCTCTAAGTCAGTTATTGCCCACAGTCCTCCAATATCTAAGGTGTCTCCTACTCCTAGATTCAACCAGAGAATCTCTGAACTTATTAAATTTACATATATGGGATCCCAGGTAAACTTTTATTAGAATAAAGAATATATGGGTTAGGATTTTGAGAATCATTGCAGAAGTAGAAGCTCAATTTTTTCTTTTTTCCTCACTTCCACACTTGCATTCCTCTTGAAGAAACGACCAAATGTAGTTCTAAGGAGACAGGGAAGCAAGTTTATAGGGAAGTGCAGCTCATAGTAAATGGAATTATACATTGAACTTGAATGAAACCCCTCTTTTGGGGGGGTTATTTCCACTTTTCTCTGAAGAGCTCTTCCTGTTCCATTTAAAATGGAGTTGAGGAGGGTAAGAATGAAGATGAGATAAGGGTACCTTCTACTGAAGAAGACTTATGGGACCAGGGTGGGGTTAAAGGCAGGACACACAATTAGGACACTCCAACCTATGTGAGATGACGTTCCTCTTGTCTTCTTTCCCATTTTTTTCTTCCTGATTTTAGCGTGGAAACTAAGGGCAAAATCATATGTATATTTAGTGGGAAGAGAAAAGGCTTTTTCTGGTTTTAGGCTGGGCCATTATGTAATGGAAGTAAAAGTGCTGTTGAGGCTCACTTATGATTTAGTCTAGCTTCATTGGATAAAAGATAAGATAGGGATTGGAGTTCAATGCTCTAGCTGGTGAAAATATGAATGCACACTGCTGGAGTGTCTCCTGAGGATATAGCTCATGGGTGACAGCAACTATGATAAGTTCAAGAATCAGATTGCAGTTTCACAACCCCAGGGATATTTCCTTCTAAGAAATATGAATAATAGAGTGGTCTAAGAGGCAGAGATCAGGATTTTACAGAAGTGAGTTACACTCTTTCTGAAATGCCCACAATGGGTAGCTATCTCTCCAAGGGACAAACTTGAGAGGGTAGTTCCCAAGCAGATGTATTTTCAGGAAGGATAGATATCTAAATATGTTTTCTTGCCTTCAGCAATTTCTTCTGCACCTAGTAAAAGATTTAAATGCATCTAGCTGTGAAACAAAGATAGAAAAGCATGGAGGTCTGAAGGATTGAAGACTATGGTCAACATCTACCATATCCAAATTTTCAGTTGGGCTTTAGGGACTGTGGTTTAGGAGAAGCAGGACCTGGCAGATGTCACTGCCTTAGTCTACTCAGGCCACCATAACAAAATAGCGAGACTGGATGGTATAAACAACAGAAATTTATTTTCTCACATTTCTAGAGGCTGAAGTCTGAGATGAGTGTGCCAGCATGGTTGGGTTCTGGGGAGTGCCTGGCTTATAGACAGGCACTTTCTCATTGTGTCCTCACAAATCAAGACCAGGGGTGGGAGGTGGGAGGGAGAGAACAGAAGTAGGAGAGAGCAGCAGCAGGAGGAGGAGGAGGAGGAGAGAGAGAAAGATTGGTGTCTCTTCTTAGAGGACACAATTTTATCATGAGGATCCTGCCCTCATGACCTCATCTAAACCTAATGGCGTCCCAAGTGTCCCATCTGTAAATACCATCATATTGGGACTTAGGGCTTTAACATATAAATTTGGGAGAGGAGCAATTCAGTCCACAGCAGAGGGTTTCTGAATATAAGATTGCTCTGTATCTATAAGCACAAAAATACCAAATTTATTATGATGAAGCAGTAAGAAGTTCCTCAGAAATAGGATTAAACCTTTAAGAGATGCAGCATAATGCAGTGAATTAAACATGGGTACTTGGAGCTAGATAGATTTGTCTTGAGATCCTATTCTGGCACTTGTAATCTCTGGGACAGGAGAACTCTGGACCAGGGTAATGCTAACTCCTATTTAACAGAATTATTGTGAAGATTAGTGAAATAAAGTACAAAACCTCTAGCGCCATGGCAGGTACTTAGTTACTGCTACAAATATTAATTCACCCTTTTTTCTTACAACAGTTAGAAATGTTTTAAAACAAATAACAGTAGCCTTGTCACTAAACACACTTTGTCTCTCAAAATTAACAAAAAGTCTGGAAGTAAAAAGATCTAAGCTTAGAACAGTACCTCAATAATGCCCTCGAGGACTTTTTACATTTTCTCCATCCACCTTAGTGTTGTTTTATCAAACAAGAACATCATCGGGCGCCTGGGTGGCTCAGTGGGTTAAAGCCGCTGCCTTCGGCTCAGGTCATGATCCCAGGGTCCTGGGATCGAGGCCCACATCGGACTCTCTCTGCTCAGCAGGGAGCCTGCTTCCTCCTCTCTCCTCTCTCTCTGCCTGCCTCTCTGCCTACTTGTAATCTCTCTCTGTGTCAAATGAATAAATAAAATCTTTAAAAAAAAAAAAAAGAAGAACATCATCAATTGCCCCAACAGAAATGTGTATGCGCTTGTACCCAGATGGCTTGGTATGAATGTTTGTCACCTCTTGGTCACCAGATTGCCAGTGCAACCCCAAGCATGATATCTATATTCCATAAAAGAAGGAAAAACTCCAGGAGTACCTATTTTTATCAGGAAAGCAAGAGTTTGTAAGGAGCCTTCCAGTGAATTTCCTCTTAATGCTTCCTTGGTCAATTAGTAACCCTCCCTAGAAAGGAGGCTGAAAAGCAGTGTGCAGCTCTCCAACTTCTGTACTGGATGTGGTATAGGAGAAGGGAATTAACAGTGGCTGATTGGTTAGCTCTCTGTGGTAGGCAGAATTCGAAGGTACCCCCCACCCCCAATTCTGGTATACAGCCTCTAGTGTATACAAACCTCTCAGTTATACTATCAAACTCTAATATAAGTACTGCTATGAAGAGATTTTTACAGATAAAATTAAGGACCCAAGTTATCTGACTTTAACAAAGGGAGATTATCTGGGTGATTTTTGATCTAATCACATAGCCCTTTAAACAGGAGTCTAGATGTCAGGGATAAAGAAACCAAGGAGAATGCAAGTCACTTTTGCTTGTGGAATGATAGAGGAGGCCATGTGACAAGGAATGTGGCAACCTCTAGGAGTTTAGAGTGGCCCCAGCTAACAGCAAGCAAGAAAATGGAGACCTCAGGCTATAAACACAGGAAGTGAATTCTGCCAGTAACAAGAATGAGTTTAGAAGAAGATTGTTTTTCCCCCAGCGCCTCCAGGCAGGAACTCAATTCAGCTGCTGTCTTGATCTCAGCCTTGAGAGCCCCCAAGCACAGCCATGCTGTGTTGGACTTCTGACCTACAGAACTAGGGCTAATAAATGGGTGCTAGTTCCAAAGCCACTAAGTTTGTGGTAATTTGTTACACAGTATTAAAAAACAAATACACCATCCAACAGTGCCCATCACATCTCCTGATTTTACTATTGAAGTATTCTTATAAAACAAATAACAAGTTATATTTATTTAACCAAAGTAATTCAGGAAAAGAGTGTGTGGTGGGGAGATGAGAAATACTTTGAGGAAAAAGATTTATTTAAATCAGCGTAATGAATAGAGGCAGAAGTAAGCTGTAGGGAGTTTTGACTGAAGTCTCTAGATTGGAACAATTTGAGACTTAAACTTGAAAGTGACAGGAAAATTAGGTATTTAGCAAGTAAATTAAATTTTCCTAGTTATAAGGAAGTTTTAAAATTTAATCCAAAGGATGGTATTTTTTTTTAAAGATTTTATTTATTTGACAGAGAGAGAGAGAGATCACAAGTGGGCAGAGAGGCAGGCAGAGAGAGAGGAAGAAGCAGGCTCCCTGCTGAGCAAAGAGCCTGATGCGGGGCTCAATCCCAGGACCCTGAGATCATGATCTGAGCCGAAGGCAGAGGCTTTAACCCACTGAGCCACCCAGGTACCCTGGATGGTATTGTTTTCTAAAGCAATGACACCATTGTTTGTCCCAAGAGACACTCGGACATAAAACAAAGATATGAACTTGGCCGTTCTGGCTTCACTAAAAAGTCCTGCTCCATGCTGCATCTTGAGAGGTACTTTTATTAGTTACATTTGCTTAGATTTTGAATTAAAAAAGAGCTTCAAAAGTCATAACTGATTACCTGATACATCCCTCTCCTGATATATCTATTCAAAATAAAATATTGAGTGAGAAAATAGTTGAAAAGCCACCAAGACAAACATGCAGTACCTATATCTATGTCAGATAAGTTGATCACCATAGGAGTCTTTGACACTTATTCAGAAATGGAAAATCACACCTTGATTCCATAGGGTCAATGAGAACACTGACCCCATGACACCCAGGGCAGATGAGAGTTAGGTAAGGTTTCCCTTTCACTGAAAAAAAGAAAATTAGCCAGATGTGACCACTACCCAAACCCTAGCATCTTACAGAAGATATACATGGTCATTTGTCAGAATGACATCAGGATACTTTGAGGAGAGTGTGAAGCCTCAATATCATCCAGCACATTAGGATTCTGGAAGAGAAAAGTAAAAATCACCCCTGTCACTTGGTGGAACTAAAGGCTAGAAAAATTAGACTTCCTCATGATTAATGTTAGTACCTTCAGCTTCCACTCTGTCACCTACTTCTGTGGAATCTGGGTTTACACCGTGGGCAGGAAGAAGCAGTTAAAGCATGCATCAAGGCAAAAACAGAACCAGCTTTTAAAGAAAGATTGCTTTAACTCTTCAAAGAACCTCCCCTTTCACATACATCATGTCTCTTTCTGTGGCTGGCTCAGATCAGCGAGTATAATTAGACTGAATCTCTGGTGGCAGGGCAGGTGGCAGCTGAATGGCTAGAAAATTACACACTTTGCCTTTACACTGCCAGAAGCTCTCTTTTCCTGTTTCTGACTTTGTTCTTCAAAAAAAAAAAAAAAAAAAACAAAAGTTTTCTTCAAAAAACAAATTTAAGTAGAGCTGCTTTCAAAATCTTTATAAAATAACTGTGGGAAGGAAGTCCACAAATACAAAGTCTTGTTGAATATGATCAGTGACTTAATAAAATATAATATTAATACCAACCAGACAGGATAAGGAAGAAAAGTAATGATATCAATTATACATGAATTATTTCAAGTTCATTTAAAAGTCTAATCATACTTCTTCCTTATATAAGTTGAAGGTAAAATCTTGATTCTTAGACCCTTAAGTAAGCATGTTTATTTTCATCCTTGGGAACTTTAAGAATTAGCTAAAATTATGTATCCTCTCTGGAAGAAAAATGCATGCATGCATATTGTATACAGTACCAGGACCTAGAGAATTCTGGAAACATTGGTTTCAAATCATTCTCAATTAGACTTATATTCATTATAGATTAATAGATTTTAGAGATCCAAAAATATGGGAAAGAAATAAATATGAAAGAACAACCCCTTCCTTCAAAAAGTATATATCCCAAGGTGGACAGATGTTCAAATGTGATAGTTGCTTTCTCAAAAGTAGAATCTAAGGTTGTTGAAGGTAGGCCATGAGATAAATTAAGGAAAGACTTCTTTTTAAAGTAAGCTTTAAATTTAAAAAGTGATTGAGAGACCAGGAAATTACCTAAGCAAAAGGTTAGATAAGGCTTTATTAAATGAAGCAAGCAAACAGAGAGGATGGTTATTTGGACAGAGTCAGAGGAAAGAACAAAGGATATATAAAGATATACAAAAGGGCACTAAAAGGGTACTCTGAAACCAGGAAAGGAATTTATTGCAAAGAGCAACAGATGGACATGTGAAAACTATAAAGGGTGAAGATCATTTTCAAAGTGTTGTCTAAAGAAAAAAGCAGAGGAGTTAGAAGAAATGAAGTTGATGGGAAGAAACTTTATGACTTGACTAAACAAAATTAAGAAACACAAGGCATGGAATTCAAAAGTACATGACAAACCTTAAAAATAGTAAGAAATAAGTGTCAGAGGCCTGAAGGTATGATGGATTAATAGCTATCATGATGATTTTTACAACCGCAGTCATTATACTTCTTGACTCAAGGATGCAAGACTGTGGTCCAGACATGACTCAGGGGTTGGGGGATAGGGGTTGGAGAGTCCCTCTTACTAATAGTTCCTGCTTACCTGGAAGGCTTACCTTTTAACAGAACACCTTCAGGGATTTCCAGAAAACCTGCGTTGCAATAGATATTCCCTAATATCCTTGAGATAGCCTCAGGTCTCTCAATTCTTTCCCAAACAAGGATGCATGCACCACACCGAGGGAAATATTCTTGTCCCTGAACCTCTTAACTTCTCCTCTTAGTCTACCGGCCATCTCTGGTTGAAGTTAGTTTTAGTGGTCTGTGATCTCTCCCAAACCCATGTCTTCAGCTCTGTTTTCCTCCCAGACTCTAGCCCTGTATTTGCAATTTCTTCTATTTGCCTATAAGAGGTGAAGATTCTTCATCAGCACAGGGAAGATCTTTTAGAATCCTCTGTTGATTTCTCTAGGCTCATCACCTTCACCTCTGGCTCGGTATTCCATTTGCAGCCAAACTCAACTTTCCCAAACACATGAACAGTGTGCTCCTTTAGCCTGACCAGGAAAATCCTACCCACTTTTCACAAAACCTCAAATATTACTTCTCAGGAGTCCCTGCCCTCCCTATACATAGCTATTCATTCCCTCTCATGATACTTCGAGGGCCCAGAGACGTATATCATGATATTCTCATGTCTGGTTCTAGTACAGTGTCTGCTATGTCTTGTTTCTAAAAAAAAAAAAATACATTTCAGAAATTACTACAATGCTGTGTCTTTACATTGTTCTTTTAACATACAGTTTTCCTTAAATACACTGCATATTTTTCTCCAATGTACAGGGCATATCTATACCACTGGGAAAAAATAAGTTAGAATATAACAGGAAAAAATATTTTGCCAGGTGCTTAGAAGTAGCTAGGAGAGGAATTAAATGCATGCATATATAGCTTTGCCATAATATGTTCAGGGTCAGATATCCAAATGTTATAGTTTGGATATAGCATAATATAAATACAAATACAAATCTGTATGTAATCAAATGGGTGATTATCACAGACATTAAAGAACATGGGGAAAATTAGAACTATTGGGATTTTCTTCCAATAATTAAACTAAGAAAGCAAATAATAAATATAAAGACAAACTCTTTTCCCAGGAAGAATTGACCATAACCTAATCAACATTATTGATATAACTAAGAACATGTCATTCAAAGGAAAGATTGTGTGGCTATTAAAACCAACAACAACAAAAACACGAAAAAAAAAAAAACTGTCACAGAGGCAAATACCCACAATGATAATCAGATATTACCTAGGAGAGAAGAAACCTTTTCCAGGCAGGCACAGGCATAAACCTGATTTGGTTGAAATATCTCTGTCATATAGTTGGTATCAAAGCTATCAAAGATAGCTGCCTTAACACATCGAGCACATTTAACTAAGACATCTCATTCTAATTATGTCATCACTAATCCCAAGTAGTTTGTCTACAGAGAGAAAGGGGCAGGTCAGGCAAAGGAAATACCTGACCTTTCTAATAGTTACATTTCTCATTATAAATTAATAAACTGCATTCTTGTTTTATATGCTGATCTTTTGTGAGATCTGTTTGCATGATTCAACAGGCCAACATCTTATTACTCTGGAATACAGATGCGATTAGATTTCTGACTTTCAAAAACTGAGTGCCAGATACACCAGTCATCCCTGTGACATACACTTTATAATTACATGCTTTTTTTCAACACAAATTTTCCCAATACAAAGAGGGAAATATAAAACAATTGGGTTCAATCTTAAGAAAACACTCTCCCAGAAAATGCTGGTAATTGAGATAAATAAAAGGAAAAAACGAAAACACAAAAACAGAAAAACAAAAAACTTGTCACAAAGGCCAAAAGAGTCATCTAAAATAAAGAACTGGAATGGAGGGGGAAAATTATACATCTGGTTCTCGAAGTGTGATTTCAAGGAGGAAAGAGAAAGAAAGGCAATGATGAACTCCAGAAGGATAAGTAATGAGATCATACACTTAGAATTGGTAATAAGGACGTGATTTTAATGGACCAGAAACTAGACTGCTGAGAGTCAAGGAGAAAGCAAGAGGAAGAAAAGTAAAGGCAATAATATAAATCTTGTACTGCACAAGGAAAAGTGACACAGTAAGATTTACACCTACACAAATCTGGGAGCTCTAGAGTTTTGCTCTCAGTCCTACAGCAAACTATTCTGCTCATGTAACTGCAGAAGTGTCTGGAAGCAGGAGATTTCAGAAAGGCAGTCGCTAAGAAAAGAAGACGGTGATCAATGCTGATTACATAAAATAAAAATGAAAGTGGCTCTGCAATCCTTGCTTCTCATATCAAACCAGCCCCAAGAGGGAAGGATCAAAGTTCAGGTGGCGATACAGAAGACATCCCATCCAGTGTAGATGCCAACATTAGGCTCTTGTTCCTTTACAACAAAATCAAGAGCACTGTGGCCTGTTGTGTGCTTAAGTACAGATTTTGCACCATTTTACAGGAAACTGAGGGGAGGCTGTCAAGCCCAATCTTATAAAGTCAAGAGGCTTTTCTTTTACTGTAAATACAAGTGAACTCCTCTGACATAGAAGGATAAATCTTCAGTATTTTTTGAAATGGAAACTTGAAGAATAGAGGATCAGTAACACATACTTGTCAAACCTCATCTAAACCACTGCCTTTATCAGGATTTATCTAGCTTTCAGTGCTTAGAATGCTTTATATTTAAATTTGAACCTAGAATGGGATAAGCCCAAACAGTTACTTGTTCTCTGAAATGGTCTCCTACAGCAAGTAGTTCATGTGCAATAACAGCAAATTTCTAAAGTTAAACTGAAAATTATATACAGGGCTATTGAAAAGGTAATCCTTCACTGGCACAGGACCAGGCCACCAAATGGGTCTTTCCATCTTTTCTTTCTGTGTGGAGTATAAAAATCTTAAGACCTTTCAACTCTCATGGGATCAGACAAACAGGAACAGTAAGCTTTCTCAACTTGATGAAACCGCCCTTAGAACAAGGCTCTCTGTTCTAACACATTATAGCAGCCGAGTGAAACTTGAGCTTTGGAGCAAATTGTGTGATATTGAGCAGGATCAGTGTTTTTCTTGAGTTCTGCAGGGAGCTGGAGTGATGAGAAAGGAAGAGCATGAAATGTATAACAAATATGTTGTATTTATTTGAATTCTTGCAAATATTAATGAATTGCTCATGTAATATTAAAAATGTATGTAGAAAAAATTGGAAACAATATTCCCAGGCATGCTTTATATACATAATTATTTCTTCCTGTACATTATGGATCACTTTTAGAATTTCATAATTCTATAGTAAAAATCACATACACACACACTCATACATAGACATGCATACACATAAACTGACACACCTCACAATACTCCAAAAAATTTCACAGGCTTCACAGATCCTTTTTTTTTTTTTTAAAGATTTTATTTATTCATTTTGACACAGAGAGAGAGACTACAAGTAGGCAGAGAGAGAGGAGAGAGGAGGAAGCAGGCTCCCTGCTGAGCAGAGAGCCCGATGTGGGCCTTGATCCCAGGACCCTGGGATCATGACCTGAGCCGAAGGCAGCGGCTTTAACCCACTGAGCCACCCAGGCGCCCTTCACAGATCCTTTGAAACAAGAGCCACTGTATCTATCCTGCCCACCCCAAAACCCTCCTGTGATAAATTTTGTTCTCTGCCAAACTTACTCTGTTCTCATTATGTGCCAGGCCATCAAGGGCTTACAAAACCTAATGCAATTGTAGTTTGCAGAGACACTAAGAATTTTGCAAATTTATGAAAAAAATTTTGTTTAGTGAAACCTAATGGTATACCAAATGAGATACCACTTCACAACTAAAATTGAAAATACTAATAATACAAAATGTTAGCAAGGATGTGGAACAACTGGAACTCTCCTACATTGCTGTGGGATTGTAAATGCTACAACAACTTTAGAAAACTTCTAGGCAGTTTCCTATGTTAAACAGGCCCTCACACTATGACCCAATAAATTCCTTGCTTGATATTTACTCCAGAGCAATGCAAATAAACGTCCACACAAATTCTTGTTTTAGAAATGCCTGTAATAGCTTTATTTTCAATATCCCAAAAGAAGAAAACAACCCCAAAATTCACCATTTGGAGAATGGATAAACTAAATGGGTTATGAACACAAAATGGAATATTACTCAGCAATAAAAAAAAACATGGATCTCTAAAAAACTACACTGGGTAAAAAGATACAAAAGAATGCATCTCGTGTAAATACCTTTATATGAATAGAATAATCCATGGATAAAAATCAGGAAAGTGGTTATTTCTGAGGAAAGAGAATGACTGGAAAGGGATCCAAGGGAACATCCTGAAGTATTGGAAATGTTTTAGATCATGAGTGGGGTATGGATTAAATGAGTGCATTCACCTTTCAAAATTCATCAAGGTTTAGGTTTAAGATCTGTTCATTTCAGTGTGTATAAATCATATGCCAATTTAAAAACTTTTTAAAAAATCTTTAAGAAAAGGATAGACATGAAGTTTTTCTCCAAAGAAAGAGAAATAGTAGAAATAGGAAGGCCTGAGTGAAACCAGAAGGAAAGTTCTAGAATGGGGATAGCTAGGGATCCTACTACAGGAATGTTCTCTGGACAAATATAGCCATAAATCATAGAATCTACATGTTGAACTCCACCACACATATCAAGCAGCCATTACCTCTTTAGTAATAATATTTCCTAGCATTTGCCTCTCTGGAATTTAATTCCTGACTCTTTGGTTCTGCCTTACAATAGTCACATATTAAAACAAGTCCGTTCTCAATGTGATAGCATTTAAACTACAAAGTTCAGCTATACCCAACATGAAATTGGAGGTCCACCTCCACACTGATCCCTCCCTTCTTAACAGATCTTCATTTGTTAATGGACTGTGCTTTTATTAATCCATCAAAGTTTATATTAGCATTTTAAAGCTTTTTTATTTAAATTCTAGTCAATTAACATACAGTGCAATATTGGTTTCAGGAGTAGAATTCAGTGATTCATCACCTACATACAACACCAGTGCTCATCACAACCAGTGCCCCTCTTACTACCCATTACCCATCTAGCCCAACCACCCATTTTGTTATCTATCTTTAAGAGTCTCCTATGGTTTGGTTTCCTTTCTCCTTTTTTTCCTTTTTCCTCCCCTCCCATATATTCATCTATTTTGTTTCTTAAATTTCACATATAAGTGAAATTATACAGTATTTTTCTTTCTCCAACTGACTCATTTTGCTTAGCATAATACGCCCTAGCTCCATCCACATCATTGCAAATGGCAAGATTTCATTCTTTTTAATGGCTGAGTAATATTCCTGTGTGTGTGTGTGCACATGTATGCATGCATGCACACATCTACTTTTTCCACTCATCAGTCAGTGGACATTTAGGTTTATGTTAACATTTTTGAAAGTCATATCACTTGTTCAAATGAACTGCTATTAAGTCATGTTTCTCCTATCCTTGATAAGAGCAGTGGAGTAAAATTACAGAATGTTAAAGTACGAAGGCATCTCAAGAATTGTCTAGTCAAAACCATTCCTGCTACACCTGAAAAAACTGAGATTCAGAGATTGATCAACTCAAATCCTTCAGCAAGCTAATGAGAAAATTAGATCAATGTCCTGTTGTTGTATCCTTATATGAGAACATTTACTACTACTGTATATGGAGTCTTAGGTCTCTGAGGCCAAAAGGATCTCTAAGATCTAAGGCTCAAGTGAAAACCTAAACTGGAATTTCACATTAAAAAATATTAACAGAAACCAGATAGCTAGGAACCAAATTACTTAATAAATATTACCTGTTTTCATCATCATAATCATCATCACCACCAAAACAATATGGTGGGTGGAGATCTAGCTTAGTGAAGTACATTAGGCCTGGAGAGTCACTACAGTCAAAGCGTGTAATCAATTTCTGGATGTGTGCTGAAAACTTGATGCATGATTTTATTTAATTCTCCAAAGTGCTTTAATAGACAGGTGTCATTTTATCCTTATTTATTGGGTGAATTAGAGAAAACTGAGGCCCAAAGAAAGTTAAATATTTTTAAAAACTTAAATGTTCTGACCAAAAAAAGGGAGGGGGGTAAATATGTGAGGTGATGGTTAATTAACTCAGTGGGGGTGTGGGTAAAAGAAAAAAAAAAGATCATATAAGTACCAAAACCTTCTGACCACATCTACTTAATTCCAAAGTATAAATCACAGTCTTACTCTAAACCACAAGAACATTGTGTCCTTGTTATATGGTTTAAGGAGAAGCAAGGATTATTCTTTTTCCATACAATATTGGGCAGGCGAATTTCTAAATAACTTATTTTTATTAGTATTCTTAACATTGTATTAACATTGGAATTAAGCAACTGCTATAAACCTCTATGCTTGTCATTAATAGTACATCTCCAAAATAGGATACCAGATATTGGCCATTTTGTAAGTCATACAGGCTTATCTGTTTCCTTCAAGTATACTATAATCTTTTCAAAGATGGAGAGTATATCCTCAACATCCATCACAGTGCCTGTAACCTGTGCACAATGCCAGTAGCCTATGAAGGATACACAATTAATATTGTAATATAGTACATGTGTAAATGTACATCAGGTAACCACAATAATTCACACATCTGTTAACCACCAGAACTAACAAATACTTTGAGTTGTTTCATACTAAACTGTGGTTTGATTTAGTGGGTACATACAAAAGATTATATTTTGTAAAAAGAATTTTCCTTCTGGAGTTTATGGCTTATTAAGGAACAAAGATACATGGGAAACCAACAGATATTTTAGTTGCTAATTAATATAACTGAAGGTTAAGTATATGAGATAGAAAACACAAGAGAAAGAAAGAAAGGAGAAATCAAGGTGAAGTCTGAGTCCGTAGGGAGGATTTCATGGAAGAGCAGTCCAACTGCTAAATAGCAGCTGGATCTGGAAAGAGCAGAAAACAAGGCCTTTTATGTGGGTGGAATAAACTGACTAAAAGCAAAGAAGGTGGGATAAGTATAGTGAAGGAAGAGGTGGAAATACATGTGAAAGAAATGAGAAACTAAATGCAGAAAACCTTAATAGCATGACATTTGATGCTAGAAACCAATACACATGTTCTTGAACGAAGATCTGATAGAACAGAAGGGTTGTCTGTGTTGGATAAATAAACAGAATGAACTCAAAAGGTCCTGCCATAAGGAAGAAAGCACAACAGTACCACAAAACTAAGAAAGATGAAAAGCCAGCTGGCCTGGCATCTTGTTAGTTATCAGAGCTCAGGGTGATGTGAGTCCTGAGGGTGGGACTGAGCTCAGGAGACTAGATCTCAGGTGACAGGCAAGAAGGGGCTGTCTGGTGTGTGGAGATGGTGGTCAGAGAAGAGAGCTAAGCCAACGTGAGGCAACTGAACATTTCATACCAAGAAGGAAGCAGGACTGGTCTAAGCACCAAGAAGCTCTTTAATAAGACTCAGCAGTGAAATGGTGCTTCTTTACGCTCCAACTAGCTCTTCCCCAGAATAAAACTTGGGCCTAGACAAATCTAAACAAGGAGCCCCTCAGAATTAGGATTCATCAATATAGAAAATTTCTGACTGAACTGAGAGTCATATCTGGACAGATATTTTCTCAAGTTTCCACTGGGACAGACTGTGGGAGGAGGGGAAGGAATCTTGAAAAGCAGACTCACACCTCTTCAGCATCTCATTCTCTTTCTTATTGTCCCTTGTCTGTTATTATGGCAAGTATCCAGAAAGTAGGGAAACTAGATCTTGACAGTGTGGAAGAAACGTTAGTTTGGCAATTCCTAACCAGGATAAAGCACAAAAACTCAGTCGGTAGTCTCCTACAAAATACTAGCTCTCAGGCGATAAAGCCACAGACCAGAGTAATTAAAGATATAAACAAACAAACAAACAAACAAAAGATTGCAATAAGAGATCAATGCAACAAAGTAACTCAAAGAAATGTGTATCTACCTAAGGCTGGGCAATGAGTTCAAGGGCTAATTTAAAGATTATCCCATCAGTTTTAAAGATGAGAATAAAAAAGTGGCATGATTACAAGAGGATTTGGTTTAGTGAAAGCTGAGTTTTGTTTGGGACGTGTTAATGTAGGAAGGAAGTCCCTAGGGTAGTGAGTTAAAGGTAAGAGACTTAATCTCAGAGTTGTCATCAAGGCCAACGATCTGGATTTAGAAATAAGTATAATATGGAACCTTGGGGATACAGGAAATACAGAGGCCAACCAGAGAGTGGAGATGAAATGGAAATATCCACAGAAACATCATCAGTTAAAGTGCCAGGTACCCTTCCATGTTCTGACAAGTTGCGCATTCAAGTTAAATCTCAAGAGCAAAACTGCTGTATCTCATTTATCTTCATGCGCCAAGCACCTAACATAGTGCCTGGTCTATGGTAGATCATCAACAAGACGTATTGCACTTAAATCAACAGAAAAAAAGTGGAACGTGGGGTTGTATTGTGCTCCATCTCACAAAGCTCCTTTTCAGGATTTAATCCTCATCCTAGCACACAAAGAAAGCCCTCTTCTCTGGCTTCACCTGCCATTGCTCCCCAAGGCCCATGCTATGCTATGGTTATCCAAGTTCACACAGATAAATCACTTTGTTTCAAACTGCATGTTATCTATATGGTGTTTCTGCTAACAGAATCTATGTTCCTGCCCATTCCTTTATCTAGCTAACTCTTATTTTTCCATCAATTTCATCTCAAATGTGGATTCCTTCAGGAAGACTTCCTTATTGCACCCCTAGTCTGACTTAAAAGTAGTGTTATGCTGGCGCTGCTTTATACAGGCTGTGCCAGCCAATTATGCATGTTTCTTTTCAGGTCTGTGTTCAGTGGTATCAAGCTGACAGGCTGAAATCATCCATAGTAGAAGTATTTGCATCATGGAAATAATCAACTGCTACAAATTGGGGTTAAGGGGTTGGGTTTTTTCCTCCATAGAACTAATTGTTAAATATTTACCAGCACATGCTGCTTAAAACTCTTTTTCTCTATTATCTTATCTTCTCATCAATCATCTTACCATAAATATTATCCCACTGTCCTAAAATGATTTTACATCTCTTTCTAAATCTTAAGTTTCTTATAGATGTTGTATCCTCAGCTTCCATCACGTATACTAAGTACTCAGTAATGTCTATTAAATAAATCATAAGAATATGATTGGCTTTATTTTATTGATGCTTTGGAATTTTTTGGCTCTGAGTTATATCCTAACTCTGATTAATCTTACTATAGAACCTCAGGAAAAAGAGACCAAGTGGCTTGATCCATGTCCCTACTGGTAAGAGTTACAGCTATGAAAGTAAATGAGTTGCTTTCAGAAAGAGCATATATTGAGAATAGCAAAAATCCAAGGACTGAACATTGGAAAACATCCATATCAGGAGGCATTGGTTAGGTGAAGAAAAATAGAGATAGGGAAAGCAGAAATTAGGGAATAGAGGAGGCAATAAAAAGTAAATTCAGAGACATCAGGATAATGCATCCTGGTGGGAGAAAAAAGATTCATGAAGACGGGGCTAGTCAATTTTTAAATACTACCAGGTGTAACTGATAACCCTCAACAAGGACTAACTTACCCAATTTTCAGTACCAACACTGAGGACAGACCCAGGATCACATGATCACAAACAGGCTTTAAGGTCATACACAGTGGTTTCCATTATTTTATTTTATTTTTTATTTTTTTAAAGATTTTATTTATTGACAGAGAGACAGAGATCACAAGTAGGCAGAGAGGCAGGCAGAGATAGAGGAGGAAGCAGGTTCCCTGAGGAGTGGGGAGCCTGATGCCTGGCTCTATCCCAGGACCCTGAGATCATGACCTGAGCCGAAGGCAGAGGCTTAACCCACTGAGCCACCCGGGTGCCCCTTCATTATTTTATTAAATAGAAATGAAGGCTTATGAACTTTACCTGAGAAGCAATTTTATTCTTAAATAAGTAGCACAAATATTGGGATTATAAAATAAGTATACGCACATACACACGCATAGATTCACACATTCACACATACACACACATGCATACAGGGAAAGTTTACTTCACTGGGAAAATCATTTATCTCTTCATGATATTTTAGTGGTAGAAAGAAATTTAATATTGATATTTATTTAAAAAGTCATAAAATATCAAAGTAATAAGCTAATCATTTCACTGATTCTTTCAAATGATTTTTCTTCATTTTTAATTGTGGTAAAATACACATAACAAATTTACCTTAATAATTTTCAGTGTACAGATTAGTAGCATTAAGTGTATTTATATTGTTAAGCAACGAATCTTCAGATCTTTTTGATCTTGCAAAACCGAAACTCTTACCCATTAAATAACAATTCTCCTTTTCCTCTCCCTCTAGCAACCACTATTCTACTTTGTTTCTATGAGTTTCACTTCTCTTGGTCCCTCATATAAGTGGAAGCAGACAGTAGTTTTTTTGTGACTATTTCACTTAGAATACTCTCTTCAAGGGTCAGCCATGTTGTAGCATGTGTCAGAATTTCCTTCCCTTTATGACTGAAGAATATTCCATGGTATGTCATNAAACTCTTACCCATTAAATAACAATTCTCCTTTTCCTCTCCCCCTAGCAACCACTATTCTACTTTGTTTCTATGAGTTTCACTTCTCTTGGTCCCTCATATAAGTGGAAGCAGACAGTAGTTTTTTTGTGACTATTTCACTTAGAATACTCTCTTCAAGGGTCAGCCATGTTGTAGCATGTGTCAGAATTTCCTTCCCTTTATGACTGAAGAATATTCCATGGTATGTCATGGTAAACATTTTGTTTATCTGTTCATCTGCCGTTGGACACTTGGGTTGCTTCCACTTTTTGGCTATTGTGATTAATGCTGCAATGAACATGGGTATGTTCAAGTGGAAATTTTAAATTATTTTTTTAGTAGTTATAAGTGATAATTATAAGTCGGCAAAACCAGAAACCAATAAATCAAACATTATGCTCTTGGCAATAGACTAATAAAATTTTCTATATAAAGTAAAAACAGTTTAACAGTCTTTACCAAGTTCAATATGAAAAACTATGTACTTGCCAGAAATATAATTAGAAGAAACTTTTAGAAAATGAAAATAATATGCTTCGGTTTTACATACATTACATTTGTAAAGACTCTAAATTTCACTAAATTAGTTGAATAATTAAAAGCTAAAATCTAAAAGCAGATATAAAGTCATTGCTTTAAGATGACTCAATGTAACACACGGAGATATTTCCTTATCACTATAACTAAACTGCCTCAAAATAAATGACCTGAAAATATCTTGAGAAGCATTCCATAGGGTTTTTGGACAATAGCAGCTGAAGGCTTTTTTTTTTAACTGTATATATTGAATAATAGAAATGATTTAAACATATTGTTAGTTCTGCAGCTATAACTTAGCAGATGGTTAACACTAAGTTTGAAAAACTGAAATGACATTTCTCAACAGCTTAATATATCATGTGATCTTATTTACCTGTTCAATGACTGCTGTGTCTTTCTATAATATAAAGTGTGTAAGTCATGACTATAAGAGGCAAGACTATGGAAAATACTTATTAAATATAAGAAAAGGAAGTGAAACAACCATAACGATTTACCAAAAGAATAATAAACACTGGTTACCATAAAGCCTTTAAATAAAAGTATAGTAATGCACCAGTCTAATTACCTTACAGATCCTATTAACTCATGTCCCTCATGTCCTGTGTCTGTAAGTCTTCCTCTAAGGAAAGGAGACTCTACCACTCGTATTCACTACTCTGATTCTCCTAACCGCACTTGTATGATAGAGTTCTATGCTTCTAAAAACAATGAAATATCTAAGAAGACAAATACTCTGCCCCAGGCTCATGTGTTTACCAGAAAATTATCCAGCTGGATTTTGATACGGACACAGAGAAAAGGTATTTTAAATCTTAACCACCTATAGTCTGCATATTTTAATTTTTTAAGCGTAGAGTCCTAAGTGTCGATTTTTTTCATACATGGAATAGACAAGAGGTGCACAAAAATCAATTGCATTGTTCAGAGAAATGAATAATAGTTATAAAAAGAATTACTCACTGATATAAATTAGCAAAGAAATTCAATTTGGTAGAGAAAAAAATCAAGGTGATTAAATATATACAATGGATTCTCCCTATCTGTAGTAGTTATGTTATAAAAGATTGCTATGAACTCTGAACTATTGCTCTTAGGATAAAGACAAGGTTTCTATGAGCCTCTGCTATGAAATTTTCTTCAACCAAAATGCCACTTGTATTATATAGGTTCATTTACCAAAGTCTCATCAGCATTGGAAACCTGTTCTTCCACATAACTCTTTTCCTGTATATCACTTTGCAGGTAGTTTTTAAATTCTTCTGCAGCATCCTCATCTGCAAGTTTAACATTTTTCACATCCTATCATCTTTTGAAATGTGGGAGCCAGCCAGCATTAGCCAAGAATGGTTAAACATTTTCCTGACCCTGAGTAATGTGACCATAAATTTCTTTGTCTTTCAACCTCACAACAGCACTACCCACTACATTTTTGAAATCAGTTGTCATCTCATGAATCCACAAATATAACCACTTTCCATAGCTTCATCACATACCATAGATATTACTTTAGAGCTTTCTGGAGCAGCCTCACATCAGATTGGAGAATTTCTTCTTCCTTTTTCTGAATATAAACTGTGGTCAATCCATTAATATGAACTCCTGCCCAAACACAGGTTACCTAACACATTATTTCCCTAAGGCACACCACCACTACTCACACAAGACAGCTCTTCAGCCCTACATCTGGGGACCATTTTAAACAATGAAATCATCACCAAAAAGTGTAAAATACAAAACCCAAACAAAACATCCTGTTAAATAGGAATAGGAACAAGAAAGCAGAACATCCTCATTTTCAACCCCTGTCAGAATGGGTAAGTCAGGTGGGCCTCTCAGATTTTCTGCGGCTCTGTGCATGTCTGGGAATGACAGTGAAAGCCCTGGAGTATTAATTTTGGGGTTACAAATAAAGCTTAACAAGTAGGTGAATTCAAAAATATGGAATTAACAAATAACAAGAACCAACTGCATCTCATAAAGAAAAGTTGTAAGCTTGCCTTTGGGAGCAGAGTTGACAGAATTACATCAATGTGGTAGAAAGTCCCAAAGCAAAATTGAGCACTTAAAGATGTGAGAGTATCTATCTAGACGTGGTTCTAACATATTATTCACTTACCACAAGGATCTGCCTTCTTTAGCTTTTTTTTAAAATTGTGATTACCTATAAATTAATTAATTTAAAATCAATTGGAAAATCAAAGTCAATCACAATGTCCTGATATATGGACAGCATAGTGGCACAAAACTAATGTTCATTCCAATTTTAGTTCTCTTGCAGTAAATTCACCCAAAAATAGAGTGGTAAACACTAGTATACTTTGGCAAAGATCTTGAAAATGAACCACCACACACAAGAAACAGAAGAGAAGCAGAAAAAGAAAAATATATGTATTTGCCATGTGTCAGAGCTGAAAATCTAAGAGAAAGAGGAAAGGAGAGCTAACATTTATGAAATCCCATCTTATCTGTCAGGTATTTCAATATTCCTGTTTTGCAAAGGAAGAAAGTTAAAGTCAGGGAATAGCATGCTCAAGAACACAGTTCAAGACCACGATTTAAACCTGTAGTTGTTACACGATTCAGACACATGGGGAAGTTCTTTCCAAACAATAGCTTAAGACTGATCTAATTTAAGGGACAAATTAGCTTCTGCTAGTGAGTATGTAGAAGGATCTAGGATTGTTAAGTAGGAGTTGGGAAATGGACTTAATTCTCTGGCCCCACCCTTATTCCATCCTTTATCTACCTTTATTTGTTGTGAGCCCTGACACCCTGACCTGTGGAAGCTGCATTATCAGGACTCTGGCCCTCTGCCTGCCACGTGGGTTTAGCCTATGGGAGGTACCAGCAGAAGAGGCCAAGGTGATCCTTCTAAGTATTAACTCAGCTAAACTGTTCATAGTTTAAAGAGATGAGCATAGTGAGCAGTCTCCAGCTGAATGAGTAACGGGAACAATGATACCTACAACATTGTTCTGAGGGTTAAATATTAAAATACTATATGTAAAACGGGCTGTGGAATTCATCAAAACTAAGTAATTGTATAGTAAATTGTTCTATTTTTATTTAAAAATTAGGACAAAAAATAAAAACTTTATAATAGGAAAAGCTAAATGACATAAGATCAACAACAAATAGCAGAATGGTGAGTGAACTGGAAGTTTCTCCTGTCTCCTTTTTTTTTTCACTATATAAAGTTAGTAGAGTCTCATCAAAAATGACAGTTCAGTCAGTCCTGTGAAGTTTTCCAACCCCAGGTTCCACCAGACCCTAGGCCGAGGTCACTTTAGTCTAGTTACAGACCCAGGTTAAGTGTGAGTCTGAGGAACTTGAGCTCTGTGGCCTTTAATCTCCCTGACAGGAGGAGAAGCTCTTCTTGCTCTTTTCTCTCCCCATGTATCTATAATCCAGAAACTCAAAGAAATAATTTTTAAAGTCTAAAGGGGCTTTTTCTGTTTTTTTTTTTTTTTTTAAACAGCAGTGTCATGGTAAAACTGATGTTGAATAAACTGGACATATTTAGGTGTACAATTTGCTAGGTTTCGACATATGTATAAACCCATAAAACCATCAACACAATCAAGATAATTAATATATACAAACAGAAGTTTCCTCGTATCCTTCCCTCTGACCTATCCCCGTCCTTCTCCACACCATCTCCATGCAACCACCGATCTGCTGTTTTTTGTCACTATAAATTAACTTGCATTTTCTAGAATTTTATATAAGTGAAATCATCCAGTATGATTTTTTTTTTGGTCTGAATTTCTCATTCAGCACAATTTTTTGAGATTTATCCATGTGGTTGTATATTTCATTAGCTCATTACTTTTTATTGCTGAGTGGTATTCAATTGTATGGATTTAACACAATTGTCTGTTCATTATATTGCATATTAGGATCACATTTGTATTGTGGCCATTTTTGGGCCATGAGCATTCACATACAAGTTTTGTATAGACATTGTTGGGAAACAATGCTCCATAAATATTTTCACTTTTCTGCCTGGCCAGGGCTTTCTGAGCAAAGAACACTAGCATTTGGGTTTGGAGATAACTAAGTAGCAAGCCTTAAGATAGAGACTACCAGAGAGATAGGAACTCTTATCTCTCCCTTAGCCCATCATTCATTTCCGTTTCAAAGGGTAATGTATCTACAGGCTTTCTTTTCCCTCCCAAAGAGAATTTGCTTATATTCTATACACTATAGAGCAAAGCTTGCTCTCTCTCCAGAGGAGAAAAAGGGGTATATTTGTCCACTGCTCTGTGTAAAATCTGAGATTCAAAACTTCAAAGTTCCTCCCCTGTGGTGCAAATCCCTGTCCATGCACAGAAACTTTGTTTTCATTGTGTTAGTTCATGAAATATTGGGGTATGGAGAAATGGCACTGAGATGCTCTGTGAGTAAATCATTGTTTCGTCCCTTGACCCAGCAACTTTGTATTTCCCATCAGCATAAATAAATATCAATATAAAAACTTAACTGACATGTGCATTTATTTCTCTTGGGTAAATAACTGGAAGTGGAATAGCTTTATCATATGGTAGGTAAGCATTAAACTTTTAAAGAAATGGCCCAAGTGTCTTACCAAATGAATATACCATTTTACATTCTCACCAGCAAGCCCTGTATCAAGGCTTCTGTTTATTCTCATCTTCTCCAACACTTGATCCTGTCAATCACTTTTTACTTTACTCACTCTAGTAGATGGGTAGTATCATCTCATTGTGATTTGCATTTCCCTAATGGTTAATGATATGAAGTATCTTTTCATGTGCTTACTTGTCATCTGTAAATCTTTTCGATGATGTGTCTGTTCAAATGTTTAGCGCTTTTCAAAATTTAATTGGGTGGTTTGCCTTCTTATTTTTGAACACACTCTAAGAAACAAGTCCCTTGTTAAATGTGTGTTTTGCAAATATTTTCTCATTAAGGGGCTTGCTCATAACAGCGTCTTTTGGAAAGTTAAACAAAAAATTAATTTGGAGTCCAATTTATTGGCTTTTCTTTTATAGTTTGAGTTTTGGCCCTGTTTAAAAAATCTTTGCCAAACCCAAGATCACGATTTTCTACTATATTTTCTTCTAGAGGTTTTAGAGAATTATATTCTAAATTTAGGCATAATGATTAATGGTGAGCTAATTTTTATATATGTACAACATATATGTGTCTAACATATGGATCCCCAAGTTCTTTTTTTTAAACTATTTTGCAAGTACATATCCAATTATTTCAGCACCATTTATTGAAAAGACTATTTTTTCATCCATTGCATCTTTGTTAAACATCAGTTATCCATACATGTGGGATCTGTTTCTTAACTCACTATTCTCTTCCATTAATCTAGTTTTCCATCTTTATATCCCAATGCTACATTATCTTGATAACAGTAACTTTACAATAAGTCTCTAAACTAGGTAGTGTTAGCCCATTAAAGTGTGTGTGTAACTTGTTTTGCTTATTCTAAAGCTTTGCAACCATAGGAATTTTAGAATTAGCTTGTATTATTTATTTTAAAAAGACAGCTTATATTTTAACTGGGACTGCATTGGAACTATACACCAATTTGTGGAGAATTGACATCTTAACAATATTAAGTCTTTTGACCCATCAACCCACTGTATCTCTACAATGTTTAAGTCTTATGCTTTCTCTCAATAGTGTTTTCAGTTTTCTGTATATAAGCCTACACAACTTTTAAGAGCTTTATCTCTAAGTAATTTGTATTCTGGTGCTATTATATTGTCTTCCAATTTTAATTTTTTTGTTGCTAGTATATAGAAACAAAACTGTTATTTGTATATCAATCACATATCCCGTAATCCTGATAAACACACTCCTTTTTGATTAGTTACATTTTTATGACTTTTTAGTTACTTCTTTGTAGATATCATAGCTCACTGATGCTCTTTTCTTTTTTTCCCATTTTCTCCTCATTTTCATTTTAGGTAGTTTCTATGGTGAAGCCTTCAAATCATTCATCTCATGTTCCTCAATGTCTAACCTGTGTATATTTATCTCAATGTACTAATCACACATGGTGTGTTTTTCATCTCAGACACTGCAGTTTTCATCTCTGGATGTTCAATTTGGGTCTTTTTGGTATCTTCATGTTTCTACTTAAACTTTTGAAGATAAGGTATACAGTTATAATTGGTATTGTGCTTGTCTGTTAATTCTAACACCTGTGTTATTTCTGAGTCAGTTTCTATTGTCTAATTCTCCTCATTATGAGTTGTATTTCCTTGCTTCTTTGCTTGCCTGCTAATTTTTAATTGGATACCATAGATGGCGAATTTTACCTTGTTGGATGCAGGATATTTTTGTACTCATATAAATATTCTTGAGCTTTTTTTTTTTTTTTTTTGGAATGCAGTTAAGTTGCTGGGCAACAGTTTGATTTTTTCAGGTCTTGCTTTTTGAGATTTTCAAGGCAGGGCCAGAGTCATATTTAGTTTAAAATTATTTCCCTCTACTGAGTCAAGACTATTCTGGGTACTCTTTCCACTTCTCTGTGAATTGTGAAATCTAGTCTGGTTTGTAGGTCTATTCCTAGTTCCGTAGTGAGCATTTGTACTATCCCCTCTAATGGGTGGTCCTTCCACAGCCCTAAGCACTTACCTTGCATGTATGTACTTATCAGTATGCCACTGAATACTCAAGGGATACACAGGTGATCTCTGGAGCTATCTGTACACATCTCAGATATTTGGCACTCTCTCTTACAAACTCAAATTTTCTTGGTCTCCTTCAATCAGCAGCCTGCCAGCCTCTGCTCTTGCTTCCCTCTCTGTGAGTTCCAGTCTGGAAACTGTTGTAAGATAATAGCCTAGAACAATTGCAGAGCATATCTTGTTTTTTTCCCCGTATCTCAGGGATCATTGTATTTTATTGCCTAATGTTTAGTATCTTGAAAAAAATCATTGTTTCACATATTGTGTTCAGTTTTTTGTTGTTACAATTTCTCATAAGAAGCTCAGTCTGGTCCTTGTCCCTTGTCACAAACCAAAAGTCCTCTCAGTTCTGTTTTTTGTTGGGGGAGTTAAGCAACATTGTTAGAAAGCCTTTTCCTTTGATTTTATGAGAATTTTCAGCGGTTTTAGACTTACATCTTCATAGTTTTAGACCCAGAGGAAAAGATTCAACTTTCATAGTGACTGAAATAAAGATCCCCAGTTTGGTCCTGATTGAACTTGAGTAGCTTGGCATCAGTCAGGTAACTACCTTGAGGCAATCACTGTGGCTTGGGGGTTGCTGTACTCTACTTGGGACAGTTTGCATCCCTGTCAACCCTCCATGCAGGGTGCACTTAACAGCACCACACCACATGGGCTGACAGGTAGAAATTCCTCCCAGAAGATAATCAGGGTGCCATTGCGAGAAGGGCAGATTAATGGCTATGTGGAGAAGAGCAAAACACAACAACAACAACAACAAAAATGGTGTCTGTTATATGCTTCTTATGCTTATTATGAGAAGGTAAACAGAGGAAACTTACTTTAGTCATTTGATTTAAAAGTTCTAGGTCTTTGTTTTATTTTTTGTTTTGTTTTTGAGTCATTTTGTTAACAGTTACAGCTTTGTAATGATTCAACTGACTTAAATTAATTCTCTGGTTCAACATTATAAATGCTCTCTGTTCAAGATCATAAATTAAGTAAACTTTTATTAATAAAATGTTCTCAGTGGAGGGGCGGCTGGGTGGCTCAGTTGTTAAGCGTCTGCCTTCTGCTCAAGTAATGATCTCAGGGTCCTGGGATCCAGCCCTACATGGGGCTCTCTGTTCTACTTGGTAAGAAGCCTGCTTCTCCCTCTCCCACTGCCCCTGCTTGTGTTCCCTTTCTCGCTGTATCTCCCTCTGTCAAATACGTAGGTGAAATATTAAAAAAAAAATTCTAAGTAGGTGAAATCTTTAAAAAAAATATTCTTAGTGCAGTGAAAATTATACTGAAAACAGTAAGAGTCCTTGCCGTTAAGTCTATACTACATGTTTGTACCATTAAAAAAATTATTTAACTTCTCAAGATTTCTATTTTCAATTCCATAAAATAAAAACTCATGATTTACTTTTTATTGAAGACCAAGAATATGCAAACATATAGCCATTGCTAGTAAGGATTTTGAAAATTTTTCTTATCTTAAATTAGTTTAAATAAGGTGACATATCTTTGGTTGATTAATGGATTTCACATTGTTTCTTGTGATTAAAGCAAATAAGGTGAAAATGCATATACCCCACCCCTAATTTGTATTTCTAAGGAACATATGAGGAACATATGAGTAGGTAGATGTACCCTATGGAAGATAACTTTATCATCCAAGTATATATTATTTATTTTTCAATGATCTTTTCTACATTTTCTAGAGTTTCTTTAAAAGTATGATCACCATTAAAATACAGCTTAAAAAGTGTTATTCAATACATCTTTCTTTTTTTCTTTTTTTTTTTTTTTTTACCATGAATGAGTAACAAGTAATCAAGCAGCTTATATTAGAATCTTTTCCATCTTCCAACTCCAGCTGTTTAAAGTGGCATGAAACTCATTTGGAAACTTTCAGAAGTATAGGATTTAGAGTTCTCTAAATCAAAATTTTGTGACATAAATAAAGGTATATCTGCCTGGCCTTCCAAACAATGCAATACCTACCACTGGGAAGTACCAGCTGGGAGTCACCTCATTGGATGCACTTAATTTACACCTGGCCTACTTTGCTTCACAAACCACCCCTGATTGCAGACAGGTATAGTTATGTAAAGTTTGAATGACTTTTTTTTTTTTTGATGCATTAGTGCATCATTTCACATATGCTTAAGCTTTTCTGTTTGTCCTCTATTATTCTCCTAAAATGTTAGTTCTTTGAAGAAAATGATATGGTAGCTCATCAAGTTAAATTGAATAATCCTTTTCATACTGAAGACTACATCAATGCAATCTAAATGATTTTGTTATTTCTCATTTTAATTGGATAGTGTTGATTTGCCTCTACTTAAATTTTAAAACTACCTAAAACTCTTTTCAAAGTTTTATAAAAGAGTTCTTAATTATAGGACTATTACCGACTCAATTTACAAAGACAATGAGTCAGAATGATAGTTGGTTGGTAAAACAATTAGTAATATTTTCTGGTTTCTCTTAGCTAGCTACATGATGTGATTTTATTTTTCAAGATATTTTTATAAACTTTCCTTATTTACTTTATCTGACCACAATGTCAGTTGAGCTGAGTAGCTGCAATCCAGGGACTAACATATAACCTTAAAAAGAATGTATTTATTTGTGATACAAACTAATCAGCTAGCATATTTGAAATAACCAGTCATTAAAATATTAACAGGTTATTATTTAATAAATTCACTGAAAATTAAAAATTAAGTTGACATCGAAGACCCCAAACTTCCTTCACAATAGATTAAATCTATACTTAGTTAAAAAGCTATCATAGTTATGACCAGGAATTCTGATTATGGCCATACTGTAAACACAAAGACCAGATTGACACTGACACTTGAAACAGTTTAAAAACAGATCTCTGCCAAAGAAGGACAGTGATGCCTAAGAGTCAGGAAACAAATAAGGTAAGTCCTACTATTGCTCCAAACCACTGCCTTGAGAACATTTCTAGACTGTGACCTTGGAAGAGGAACACAAGCAGAGTCTAGAAGAGTCTGTAATTGAAGAGATGGAACTGAGAGTCTTTGGAGACCAAGGAAGCTAGAGTTCTAAGGACAGAGAACCAGAGATAAGAGAGCTGCAAAACAAACAAACAAACAAACAAACAAACAAACAAACAAAAGTTCTGAAGGGAAGGTTTCCCTCAAGTACTCAAAAACTAAAAAAGAAAAGTCATATGACTATTATTTCTTTATGCATGAAAAAATCATTTGACAAAATTCAACCACCATTTATCATCATCAAAAAAAGAAAAAAATCCTCCAACAAACTAACATAGAAGGGGACTTCCTTACCATTGACAAAGGGCATCTACAAATAATCCTATAAGTAGCATCATGCTTACTGGTGAAAGACTAAATGCTTCCTCTCTAATACCAAAAACAAGACAAGGACGTCTGCTCTCTCAGGAAAAAGAAAGACACAGTATCAATATTTGAAAAAAAAGTACTAAAGCTGTCTTTATTCAGAGATGCCATTGTCATGTATGTAAATATTCCATAGAGTTTATCAAAAAACAAAACAAAACAAACAAAAAAGCAAAAAGAATTTATAGGTGAGTTTATCAAGGTTGTAAGATAAAAGATTAACATGAAATACCACATTGTATGTCTATATACTATCAATGAACAATCAAAGATTGAAAGTAGAAGGGATACAAGAAAGACAACTGTTATGTCCCTCAGAAAATGTAAGAGATTCAAAATAATAAGCATTGTTGTTTTTATAGTTCATTATAAAAGATATGCTTGTTGGAAAAAAATGAAATTAGAAATCAATACCATAGCATCAAATGTGAAATAATTAGGGATGAATCAAACAAACAATATGTAAAGCTTATACATTGAAAATTAAAACACACAGCTATGAGAACTCAAAGAAGACAAAAGTAAATGTAATGATATACTATCATCAGACCCACTATTGCTTAGATGTCAGTTTTCTACAAATTGACAAGTAGATTTGATGCCATACCAATTAAAATATCTACAAGCTTTGTTTTAGAACATGACAACCTAAATTTACAATCACATAGAAATACAAAGGACTTATAATGAATAAAACCAAACTTGATAAAGAAAAACAAAGTTGGAGGACCAACACTATCTAATTTCAAGACTTAGTTTAAAGCTTTAAAAATCAAGACAATCAAATAATTAAGATTTGAAATACATATAGAGAAATAGATGAGTAGAACAGAATAGAAAATGCAGCAATAGACTCACACATATATGGACAACTGATTTTGGAAAATATTCAAAGACAAATTATTAGAGAAAACAGTAATTTCAACAAATTGTGCTAGAGCAAGTGGATATCCATATGTAAAAAATAAACAAACAAACCTTAACTTTGATCCATACGTAGCACCATATACAGAAGTTAGCTTAAAATGGACCATACTCCTAAATGTAATACGGTAAGCCATAAGCCTTTAGAATAAAACATAAAAGAATATTTTTGTGACTTTAGATTAGGCTAAGATTAGATTAGATAAAACATCACAAACATGACCCATTAAAAAAAAACTTGATAAATTGGATTTTCTAAAATTAAAATCTGCTCTTTGAAAGACACTGGGAATAAGAATGTAAAAACAAATCACAGGGATACCTGGGTGGCTCAGTCAGTTAAGCAGCTGACTCTTGGTTTCAGTTCAGGTCATGATCTTTGTGTCATGAGATTAAGCCCCACCTCGGGCTCTGAGCTTAGTGTGGAGTCTGCTGGAGATTCTCTCTGTCTGTCTCCCTCTGCCCCTTCCCTGGTTCATGTGTGTGCTCTCTCTCTCTCTCTCTCTCTCAAATAAATAAATAAATAAATAAACAAACAAATAAATTAATAAATACCTTTTTGAAAAGTAAAAGAAACAAATCACGGAAAAAAGAACATAATTAAAAATTACATATCTGATTAAAAAAACTTGTAGCTATAATATATAAGACCTCTCAAAAGTCAATAATAAGAAAATGCCACATCAATAATCAATAAGAAAATACCACATCAAGAGTGCCAAGTACACTGCTGGTGAAAATGTACAATAATACAACCATTTGGGAAAATAGTTTGGCAATTTATTAAGAAGGTAAAAATATACCTATCCCACGATCCAATTATTCTACTAATAAGTATTTACCTAAGACAAATTAAAGCATATGTCCATATAAAGGCTTGTATATAAATGCTCATAGTGGCTTTTTTTTCCTTTTCTTTTTTTTTCCTGCAATAGTCTGAAAATGGTTACCACCCTAGAATCCAACAAGTATATGGATAAACAAACTGTGGTATATCCATTCAATGGGATACTTAGAGCAATAACAAAGAATTAACAATTGATACACATAACACTGTGGATGAATTTCAAAATAACTGAGTAAAAGAAGCTAGACAAAAAAGAGTACACTCTTGTCCAATTCCCTTTCAATAAAATCTAGAAAATGGAAACTAATCTACAGGAACAAAAGAAGAATAGTGGTTGTCTGAAAATAGAGAGGGAGGTGCAAGGTTGCAAAGAAGCAAAAAGAAAATTTTGGGTATGATAGATACATTTACTGGTTATGTACATACATCAAAAATATCAAATTATACAGTTTTGATATGTGCTTTTTATGTTATGTCAATTTTACACTAATAAACTATTTTTAAAATTAAATAAAACAAACAAATGAAAAAAGACAAGTAGAGACAGGAAATTACTAGGTACAGATAACATGTTGGAGCTAGTTGAGCGTAAAGCCAGATCCACCCCAGCATTTTTTACTTCAATGTGTGAACAAACTTAATCTTTGGGCAGGTTGTTTTCGATTGGACTTCTTGTTAATAGGAAAAAAATCTTAATTGATGTAAAATAGCCTTTTTGTCTTATGTTCCGGGGTGAATTGTCAATAGTTGAAAATTATACCAATTACATTGAAAATTGACATAACCAAATGCCACGTGGTGTCCCAAAGCCTTGACTTTGTATCTGCTTCATTCCCAGCAACCACAAGGATTCATTTCCCCTGCATCCCTGAGCTAGCAGTATCTAGATGTGATGAATCATTGCTGCTTTTGTCCCAACTAGGTTTGATTAGGGTTGACAGATTTAGCAAATAAAAATACAAATATTGTATGGAATATGCTTATGCTAAAATATTATTCATTCTTTATCTGAAATTCAAAATAATGGAGCACTCTACTATTTATCTGGGGTCTGTGGGTGAGATAAATAATCCCAGATATGTATCTTTGACAGTCTGTATCCTGCAACCATTTTAGTTACCAAACAGAAATCATTTTAGGTAGTTCAAGTGGAAGGAGATTGAATAAAGAGAATTCTATACCCACAAATATGCTGGCAGGAAGAAGAATAAATGTCAGGAATGGCCCCTTCTGTATCTCAACTGTTCCACTAGATTTTGGAGAAACTAGTACTCAGGTCTGAAACTGCAGGAAACAAATTGCACTGGTCATGGCTACGTAAAGGCAACTAATGGATTAGGAGAAAACATCTGCAAACCACCTATCTGATAAGGAGATAATATCCAAAACATACAAGGAATTTATACAACCAAGTAGCCAAAAAAATGAATATACAAATTTAAAAAATGGGCAAAGGACATGAATAGAAATTTTTCCAAAGAAGACATACAAATTGCCAACAGATGCATGCTCGTCACTTATCATCAGGGAAATGAAATTCAAAACCAGAATTAGCTATCACCTCATACCCGTTCAACTGTCTACTATTAAAAAGACAAGAGATAGCAAGTACTGGCAAGGATGTCGGGAAAAGGGAAAATTCATGCACTGTTGGTGGGAATGTAAACCGGGAGAACCCCTATAGAAAACAGTATGGTGCTCCCTCAAGGGGTTAAAGATAGAACTACTACTATATGAACTAACATCCCACTTCTGGGTATATATCCAAAGGATGTAAAACCAGAATCTTGAAGAGATACCTGTACTCCCATGTTCACTGCAGCATTCATTATTCACAATAGTCAAGGTATGGAAACGACCTAAGTGTCCATCAATGGGTGAATGGGTAAAGAAAACATAGTGTATGTGTGACACATACACACAATGGAATGTCATTCACATTTTTTAGTTTGATTTTTAAAATTTTTTTTAGTATAGTTGATACACAATGTTACATTAGTTTCAGGTTTACAACTTATTGATTTGACAAGTTTCTATATTATGCTACGTTCACCACAGGAGTATCATTCACTCTTAAGAAAGAAAGAAATCCTATCATTTGCTACAACATGGATGAAACCAGAAGGCATGATGCTCAATGAAATAAGTCAAATAGAGAAAGAAATATACTGTATCATCTCACTTACATGTAGAATCTACAAAAAAGTTGAACTAATAGAAATAGAGTAGAAAAGTGGTTGCCAGGGGTTGATAGGTAAGGCAAATAGGGAGAAGTTGGTAAAAAGGTACAAAATTTCAGCTATAATAAGAATAAGGTCTGAGGATTTAATGTATAACATGGGGACTATAGTTTATAATACCGTATTGTATAACTGAAATTTCCTGTAATAGTAGAACTTAAGTGTTTTCACCAAGAAAAAAGATGCAATAAGTGTTTTCACCAAGAAAAAAGATGCAAATATGTGAGGTGATGGATGTGTTAATTACCTCAATGGGAGGTAGATATTCTTTTCACAATGCATGCATATGTCAAATCATGCTGTACACTTTAAATATATTACAATTTTGTCAATTATACTTCCATAAAGCGAAGGAGGAAAAAAGCACACACTGAGTAAGTCATTTTATATGAATTCCAAAAACAAGCAGAGCTGGTCTAAGGTGTTAGAAATCAGAAGAGTGGTTACCTCTGAGGTTGGAGGATCAGAATTGATTGATACTTGATAGGAAACATTGTTCTTGGGTGCTGAAAATATTCTGTGTCTTTATCAGGATGTTGTTACATGGATGCAGAGATAAATATTCATCAAGTTGTAAACTTAATGTTATGGCATATTTCAGAGGATACATGTTATATCTTAATAAAAAGGTTTTTCAAAACTCATGTTTGCTGAAGCCCACATTCTTATTCACTACCACTGGAGGAAGAACAATAGTCTCTTCTCTCCTTACGACTTTCAAATTTCATGAAGTACTTCTTACTGGTGAAAACTTGAATCATACCAGCAACAGATTCTGGGAAATTCAGTTCCTAGGATTCTGACCCCACAAAACAGGGAATGGTATGAAAGGTAATAGGAATAAATGCTGAGTATTCCTCACAGTGTTTTTGTCTTGTGGAAAGTTAATAAAAAGCAAAGAATAAAAAGTGTTCTAGAATATGGTACTACAGATGATATTTTTTTAAATATTCCTTTTGGAATATTCTAGAATCCATAATTCAAATCCAAGAGAGGTAGACGTGTGTGTGTGTGTGTGTGTGTGTGTGTGTGTGTGTGTGTTTTAATCAGGATAGCAATGTGAAGGAAACATTATAACACATGGTTAGTTAGGGAGTAGGATATTAAAATGATGAGTCCCTATACAATTGCATTATTAAAATTTAAATATTCTTAGATTGTGGGAACAACAATTGTAATTAGACCATACTTTAACTGAGCAAAACACAAGTGTTGATTCTCTAACAAGATTTTTATCGAAATGATAGAAAATGAAACAAAATAAAAATAACACATTTCAATAACTTTCTTACCATGACCCACGATATAAAATATATATACCAGGTTTTTTTAACTTTCCTTGTTTTGTTTATTTTGCTCAGAAACATGAATGTACCATGTTTAGTTTCAAGCCTATCAATCCAGTTTTATGAACATTTTAATTAGCATGCTTTACTAGAGTGAAATATTTTGCATATTATAAAATGCATTGCCATTAATGGTATACTTCCAGGCTTTTCTTTAATTTAAAAAAATCTGTGATTATATATACCACAAACCAATAGTTCAATGTTCTATCACACCGTATTACATTAATAACATATATTCCATTACATAGAACCATAAGTGTTATAAGACTTACAAAGTACAGTGAGAGTATCTTTTTAAAGAGCTATTGCTCCTCCCCTGCTAATTTTCATCTTTCATACCACCCCTACTGTTGCAATTTGTCATGTATACTCTACCATCTTCCTGTTATTACCCAGACAACATCATCTGACAATCAAAGGCCATCTAACTCTTTCATTCAGAAGCCTCCATTTGTAGTCTTTTTTTTTTTAAGATTTTATTTATTTATTTATTTGACAGAGAGAGAGCGATCACAAATAGGCAGAGAGGCAGGCAGAGAGATAGGGGGAAGCAGGCTCCCTGCCAAGCAGAAAGCCTGATGCGGGGCTCGATCCCAGGACCCTGAGATCATGACCTGAGCCCAAGGCAGAGGCCTTAACCCACTGAGCCACCCAGGCACCCCTCCATTTGTAGTCTTAACTTGATATAAATTTGGCGTGTCTCCTTAGGAGGAGGGATTACCCATATAATAAAGACACTATAATTCACCCCACCTGTCATTTCATCTTTCCCTGCCTTGCCCGAGTGTGGGTACACGTTCATTTGAAAAAGGCATTCTCACATATCTCAGCATAGTCCTGATGAGAAAAACACAGTCTCTCTAATCTAAATTAAAATATCCTCCCCACCTTCCTCAAATAGCATATTTTGTGATTTCGAGTTCAGTGGTCATTTTCTTCTGATTTACGGTATACCACACTGCTGCATGTGTCATCCAATAAACTCTTCATGAGAACATTTGCAGCAGGATTATATGGGGGAAAGAAAAGGCAAACTGAAAACTGCATTTACCAACGTCAATGTCTTCTCTCTGTCTTCTTAAAAACACAAACAAGAAAGTGGGCACCACCTACACATTATTAGCACCTTATTACAATACTGCAGTCATTTGATATTTTCCATACATCACTAAAGACTTTTTCTGAGTTTGATGAGAACATTTTCAAACGCCTTCTAGAATGCAGCATTGCATGTCTCAGATCCACAATAATAATATCTATAACTTCTCTACGTAAGCTTTTGTCTCTGCATCCCTTCTCGGACCATGTGGTATTTGGCATTCTTTTCCTAATTCTGTTTCTTTAGCAATCTCTAAACTCCTTTTGTAAAATATTTCTAATTCTACCCTTCTTCTTTATGTTCATCTAAATCTGACACAGTTCTCTTAAAACATTTGATTTATGTTCCTTGAATAAGATTTAGTATGTGTTGGTCGTACCCACTTTCTTATTTGTGTGTTCTTTTTCTCCTTTTCTCACTTACTTGACCATATTCTTTCTTTTGTTCTTTTAAGTATTTCTGTTTTAATTTCCACTCTCTTTTTTTTTCTATCTGTGCTTACAATATGCCCCATTATACAGTAGAGAAGGATGGAAGAGGGAAGAAATCTGGGGTTAATTCTGGCATATTAACTGTCTCTTTCATCCTGGGCAAACCACTGTACCTCTGGCCTCAACTTCCTCACTTGAAAGTAAGAAAGGTGATTGGGTTGTCCTGTGAGGTAATTGCTAGTTCTAGAAATTCTGTAATTGAAAGAATTGGTGACTATATCCATACCCATGTGTCCATATCTATACCTATTTCCCTACTGCATTCTATTTCTTAGACTAAAATAGAATCAAACATTTTTTCTCTCAGTTTCCAGTTGTAAATTCTATAATATTATATTGCTTATTTTGCTTATTTTTACTTTGCTTTTACTTTTTAAATCTATTTTCTGTTTGTCTGAACTCCAGAAAAATTGTGTTGTAAAATTTGTAAATAGCCTGCTTTGTAAGTCTCAATCCTGGGACTTCATTAGGCTACTCAGTTTGCGAGCACATGTGCATACATACACTACACACATGCACATTTTTAAATATATACACATTTTGCTGCCTCTGGAATCATACATGTCTACGTTCAAAGCCTTGCCATATACTCCCCTCTCTGAGCCCTAGTTCCCTCAAATGTGAAAATAAAGTAATGTCGTCCCTAACTTAGAGCTCTGTTCTGAGGAATAAATCAAATAATTATGTATGGTGTTCAACAGAGTCCAAGTACGTAGTAATTTTAAACTGTTCCCTTTCCCCTCCTTCTCATTATTTTAATATCATTTCAAATGGAACATGTAATGGAGCTCCTGTGGCAAGCCGACTTGCTTAGTCTTCCACACTGGGCACTAGAACTGTGACTCTAGTGGAAAGGTGGGGTCCTTCAAATCCCTGGATCTATTTTTAATAACACCTAGAAGAGTTCTTTATTTGAAGATTTTCTGGCAATGATAAAAGGATTTGTTGGCAATGACTAAATCTACTCTCTATAAGACATAAAGTTTGTTATTTGGTGGGCATGTCAGTTCCAGTTCACTTCCTCTTCAGTGAGGACCTGGTATATCACATAGCCAGAGTAATCGAGGGGTAATATTTGTTTTGGCTCTGCATGGAACCTCTTCTGGATTTTGTCTTATGCAGATTCCTCCTTCTTTGCTGAGACAGGACTCCTTCATCTTCTCACCAGTAAATTGATGAGCCTACCTCCTTATTCTTATTTTTTGCCTTCTTTTCTGTTCTAATGCAAGACAGGCCCTGCTAGCCCTCCACTTGTACTCCAGATCCTGGTTCCACTCTGAAGCTTTTATTCTGCAGTCACCCATTTCCCCCCTGCATTATCAATCCCTTCCCTGATTTGTCAATCCATCTGCTATTGACATGCTCTTTTTTAAAACAGAAATTTTCTGTCTCCATCCTAAATCCTCCTATAGTTAATATTACATCTCTGATCTTTTTCACAGCAAAGCTTCTCAAAGATCTGTTATGGTCTTCATGTCTTCACTTCCCATTCATTCTTCAATCACGCTGGCTTTTTCACTTTTGAACCAAAAGTGTCCTTTGTATGACAACAAATAAACTATCACCTGGTCGAATCCATGCTTATTTCACTGGTCTTCTCTGCCTTGGCTTCTCACCAGCACTCACAAAGCACTCACGTTTCCTTAAAATATTTTCCCCCTTCACTTGCATGATAATCATGCAATCTTGGTTTTCCTTTTATTCTATCTTCTATTTCCTTTGCAGGATCATCCTCCTCTCCAGCTTCTAAATATTGGAGAACCACAAGACTTAATCTTTCTGTATTTAATGTTTCCATCTGCAATCTCTTCCAGTTCCATGGATAGAATTGCTATTTCTGAAATGACTTCCAAAATCTTATCTCTAGCACACAAGCTCTGCTCTAATATATCCTGTATCTATACCTAGATACCCAGTAGGCATCTCCTACTTGACATATTCTAAATCGATCTCTTAATATAACCCCCTTCGTTCTTCTAATCTTCCCCATCTCATTAACTGGCATCATCATCTTTCTTGTTACACAAGTTAAACACAAAATCTTACCCTTGACTCCCCTCTTTCCTCCCTCCCTACTCAAATTTAATCTACTTGAGTTCTACATGCTATTTATACCTATTAAATATATCTCAAAATATCCATTTTTCTCTACCTCAGATGCCACAATGCCCAGTTCAGCCATAATCATCCTTTCATATTACCAGAGCAGAAAACTTGGAGCAAAAGGGGATTAAGTCATAGTGCTGATGTGTTTATATGGCAGAGTCCCCCATTCTTCAGCCCTGGCTCTTCAAGAAGGAATTTTAATGAATATGAGAATGATAAGAATTATTACACTTACTCCATTATAAAAAGGACTGAAGTGAGGAGGAAATAGGAATATAAATATATAGAGTACATGGACCAAATATATATGACATTCCTTTTTTGGAAGATCCCTAAGGATCGACTAAGAGGAAAGCGTAAAGGTGGTATATTAAAAATTAAATTAAAAATAAATCCATTTTAATATGTTAATCCAAAATGACTCCAAAATGCATCAGTTCAGTCTTTCTATTTTGAATATGTTAAATCAGCAACTTTTTTTGAAGGACAAGAATCTTTGTATTTTCAATATGATGTGGTAATAAACAGGATTTAAAATATCCTTTGATAGAAAATCTCTCTTCATGTGTGAAGTTAGAACTTTGAATAATTCTCATTTATTCCTCTTGTGTCCTTATATCTACCACTCTCACATAGCCTAAGAAATAGTCATTTGGGACATCACTATGTAATTCCCTCATGCTCTAAAGTATACATTGGTGGCACATAAACACAATATATATTGACTCAGTTTTTATTGTGGGATGTAGCAAATATCACTTTCCATTTTTCTTAGTCTTGCAATTCTCCTAGGGTCACTTCACTTTGGGGAACAAGAAGCTTCTAATTTTTTGTTCATTTATTTTGCTTATTCGTCTGCCACCTTTATGGAGCCTGGCATGGATGAGCGATGCAATGTAAAGGAGGAAAGGCACATACTCAGAATTCTCTGCACATGTGCATAGATTATGAACCTGAGTGGTTGATTTTCCCTGCCTTCTGGAGAAGACAGAGACTGTACTGTGATCTTTCCAAATATTTTAAGATAACTAAAATTTTACTTGGTTTTCTCCTATCACCATCTTTATTTCCCAGCTTCTACCAATCCATAATTTTTCTTCTGTCCTCCACCTCCCAAGATGACTCTATTTTCCTGTTATTTTTCACATATCTGTCGATCAGAACTCTAATGCATGTTCTTACTCTACACAACCCATTTGTGTAGTTGCTCTCTCAAGATTTCCTTTGAGTTCCCTCTCACCCACTGTCATTGTGTCTGGCTATATTTTCCAACTATATTTCTCTCTTATTTTACAGTTCCACTTCTGATATAGATCCTATATTTTTACCTCTATCATAGTATCTCCTAACCATAACTTTTCTGATCCTTACTTTTTTGTATGATATTCTTTATTTTGGCTTATTCAGAAGAATCACTAAAATAATTTCAAAGTCCTAGCTTCTTTTTTCCCCTCATGTGTTCTCCAAAGTCTGATCCATTTCTTTCCCCACCCAATCTGAAGCTTGCAGCAAATTCATTATTAACAAGGATTTTAATTATCTCAAACATGCCTCTTGTGTTTAATCCAACTGAGTCTCTAATCAGCGTTCCCCTGTTGAACAACTCTTCTCAGACCCCCTATGGCAAATCTTCACTGTGATTCTTCCTTTGAAATCATCACCAGCAGCAGCCTTCACATCCTCTTAGAGACTGAACAACTTCTTTCAAGCTTACTCTTAAGCTCCTCCCTAAACTAGTCCTTATTAAAAGAAGAAGAAGAAGAAGAAGAAGAAGAAGAAGAAGAAGAAGAAGAAGAAGAAGAAGCAGCTAACCCAACAGGATGAGTTTGCTTTCCTTTTCCTTTCCCTTCATTTCTTTTTTCCTTGCTAAATCAGCTTCTCACCATTGCTTCTCTTTTACAGTCTCCACATTTGCAGGTAGCTTGGATACTGAGAGTAAGCTTGGCTGGAACACCACTGAGCTCATAACAAGTGAACTCTGCCTGGAGAGGGCACCTGCTGTGGCTCTCCTTCTCCACAAGGACCACAGAAGTCTGAGCACATCCTGAACGGTTGCTTTCCCCTGACTCCTCTGACACCTGTACTACCTGAGTCTTTAGTCTTAGATTAAAAATTGAAAAAAGTTCTAGAAGTACTGGACACTTTGGTTCTGATGGTTTCTTTAAATCAAATGTGCTTTGCTTTCCTCACTCTTTGTTCTTCTTCTACCCCTCATCCCAGGGTTAGTCATGCTGCCTCATCAGAAATACAAGCCTCTTAAACAGAATCCACAAACTAAATTCAGTAGGATCTCTATTTGAACTACATTTGCTCTAGTACTTGTAATTAACTTCTAACCTGGAAATTACAGAGGTCTGCTGTGATCTAGTCTGGTAGGGTATCACAATCAAAGAAATACAGTCAAACAAAAGTAAATAGAAATTATTTCAAATCTGCGCTCATCTGTTAAGAAAGCCCAAAAGGCACAGTGAAATACCTTTAAAATCCTTTCTAGTCATCATTGCCACACTATCAGTATTCTTCACACAGATAGAAATCCTCACAAAACCTCAATCCACATTGCTCTTCTCTCTTTCCATATTTTTCTCTTTCGTGTTAAGGGCTAAACATTACTTTTTTACTTCATTACTACAGCTCTCTGTCTACATACTACTTCCAAATTTTCCTTCCTGCATACGTGTGCTATCACTTCATCCACACTATGCCTTCCCCAGAAGCCCCAACTCTTCATTTCTGGAACATCCCACAGGGCAGAAGAAAGAGGTGCGGTCAATTCACTTCTCTGACCAGAATCAGAACACCACCCAAACTCTGTACAACAAAGGAGAACCCATGAACTGACGCATCAATCAGGAACCAAACCCTCCCTCCTTTGAAAGGGGCACAAGAGTGAGAAAACATGAATATGGTAAATATGTTATGCTATTTTCTTTTTTAAAAAGATTTTTATTTTATTTATTTGACAGAGAGAGAGATCACAAGTAGGCAGAGAGAGAGGAGGAAGCAGGCTCCCCGTGCTGATGTGGGCCTCGATCACAGGATCCTGAGATCATGACCTGAGCCGAAGGCAGAGGCTTTAACCCACTGAGCCACCCAGGCACCCGACATTTTCTTTCTATAAAGTTGAAATCCATATTAGTTGACAATCTCTTGCACAAAAAAAAGCTAGGAAAGATACTTTCTGACTGTACTCAATTTTCATGATGTGTTTAATGTATCTCTCTACATAAAAGCCTAGAATCGTATCTTAGAAAACTTCTGGAATGTGGTAGTGACCAGGAGCACTGGTTTAAGAGTTGGAAGACCTAGGGCACCTGGGTGGCTCAGTGGGTTAAAGCCTCTGCTTTCAGCTCAGGTCATGATCTCAGCGTCCTGGGATTGAGGCCCGCATCGGGCTCTCTGCTCAGTGGGGAGCCTGCTTCTTCCTCTCCCTGTCTCTCTGCCTGCCTCTCTGCCTACTTGTAATCTCTCTCTCTCTGTGCCAAATAAATAAATAAAATCTTAAAAAAAAAAAAAAGAGTTGGAAGACCTGGAATTGAACTCTGCATTATCACAGGCTGGAATGACTTTAAATAAGCCACTTGCTTTCTTAGTTTAGGTTCCCCAGAAGCAGACCTAAGACAAAGATTTAAGTACAATTACCTGATTTGGAAGATAACTCCAAAAAACATGAGTGTTGAGTAGAGAAGTGAGATAGAAAAAGGAAAGAAGTCAGCAACAGAGGTATTATGAGTCAAGTTACCACTGTGGGCAACTGAAGTTTATTTTTCTGGGAACTCTGACTGTATAGGAGATATACTTCAAAGTAATCCTACTTCAGGATGAGGCAGATGGGGTATTTAAACAGTAATTCCTATCAGACATTTGTTGAAACCTTCTTTTGGGGGGGGGTATTAATTCCAGCCTTTCTCAGAACAGAAAGGGAAGGATCTATTGATCAGGATAAGCACTCAAAGTATCACAAATCCTATTAGTTATAAGATTTGGCAGGGTTCATAGAAATAATAAATATCAAGGAACTATGGGAAGGACACTCGTAGTGCCTTGCTACATTCTTCCCTTGCACCACTTACATTCACTTATATCACATATGAAGGTCACTCCATCCTATCACTGATGCACAATTTCTTTTGTAAAATTACATTAGGAGTTTTAGTGGAATAAGCCACAGTACCCCCTGCTTTACTGATCCTGAGATCATAATTGCTATGCATTATGTCCTTCCTTTACTGCACATGGTTGCTTTTCCTTTATTCTCAACTAGTGCTTTAGCTTCTCTAGGTTGCTTGCCTGGTAGGGTGACTCAGCCTCTAATCTTTGAGGGATCTGAGTTCCTGGTTACTACATCCTTGTCAGGTATGGCTGCAGCAGCGCCCACTCAAAGTTATCATCAGGCATGGAAGCACTTAGAGGAACCTCACTGGACCTCCTGTGCTCCAAATATACTCTTTCTTGCTTCCATTAGGTAATAACAACTCTATCTCCTTTTAAAATCAGGGTCAACCATCCTGCCAACATGGTAACTTCTTTCTTTGCCTGTTTGTCTACTATTATGAAAAGCACAAAATTACCAGTTGATAGCCCTATCTAATGTTTAATGGAACATTTACCATGTCCCCTGACAAGAAGACTTACCTCCTGTTCCTGAGAACCTCTAATCTAGCAAAATTTAAAGTTGTGGTTCCAGAAATCACAAATTCCCTAATCAGACTGATTTTAAGATGGGCTACTCTTACTTTCAATCCTTGGGTTTTTTCTATATATCAGGAACACAGATTGACATTATATGGCAGTCAATTCAAAATATGTAACACCTCTTAAGCAGAGCCATACCTCCTCAGAGCTTCATCCCTCAGTTGGCTCTATAACTGTGCCTTTAAGAACTAAATACACAGCACTTCATCAGGTCAGTAGATTCTGGGTGGGTGATGCACAAAATGGTGGGACTAATGGGTGCCAAGAATATGTCCATTGTTGAAATTTTACGCCTGTAAGTGGTTCCCTTGATCCAAGCAACATCATGGGGAATTCCATTGTGATAAACGAGGTACTTTGTGGATCCTCTAACTGAGGGGCTGGAAAGGTAAAAGATCACATTTACTGGCAGTTTGAAAGCAAGGTTATGTGCACAGAGATAATAAATATCGAAGGGATATGGGTGGGACGCTGACATTATCTACTGACTTCCTGAAACTCAGTTTCTTCATCTACAAATTGGACCCAATCTATGGGAATCTGCTTTTAAAGTATTATAGAAATATAAGCTATAAATATTGTTTTCTGATAGAATCTACAAAAGAAATATCATTGCTTCAGCCTCTAGAAAATGAGAACCTATTTTGAGTTTTCTTTTACATTTTATTTCATACTTAGCTACCTGTGGTTAATATGTGACTTTAAATCTAAGATATAAAATTTAGGCAACTAAAAAGAAAATCCATCTTAACATATAATAAAAAAGAGAAAATTAAGGTTTCCATTTCCAAAAAAGATTGTTGCTCTTAATTACACACACGAAAGAAACTAAGAATAATTAATTCTTAAAAATAAAATCTGTAATTAAATACTTGGATAGTTGGTAGAGGGGAAGGTCCTTTACCTGTTAATGTTTGATTGACACTTTAATCTAATACATTAAATCAAAGAATTTGTTTATTTTAGAAAATAAGATCACTGAATGATACCCTTAATTTCTAAGATTAATAAAAGTCATCCTTACAGTAGACTTTAAAATATTATTTCAAAACTTTGAGTTGCTGTAGAAGTCTTATGAGTGTTTTCTTCCCATGAACACCAACTTCCATTACTTTATATTCAGTAAGTACACATTCATTTTTGTCAAAATTCAGTTTCTGTTAAGCTGTATTAATTTTTGTGGACTTTATAGGGAGGAAATGATGGGATAGTCTTAGGACCACGAGGCCACATAATGAAATGCAAGAGACAGTCTAGTAGAAAGAAAAAGTCTACTAGGAAAGAAAAGGCACTGGGCTGAGGCTATAAAGAAGAAAGGAAGTTTAATGGCACAGAGAGTGCATTTTTTGTATCAAGAAGTTATTTTTATATGAGAATGAACAGATCCAACCTAGTTGGTTCAAATGGTAATGTTCATGACTGAGATATCCTCGGGGAGACAGAGTTCTCAGAAGAATGAGAATGTCAACTGGACTGTCGGATTTGGTTATCAGTTACATCTTTGGAAATATTATTTACCAACAGAGACAGTTTCCATTTTAATAAATTTGTTATCACGGTTAATTGTGATTACTTTAACTAAAAATGTATTTCTCATTATAAATAAATATCCATAGTAACTTTTAGGATACTACTATAAAAACTGCACATTCCTGAGGCTATTCACCAGTCCTTCTATTCACCAATAACTAAGAAATATCTATTATCTCTTCTCATCCACTGCCAGCAACATAGGGAATGAATAGAAAATCTTAGCTGTGTCTGAGAAGTCTAGTTAGAACTGCCTCCAATCTCAAAGCAATAAGAAAAAATAATGCAGAAAGTCACACTTGGTAAAAAGACATGGTGAGATCATTCACAACCTTTTACAAAGGACAAACATGAAAAGCAAAAATTCATTAGTGACAACAAATACCTGTCCCAAGGCTTGGGGCTTGACGAACTAGGACTTATGACTACACCAACACTGAAGATTAATGTTCTCTTTTGTTCACATAGAGAACCATAGACATGATTAAAAGTCTGCTTCTCCACCACATCCCCTCTTAGGCTCTTCCCACAAACAAAGAAATGTTTTCTTTCTCATCAGCCTTGGAGATTGTGATACCATATTTTTATCCCCACACTCAGAAAAAAATTATATAATATAATAAAGCAGGTTGACTTTATATAACTTACCACCTGTAGCAAAAAAGCTGGCTTTGTATACATATGTGTATATATATTGTGTGCATATAGTTTATATCTTCAATAAATTTTATTCTTAACTTCTTGACTAGTCATGCTTTTCTTTTACCAGCATGTAAGCAGTTCCATGTAGTATCATAAACTGGGGTTCCAGAGGAAATAGTATTTCTGGCAATAACTCAGGGGGAGAAGTTTATTTTTTCCATCAAAATGCACAAATGCAAAAAGGCTTGTTTTCTTTGTACTTTTACACTTGGATGATATTTAAAATATTATTTTTCACAGTATTTTGAAATAAATGTTCATCTCAAAGTATTTAGTGATAGGTACAATCCCTCCCTAAAACAAAGAGATACACAAAAAAAGAAAAAAAATAAAATGTTTAAGAAGAGAAATAAATATGATTACCAGGACAGGAATTACTTTTAGTTAGAAGGTTATGACGAGAATCAGGATTCTAAATTCCTGATCTCAGGGTGCCAGGGTTGTACAGTTTGTGAAGCAACCGACTCCTGGTTTAGGCTCAGGTCGTGATCTCAGAGTTGTGAGATTGAGCCCTGCTTCTGGCTCTGCACTTAGCACAGAGTCTGCTTCCAGTTTCTCTCTCCCTCTCCCTCTGCCCCTCCCTTCCATGCTTGCACTCTCTCTCTCTCAAATAAATAAACAAATCTTAAATAAATAAATAAATAAATAAACTCCTGGTCTTACAGTTTGTAGTAACATGATTTCTGTGAAATTTAAATAAGTAGAAATTCGATTAAGTTTTGTCAAGATGGAAAATTAGATCAAATACTTTATCAAAAAAGGGTGTTCAATTCAATTTGAAATTTTTAGACTGACTACCAGTTAAATTATAAAAAAAAATATTTTTGTACTATTCAAAGGATAATATGAAATAATTTAAAGACAACATTTCTGTATTTATGGTATTTGGAGAACTATTATTGATGTATTTAATCTATTATACTAACTTAATAATTTGATTTAGACTTAATTTATACAACTGATAAGATATTCAAACTAACCTGCTCACCACACCATAGTTCTAAATACTAAATATAAACAGATACTAGGCAAAGTTCCTTTCCCTATTTGCTTCAAACACCTGGATTTTTCCAAAGAGAGCAAATTTTAATGCAAGGGAAATTTTGTGAACTAAAGATGTCACCTTTATATAATACTGCCATTAAAACCTACTACAATCATCTTAAATATTTACAACAATCTGTTTTAAATTACTTTGATTAATGTATACTTATGATGTTTAACAAAAAAAATGTGATTCCAATATAAATTCAGATATATGTAATTATCATAATAAGTAACCCTAATAAGTAAATGTATTTGAGTTTAACAGTGTGAATTGCTTTGGATGTTTTAAATTCTCCTTAAATGACTACATAAAAACATGAAAAAAATGGGGGAGAGGATAAGAATGGAGCTAATAATTATTGAATGCTTTTCTCTGTGTCTGTCTCTGTTTTCAGTATATTACACATATCCTCTTAAACAGCAATTGTCTTTCCTTCTTTTCTTTAAATCAAAGGTTGGGGATTTTTTTCTATTCAGGGCTAAGTAAGAACTATTTTAGCCTTACAGGTCTCTGGGGCAACTGTTAACCATCTGTGTCAGGAATGGGTAGCATTGAGCTTCTATTTCTATAGGGCTAAGTTGCTCCTAGAAAATGGCTACTCTTACTGAGAACTGATGATATTAAATTTCTATGTTTCTTTTTATCTCATCCTGTCAAAATTTATTCCTGAATTCATTTATTTTACATACATTGTGTATTAGTAAAGTAGTACATGCATGCAATGTATAAATAAATATGCATATGATAATGGTACGTTAGCAAATATTTTTGCTAACAGAGCTGTGCAATCAAACAATTTTTAAAAAACACTGCACCAGACCATAAACACCACAAGAAGAGGGATTATGTTTGTCTCTGCACCCTTCACAGGGCCTTGAACATGATTACCCCTCAATAAATTCTTGTTTAATAGGTAAATGAATAATAAGTATCTCCAACTCACTATCTTTAATAATTAGTTGGAATTATTATATGTATGCTAGAGTAACTAAAACTGTATTTGTAAAAGCAAATTATTCTAGGCTTGCTTTCATAAATAGGCAAAAATCAATTCATAAATAATAGCATCCATTTGCATATAAACAATGTTCTAAAGTCTTCTAAAATTATGTTGTCTCTTTTATAAAGGTTAAACACCCCCCACCATCTTCTTTAAGCTATTTGTCTATTCAGTTAAAACTTTCTTCAAGATAACATAAAGGGAAATGTCAGCCTTGGCAAATGATCAGAAATTCCAAATTAAGTAGAATCTGAATTAATAAGGCTTTATCGTATCTTCAAACCAACAAAAATCATTTACTATGTTCAAGGTCATTACTTCCATTTTTAAAGGGTAAATTTAACTTTTAAGTAACTGTGTGCTCAATAGTGATTCTCTAAGCTCTATGGTGCATTCATATCTTGAGAATCATATCTTGGGAAACATTAAAATAATTATTGTTATTAAACTTCATGTCTTCAGTATAACCAATACCATATTTTTATAATTTTTCAAATCATGTGGTTGCCTTATCATTTCCTTATCAAAGCCTTCCTAGACATACTAAAAACATAAAAACGTTTCCTGTTTTTAATGTAATCTTTTGTATACAAAAGCTTTTTTGTTTCAAGCATTCCAATTACCTACTCCCAGTCCTCCTCCCTCCACTTTTTTTGATCCTGCCTCTACTCCACTTCTCTTTCATCTGTAAGAAACTTCCTCCTGCTCGCAAGCAAGCAGAATGAAGTGACAGAAAGCTTAGCAGAGCTTGATCTCTGAGATCCCCCAGTTAGGTTCTCTGCAATCAAAATAGGAAGGATAAGTTGAGGAATCAAGTTCAGTAGCTGGTGACAGACACTAACCGTCACAAGCAATTACTAGTAGGATTTCCTCTCATTCATTTATCCATTCAATAGTCCTGTATTTACTATATACCCTTATATGCAAGAGTTGCAGACTTGCAGGTGAACGAAAGAGACCCTGCCTTCATGAAGTTTACTGTCCACTAAGGGAATTTTACACCTCTGAGTAGATATATGAGTATATTCTTGCAAATTGTGACACATGTTAAAAATCAAAGGAACAAGTATTCCAATCACTTTCTCCCCACAAACTGGTGATTTAGTAAGCACAACCAATCATAATAGGGAGAGATATTTTCTTTTTCTTTAAAGTCCATTCTGGAGTTGGCAAATAGATGAGAACTGGCTGAAACTTTGCTGGTTAGAATTCAGATACTGCTATGCTGATTCACTCTCAGTATTGTAACCATGTCACGCCTTGCTTTTCCTGCCAGCCTTTATCTCAGTAATCTTGAATCTTTCATGGTTACTCTGTTTAAGAAAGTTACGAAGGGTAAGGTAGAGTGTGGAGGTTAGAGGAAGTTCAGAGCTTATTTTTTTATTGTGTGTATAAAAAAATAAAGTGTTTACCATGGTAAACATTGAGGAACATTGAGATAAAGGCAGGAAAAAACAAAATGCAGTTAAAATCCTGACAATGCAATGGTCAATCTGAGGCACTAGCCAGAAAAAAATACGTATATATAGCCTGATTAATTGTCTATGGAATACACACACACACACACACACACACACACATCATACACATATATACATCATATATTTATATATATATGATAAACATATATATGTATATTTCTAAGGAGAACATCCCTTAGCCAAATGTAATCAGGCCAGTTCTAACTAAATGAATATCTTGTCCCAAGTACGACCACATTTTGATGACCAACAAAATCCAACATATTCACACACATTCCAGGCCAAAATAGTATCTTTAGCTGTATGTCCTGATGTATTTAACATCATCTAAGGAATAGTTTGTCTTCAGTTTCTGCTGTAACTGAAATATATTATCTCTTTTTCTCCTCCGAAGTTTCCAGAACAATGATCAATTTAAACCTACAAGGCAGGTAAGAACACAGTTTAATTATTACCATTCATTGATTTACAACCTTGGGAATTTTCTGGGTGAAATCTGAAACTGACCCCCATTCATGGAGGGCAAAGAGAGACTAAGAAAGAGGCAGGGCCCTCCAGATTGGTAGGTGGCAGGTTTACTAACCAAGGGAACTTACATAAGTGGCTTGTCTCCAGTGGCCACAAGATGAATAAATCTCCACACCTGCCTGCCAGAATCTTAAAAGTTTATATAGAGGCCTTAATGGGGTTCAGTCACACACACCATCTAGATGGTCTCAGCAACACATTGCTCTCTCAAGGCTGCATCCTCAAAAATAGCTCCCACTGTGGGAATGGCCAGCACAACATATGTCCTAAGTACATAGAAGAGGGTGAAGAGCCTCTGATTGCCTGGGTCCAGCTTGCAGGTCAACCAGAGGTTACATTGTCTCCACGACTTCCTCCAATACCATTAGCTCAGAAAATGTCCTGTAGCAATTCCTTGAAGAGGGGAAGCTCTCAAGGAAAACATTCTGTATGGAACAATAGTACTAAGCACTGTACTTTTAACCCTCTTCCTCTTGTCTTTTCCTTTTTAATGGTCATTCTTCTTACTAATATTACTATTATCTGGAGTTTCTTTTATTCAATAAACAGGGAAGCAAAATATACCCTGGTATGAAAACACAGGTACACCAATAAATTATTTCTCCATGCTAGCTTTCCCAAGGTAATGTTCTTTGGTCATATTAGGTGAATTTTTAATGTAATAATTATTTACTGATGTATTTAGCATTATAAGAGTATGCCACTTTCTCACATTTCTAGGAAGACCCTAATATTTTCTCTAATTCAATTTTGTGATGGTATAAACACATCATTTTTGCACGTACCCATCAATGTTTGAATTTTAAAGTTTTAGAACTGCTGTATTTCTTCTGTGTATGTATTGTCTAATCTGATTTTCTGTCCTTTTCTTTTCTTGTTATTTACCTTTTATTATGTGGGAAGATAACTTTTGTCTGTGTCATTACCACCATTGGTATTCTTCCTCTCTCCTGCCAAGTCAGGAGAGGATATTCGACTGCTTCAGATTTTAACCCTTTTTTTTTTAAAGATTTTTTTTAATTTATTTATTCATTTGACACAGAGAGAGAGATTACAAGTAGGCAGAGAGGCAGGCAGAGAGAGAGGAGAGAGGAGGAAGCAGGCTCCCCACTGAGCAGAAAGCCCGATGTGGGCCTTGATCCCAGGACCCTGGGATCATGACCTGAGCCGAAGGCAGCGGCTTTAACCCACTGAGCCACCTAGGCGCCCAAGATTTTAACCCTTTATCATATTTTACATTCTTTATATGGTTATAGATTTTTCTTATATTTAGGGGCTAAAATACATTTCAATTCCACAGCATCTTGGAATTCAATATTGTTGGGAGAATATTCTCTACCTCTTCAGGTGAAATGGACATTTCCTTCCATTCTTTCTTTTTTATCAGTTCCTTTTCTTCCACTGAACTCTAACCAAGCTCCCAGAAGAGCTAACTAGCAGCAAACTCCTGAGTGAACTGCTGCTGTATTCAGAGTTGCTAAATCCACAGCAATGTTTAAAAAATAAATAAATAAAAGCAACTAGGACCAAATGCACCTCACTCTTTGGTCAACTCCAAATGCACTGTGGTTCTGAGCTCCAAAATGAGCTTCTTTGGTCTCTTTAGAAAGGACTTCAGGCTCAGAGTGAGACCAAGACTTGAAGTTGATTTTTCCTCTGAAACAGTTCTGTCCATGAGGTTACCTGAGACAGTGCTCCCTCAGCTATCTTTAACTTGTTCCACAGTCTTTATAAGTGATGTTCCACAACTGCACATTCTATTTGAAACAAGTTTTAATTCATTTCAAGAAAAATGGCATTTCTCCCCCATCAGAAGAGGAAGGTAATGGATAAATAAATCTTGAGTTAAAAAAGTGATAGAGGAAACAAATATAAGAAAGTAAACTGAAAATAACAATACAATTACTACTATATTGTTACTACAGAATTGTTACATTAGGAAGAGAGGGGCCATAAGATGGAGAGATGGTATAAATGAGTTAAGTCATTGTCTTGCTTAAATAGATTATGTTTAAAGTTGATAATTCAAAAAAGAAAACAACCATGCAATTGGAGGGCTAGATGCAATGACAAGAAGAACTAAAAATGGAAATAGTTAAATTTGGGACTGGGAATAGTATAGGGTAGAGCAGATGACAGGGAAGGTAGAACCATATAAGACCTCTGCTCTGTCCAGTTGTATATTTTAACCATATACTACTTCGATAAAAGTGAAATATATTTACATAAAGGCAAAACAAGCTCAATGATAAGTTTTAGCATCCAACAGTTAGACATCATCTCCTCATAATAAAGTGAAATAAGATATATCAATGGTTATGCATTATTTCTGCTTTGAACACAACCTAAATGCAATAGAACATTTATTGTAATTGAACAGTTTATTGAAGATACATGGAATAATTTTTTTTTAAAAAGCTAAATAAGACAAGAAAGAAGCAATCAAGTAAAGGACAAATGATTTAGTTTTATAACAAATGACAAATAAAAAATGACTTATAGCATAAAAGGGACTGAAGAGACATAAAATACAAACTATATGTGAAACACAATTGATTCCTGATTTGAACACAACAACTATAAAATACATCTTTGAGAAATAGGAAAATTTGAATATATACTGAATATCAGGTGACATTAAGAAAATACAATTAATTAGAATAGGTGTGATAATGGCACAACGAGTATGTTAAAAATGTCTTTGTAGGCAGAGATGAATATGGAAGTACTTATAGGTAAAATGACATGATACATTGGATTTGCTTTAAAAATACCTTACCAAAATAAAATGTCGGCAGTAATAATGACAAATGAAAAATGATAATAAATGATGCTTGTTGCCTTCGAGATGATGGGCACATTAGGGTTCACGATACAGTACTATGTTCTCTACTTTTGATATATTTGAAAGTTTCCATAATAAAGAGATTTTTAAATTTTAAGAAGTGGATAGCCTCATGTACAGGGAGGTTTTCTTTAGTAATTGATGAATGTGTAGGAAAATAAAATTAGATAAACAAAATTAAGACTGAGATCAAGCAATGTCATTATGACATATACCATTCCAAATCTTTTTATAAATATGTGGGTATATAAGAAAGTGATGCTTTCCACTGAAAGAAAATAATTTATACTGAGAGAAAGGAACTGTGAATGAGGCAAAGCATTGAGCTGATTTAGGGTTGGTTTGTGACAACTTGGAAAACACTGGACCCAGCTTCTATAGACTTGCCTTGGAAACAGGGGATGAGTAGCAATAAAAGAAACATATATTTAGCCAATCTTACTGCTAGAGGTATGGTGACATACTATGGAGCAACCAGCATTCAGAAGTAACAGACAGTTCTGCCCTCAAGGGAGAGCATCTCAATTCTGGCTCTTACAGAATGGCTAGGAAGACCAGGATGGGTCCTTAGGACATGAGAAAACAGCCTCAAGTATTCATGGAAACATTACTGAAGAAGGAACCCAAGGAGAGAAAAACATTTTACTAGTTTTTTTAGGAAGGAGCTCTACTTCTGTGCTTTGGGTATTATTGAAAAGCCATTATTTGTTTCTTAAATAATTAAGCAATGTATCTCAGTTAAATACATAATTACATAAATATAATCATGAGTACATACCATTTGTTTTATTCCACCTACTAAATTGTAAACATGTCAATAAATAAACTGTAGTGTTATTTTGCTATACAAGTATTACATTACATCACTACTCTTCAGTTTGCTCAATATAACCTCTACATCTAGGTAGATATTTATAAATAAATATTTATATTTAGATATTTATATTTAAATATTTATATGTTTCCCAAATTTTTACTATTATAAAAAATAACCCAATGAATACTTTGTAGTTAAATCATTATCTAATCCTTATTTTCCTAGGATGAATTTCAAGCAGTGGAATTTCTGAGTCAAAGTGATACTTGAATGAACAAAACAAAATGAACTCCCCCAAAACAGAGCTGAGTATATGTAAATTACATATATGGTAAAGTAGACATCATGGATTAGTGTAGAATAGAATTGTTTTACAATAAATGTTCCTAGGCCAATTGCTTAGTTATTCATCAGTCTTATTTTTAACATCCCTCTTTGTTACAGAAATAATTTAAGATGGCTTACTAAGATATGTATCATAGATCAAGATATGGTAAATTTCATAAAGGAGAAATAAAGGGGAAAACAAAACTAGAAGAGAGGTTTGGGTTTTTTTGTTTTGTTTTGTTTTGTTTTAATGTATGCCTTCAAATACTATACACTTGCTGGACATAAGCCACAAACTTCTAGCATCAAATGAGAAGACAGGAGTAGCAGTTAATTGAATTCACATAGTCAATGAGATAAAGACAAAGTAGCTGCTAGGAAGAAGTACAAATACTTGTATGTTAACCCCTGAAAGAAATTCTCCCTAGATTCTCTTGGGAAACAAGGTGTAAACGTAATGGACAACACCCTTACAGTATGCACCACAGTGCATTTCTTCAGCCTATTTGCTGCAACATCCTTCAACATAAGTTAATGGCATTGTGTCAAAATACAAGTCAATACAAACTCCACATGGAAGGTGAGCAATAAAATGCAGTCCACATAGGCAGCGACCTATTGTACTGATTTCATCCAGGGTCAGAGCATCTGAAGAAGGATGAATAGCATATCTTTTAAGTCAATCCTTCTTAAATATGGTTTCTCTCAACAAAAGCTCTGATAGATGTTAAGCAGCAGTGAGTTAATACTTCCCGAAATGTACTATGAGTGTAGTCCTGTTAAAAGCAGTAAACAAAATAATGAAACCCTTTACAAGTATACATAAATCTTGGTATAAATCTATATCATCCCTCTGAAGTAAGCAGGGCAAGTAACTACACAGTTTAGATGAAATAACTAGTCAGTTAATGGGTTCATACTGCTTATATCATGGTTGTAATTAAATACTCATCTAATGATATATTTAATTCATTATCTTCCTGCTAGACTATAAACCCTGAGGGCAGGAATCATAGATACTTCATCACAAAAATGAAATATTATAGACATTACAACTCACCACCACCACCTCTATGCATCTTGCATGGAATATTGACCTATAAATTCAGGCATGTAATTTATAAGCTAAAGAGTGGTACACATTTTGGACAGAATGTCCAATAAATTAATAGTCTGTAATTTGGGGGGATTAAAAGATCTTCTGTTTTATGAAAAGGAGTACATGAAAACTTGGGATGTCACATAAATTCTATCTGTTGAGTTGATAAAGTTGAGCATGCAAGTAAGAGCCAAAGCCCAAAATTCAGGGAGATTCTTGACAATGTTAACATCAAGAATTTCTCCCCAGTTGCTTCATTTAGCTAAAATTCTAATCATATTTTATCTGAGTTCTGCAAAGATTGAAGCAGGAGCCTTTGGTTTATATACTGGAAAAAGTAAATCTCCCAGTTGGTAATTTCTCAGAGGTATTTTACTCATTAAACAAATGAATCTCTAATTGATAGAAATGTAGGCATCTGTGGAGTTCATATTCCACAGCTTGCTTTCTTATGATGCACTCTGCCTATTGGTAGAATGATGAAAGGTAGATAGGGGAAGGAAAAAGCATGTGATTCCTCTTCTCTTCCCTCTCAGTCCTTGTTTTTTTCACAGATGGTTTTCTAGCATGGAGGCCACTTTATAACTCGTCTTGTATTATGGGGTACTTGAATTCTACCTTGCACATACTCTATATTTTTTAATGAATTGTCACACATGTTGAATTTTTAATGATGTATCCAATAAATTTTTCTAAATAAACTAGCAAAAAATAACTCTCTTTGAGATTGTAGCATCTCCTATTCATTAGTCCAGAGAAAGTTATGATAATAATATAGTGAATTTTATGTTTAGACTTGGTTCTATGGAAATTCTGTGGTTTTTTGTTCTGACGAAACATATAAAAATAAGTAATCTTATTAAAATAACAGTGAAACATACATGCATGGGAGTCCCATTTTTTTTGCTAACACTACTTTAGATAATATACATAATAAAATTAAAAATTTTAAGTTAAATATTTAAATAGTTTTAAAATCTGTCCCTGATCTTAGTATCATGGTAAAAAAGTTTCTGTGATTATGGTTTAATTTAGAAAACTTGACATTTAATCCAGGAAGCCAAACTAAACTCAGCTAATGTTTGTTTATACCTCCATAATCAAAACAATAAATTTTTCTTGAAAATAGACAAAATGAAATTCATTATTGAAACAAAAGTTTGCACAATTACTTGTAATAAAAAACAAACAGACAGACAGTAGAGCCTTATGTTAAATCAAACACAAGGCAGGGTGGCATATCTGTGTGATTACCCAGAGGCCTAAATCAATGCTGGTCATCCCCAGGACCCTGATGACTTGATGTACTACCTCTCCAGAAAACTCCAAAGGAGGAGGAGAGAGGTGTAATGAAGGCAGAGTAGAGGAGGCAAAGGGAGACTCAGTGGTCTGAGACTTTAGGACAGGCAGGGAGGGCCCCTGGATAAAAGATATTTGAGTCAACAGATGCACAATTTGATACACTGAGTCAACAGACATATTAATACTTACAATACTCCAAATAATGTTGTAGGCATTATTATGACTTCAATTTCAAATAATCGAAATAATACTTCCAAAGACATTGGCCACCATAGTCCTTGCCGAAATATTATATGACTGAAGCAGAGGAAGAAATGTGTGCACCAAGGAATGCAGAAAAAAATGGTAAGAGTCAACGTGAGCAAATGAGCAAGGCTGAAACATGGCTTCAATTGAGGGATGCCACAGGACATGTTTCTTTGCTCTTATTTTCCATCTTGGTAGAGAAATGTGTTTTTTACCAACTTGTGTATTAGAACATGACTTACATTTCACAATTTAAAGAGTCCATTTTAAGTTTATGACAGCAATGATTTTTTTTTTCTGGTAGCATACATGGGATGCATGTGGTCTCCTGAACCCTGACCCACACACTTCTGATATTCTCTTTATTTAAACTTATTTGTAAATTAGAAAAAGATTTGTAACAACAAAAACCCTAAATGTAATGGTGACTAAAATTTTATTTGCTTGACATATTAATAGTATTGTGCTAGATCTAAGAGCTTACTTTAGAATATATAACATCTCAAGGTTCTAGGGCCATATATGCCCTGACAGTGTCAGCTACTCTCTTTTGACCCAACTGTATTTGAAAAACTGCTGTGGTGTCTTTTCTCTTTATCTGAGTTAAGTATCACATTTCTCCTCTGGCCTTGTCCTCACTGAGAGTCGCTAAAGACCTGGTGTCCTCCTTCTGTCAGCTGCTTGTTACTCATTGCTCACTAAAATAACAAGACTCAGATAAAACTGCTTTACCCCCATTTATATGAGGGGAAATTCCTTAGGAAAATAACAGGTGCCATGTATAATTTTATAAATGTAATGCAGCTTAAAAAAAACACTAATCACAAACATCCAAAAGATATTCTCTAACATCTTAAAACATAATAGAAGTTTAAAAAATATTCATTGAGTCAATAAACAGATTAATGATAAAATCAATCTGCCTTTATAGTCACTGTAGAGTTGAATTACATTCTTCTAGTGATACAATGTTCTATTTACTTATTTAATGTAATACTTTCTATAATTTTGATATTATTGTTCTCTTTTCTAACCTGTGAAATACTATGTTCTTTAATTTGAAAAGAAAATATATACACATAGTATATATTTTAATTGCAAGTAGCAAATCTGTAACTTGGGGTCTTTTCTCCTCAGTAAAATCTATTTTGACCCAGAAGATAACAGATCCAAGACCACTTTAATATATTTAGTCTATGATAACTGATCTAAAGTGTCCTAAATTAGGTCATAGCACACGAGACTACACTAGCTGAAATAAGTCATTAGGCTGTTTCAAGTTCTGACTTCTTTGGATTTTTCTAGATAATTATAAGAATGTAATTTTTTTAAAGGAAGAAACACTTTTACACCCTCATGCAGACATGACATTTAGACCTTCATAGTTCATAATTTCCACAAAAGCCAAATGGCTGTTAACAGTCACCCAGAGCTGTCATAGGTTATAAAGCAATTAAGACCTTTTCGAGAGTTCATCATGACTATTTTTTTCTTAAAATACTATGGCAAGCAACAAATGACATTCGGCTGCATTTAAGTCATTTTAATGGTTTGATTGGATCACATTTATAATTAGGACAAAAAACTCAGAGGGCACATTTCTCATAATCTCTCTGTACAAATTACCACTGCACATGCATTACTTAACAGACTGTTCTCAATTCCTAGGTACAAGGGCATTAAAGATAGTCTTGAAATTTTACCTTAACTTCTGTTACCTTGAATTGGCACATTAACACTAGATGCATCCTCACTATTTTATGGAAACTCTTTCTGTTGCCATGGGGTCTTCATGCCTACATATTTTTATGCATGAGGAGATACATACAGCTATGACCTGAAGGAAGCATTTTTGAAAGCAATTTATAACCATAGCTAAGTCTTTTAAATGATATGGAAGACAAGTGTAATAAGCAAATCTGTGTACTGGCTAGAGTGACAGGTGAAGATAAAGTCAAGTTCTGGTTATCAAGAAAGGACAGAATAAAAATCAATGCTTAAGAAAAGTGAACAGAAATGTGCTGCCTGAAGGCTCTGAAGCAAACCCTGAGGTCTGGATGACAGCTTCTATTTTCACTTACTGCTTGCAAAAGATTGATGACAAGTGGTAGACAATGAAAAAAGATTGCCCCAATTCTCTCTTTCTCTACACACACACACATTTCAACAGTTTTCTTGGGAATGTTACAGTTATTCTTTCACATCCTAAACCCAGATATAGTTCCAAAGAGTAATCAAAAATCTAACCAAGTTTGGGATGCCTGGGTGGCTCAGTTGGTTAAGCAGCTGACTTCAGCTCAGGTCATAATCCCAGGGTCCTGGGATCGAGTTCTGCATTGGGCTCCTTGCTCAGTGGGGAGCCTGCTTCTCCCTCTGCCTCTGCCTGCCATTTTGCCTGCTTATGCTCTCTCTCTCTCTGACAAATAAATAAATAAAATCTTTAAAAAAAAGAATCTAACCAAGTTTACATTAACCAAGGGAAATTGAAAACATGAAATAATGAAAACTAAAAATACATTTAAGAAAAGAGGTCTGAAATTTAAACTAGTATTTCATAATATTCAATATATAATTGATCTTATGCATGCATTTTACTTCACGGGGATGTAAATTATTATGCAGTGACATTTTATTTCTACTAAACTTAGGTGACCACACTTTTTTTGGATGTCATTCATAAGTCATTGTATGCTTTGAAGTCATTTCTCTTTGGTAGCATGAATATACGTGTCAATAATGAGTCAAAATTAAGATATCTCCTATCATTTCTGAAATACAGTGGAGAATACTGAGTGACAGAATTGGCTATAGCCTCCTGATTTTCTACTTGTCAACTTCCTGATGTATCCTTTCTTCAGTCATAGTGTCGTCATCATCATCATCATCATCATGATCACCCTCATCCACTAAAATGATAGCATATTGGGGTGTCTGGGTGGCTCAGTCAGTTAAGCAACCATCTCTTGGTTTTGGCTCAGGTCACCATCTCAGTGTCCTGAGATCAAGCCCCACACTGGGCTCCCCACTCAACTGGGAGTCTGCTTCCTCTCTCTCTCTCCTTTTGTCCCTCCCCCTGCTCGTGCACACACTCTCTCTCTCTCAAATAAATAAACAAATCTTTAATAAAAATAAAATGATAGAACATTAGTACTCGAAGGAACATTAGGAATAAAGTTGCCAAACTGCTTAATTTTTAAGAAATTAAGGTCTAAAGAATTTAAATAATACAAGACAATCTGGCAGAGGAGTGAAGATTTAAATATCTCTACACATACAACAACACTTTGCTACTAATTTGCACCACTTTGAAGGGTAGCTTCTATCACACTGTATTTCAATGGATGTGAGGCACTATCAAGCATATGACATCATTATTTTATATGCCATTTAAAAAATCAATAACTGACATTAAACTATGATAAACCCATCAACTGTATGCCACATCTTCATTTCAAAGATATTATATAAAAAATGGAAATCTTAGAATTGCTGAAATATGGTATCACACTATACATGAAGAAGGTCTCCACCTTATCCTGAATTCAGTAGCAAAGCTATAAAGTAAAAGTTCAAAATGTTTATGATCTGATTCTCACCCATGGCTACTAGAACTAATACTTATCATTATTTTGTTATATGTACTCTAACTACTTCCTAAAATAGTTTGAAGGAGCCTAAAGAAATAGATAAATATATTTTAAAAATTCAGTAACATAAATTAAAAGAATAAGAACTAAAAATAAGGGATAGAAAATAACTTTATAATAAAACCCAGACCAACAAGAGCTACAGAAATCTAATCAAAACAGAAATTACTCCTGAAATTTGTCAAAATTAAACACAATAAAAATATAGAAAATGATCAAAACAACATGTTCATTATTTATTACAGTAAATGTTCTCTAAGAGAGAAATTACAAAGGAGGACACCGATGTTTCTGGACAGAGTCTTAAGCCAAATTAATAAAGAGATTCCTAACTTTTATTGCATCATCGACCCCTTTAATATTTGATAAAGCTCTGCCCCAACTTTCCATAAGTATATACACATAAAATAGTGCATGCAATTTCAGGGAGTTCCTGAATGTATAATTAAGAACCCCTTCCTTGTTTTCTAATCTTTCTGTCTTGTGTTATAGATTCCAGTCTTCATTCAAGGTTTGAGATTTTGGATTTTCCTTCTCCCAACAACGAATTATCCTAAACTCCCTTCACTACCAGGCAGGACACATGCTCTACTCAGATGCCATTGAGGTATTTTTCAGCTTTGCTGAAGATACGGTTCCTACTTTTGAAGTGAAGTCTCCCACCTCCCCATTTCTCTTCCTATCCTTCTACATTCTCAATGCTGAGAAGAATCTATAATTTCAATGCTTTTAGTTTTAGAAATATGTTTCATTTACCTCTATTTAAATAAATCTTTATTGCTACATCAAAATTGCTTTCTTTAAATTATAAAAGTAATATAACCTATCACAGAATATTCCATTAAGAGGTATAGAAAGTATGAAATCATGTAGAAAGTCCTTTGCCTGTGTCTGCCCTGCCCTAAAATTTGGGTATACTTTTCCACTAATTTATCCATGTTTTAAACTAGCATATTTCTGTGCACCCAAACATACAGATAAAGATATGTGGCTTTATTATTACAAGACACATGAAACTACCCCCACTGTTTTGTACTTACTTACTTAACTCCATAATACAATGTGTACATGCGCATTGTCAAATAGGAGTTTGGTCCAAATATAAGGCAAATCTTCATTTGCCTTATGAAAAGAACCAATATTTTTGTATAAAATACAAATGAATTTGGCCAGCTTTTTGTTCAAACATTTAGAGATGTAGATAAAATATTCAATGTCTATTTATAATTTTGAATTAGCTTTGGAATGATACATGATTTAAGCAGTTATTTAAAATATCATTATCTACTCTCCAACTTCATGAAAAAAATTGTTAAAACTCTTCACATATGTGTCAGATACCTGTATCTTTGTGATCACTAGAACCAGTTTTGGAGTCTTCTAACGTAATTTTCCAAAGCCCTTCATCTTCAACTCCATCTGGTTGTTTATGATGCCATTAATACAAACTTACTCAAAGTCTTAAGGGCCCATTCACAAAATACTAGAACAATGACTTTTATTATGTTGATTATTTGCATTTATCCAATAGATCAGTGATTACCAAAGTGTGAATCTGGGCCAGCAACATCCAGTATCACCTGGAAACTTGTTAAACATGAAAAATGTCAGGTCTCTTATCTGACATAGGAATCTGGGATCTTGGGGTCAAGTAATCTGTATTTCAACATGCCCTCCAAGTGCTTTTGATGTACCCTGAAATTTAAAAGTAGGTATTTACTTCATTTTCCATAACATAATCACTTACTGCATTGTTTGTAAAATCGTTACTCAAAAAATGTTTACAAGCATTTCCTAACACTTCTATTTGTGAAGAAATATGTATAGGATAAATAATCAAATCTACACTAAATTTCTGTGGAATTGTTTTATTGATTGAATCAGGTGATATTGACAAGAAACACAAATGACATTGATTGAAATTGTTTCAAGCTAATGTCATCCCCCAAACAGCATTTCTTTGGTTTAAACAGAATAGGGGAGAGAAATACCCTGTAATAGGAGAGGTTTTAAAAGATCTCAAATACAAATTAATTATGTCTATTTGAGGGATAATTTGGGGGAGAAAAATGTCTTTCCTTATAATTAGGTATAACCATAGCTTCATAAGATTTACCTACTGTGGAGTATTTATGCATACGGATTGAAACTAAGTTCTGGCCATAGCACCTTATCAGCACTTTATCAGCACCATAAGAATTCACTGTGACTAGTGAAGAATACTTAATTTACATATCTATAATATCTAACACCAGATGGAAGTTTATAGCAGAGTCTAATATTTACTATTCATATATAGACCAAGATTTTAGGGTTTGTTAAGCATAAAATCTTCAGTTTTCACCACTCATGACACTTGCTACCTCTTCAGGACTGCCTGTTGCCCTTTCACTCTCTTAAGGTTGGAAGATTGAATCTCTGGACACAGGCTCCAGACCTTATGCTGACAAGAGATCCCAGTACAGGATCTTATCCACAGTGATAATCTAGTCAGCTACCTGGGGGAAATACTGCAAGGGGATTGAGGGGCTACTAACATACACCATGTAAAGGTTGGTGTACTCTTGAGGATGCTTTGGTATCCCATCCAGATTCACCATTAAGGACCAAGGCACTTATTTTTCCAGTTGCCAAGAGTGTTCACCAACAATAGTTCAAAACTGAGTCCCATTATAGGCATTGTCCTCAACCAGAGAGTTGTTTTACCCAAGTGTATACCTTCCTTGGGGGCAATCGATACCCAGTGACTGGTCAGTATATGGATACAAAAGCCCAGTACACTTACCTCGAGCCAGGACAACCCTGAAGATCCATGCCGTTTCCCAGAGATTCCCCATGGGGTCAACTGAGTATTGCATCTACATGGCAGTTCAGCTTCTCCTCCTAACAATCCATTTTCCCTCACTCCTCTATAGGCATTATTCCCAAAAGCAAAGTTGTCAATACATCACCCGCATGCAAATCTCTGTCCCAGGGTCTGATTCCCAGGGAAACTGACATAAGATAGGAACTGCAGCCTCATCCCCTTTTGCACCCCCCAAAAAAGTGTAGGGAAGGGAGATTTAATTTATGTAAATCAGATTATTTTATATTGAATAATCTTTGTTGTGTTAAAAATTCTATAATAATTTTCAAAAGTTTTTTGAATTTTAGTTTTAATGTTTTTACATTAAATCCAATAAGTACAATGTTTTACACAATGGGCTTTAGACTTGTAGTTGTTTTGTTACTGTTGTTACACATTTTTTAAACCAATTGTTGAATTCTATTCTAATATATAAAAATATTACAATTTATTTAACTAATTAACTGTTCATATGTATGTTTTTTAGACTAACTTATATGTAATGTAAAAACTTTTTATATGTTATGAAAAAATAATAACCATACAGAAGAGTATAAGATAAGTAACATCTCCCTCACCCTTCCCCCTGACTTCTAGGTCCCCAAAACAACCACTTTATATTGTCTGGTTTTTGGTCTTTTGGGACTGCTATCACAGTTCTAAATAATATAATTGAATTTATTTTTTATAGTTTATTAATTTAAATGGTGTCTGTCGATACTTTTTATTAAAGAAGCATATTTATACTATATTTAACACTCCTGCCACTTATTTCTTTTGTTTCATATATTAGTACATACAACTCTTCTAATCATTTCCCTTTCAAGTTTAAATATTATACTGATTTAAATTCAAATTTAAATTCAATTTCTTGATTTATCATCATGAGACATTATCTATTAACTCCCCCTCATTTATGATAATAGTAAGTAGTATAACTGAACCTAAAATCAAATAATTATAATTCTCTTCCCCTTAAAAGAAAAATAGCTATGCATCTAATTCTTCTGGATTCTCTTTTAATTTTTTTCCCTGGATTTCTTCACTTTTCTTAGGGATACTCAGCTGCCTTTATTTATTGTATGCTGTTCCATCTTTCCTGTATTCATTTAGTTGTTTTGGTAATTTTGCTGAAGTAGTTTCTGAATATGATATTTTACACATAGAATGTATAGATGGTAAATGTTCCAAGTATTATTGTGTCCAAATTTTTAAATTTCAATATCAATATCAACATATTATTGATAACTTAGCTGGATATAAAATTCTGAGTTTAAAGTCTTTGAAACTTTTGTGACTGCAATTGTAAGAAACTAGAAATCAATTATAAGAAAAAAAACTGGAAAAAACCCACATAGTAGATAAACAACAAGGTATTAAAAACCAATAGTCAATGAAGAAATCAAAGAAGAAATAAAAAAAACACACAGAAACAAGTGAAAATACAATGGGTCAAAAGTCTTTGGGACATAGCAAAAGCAGTTCTTTTTTTTTTTTTTTTCAAAAGCAGTTCTAAGAGGGAAGCTCATAACAATACAGGTATAACTCAGGAAACAAGAGAAATCTCAAATAGCCTAATCTTACACATAAATGAGCTATAAAAAGAAAAATGAACAAAGCTTGAAGCTAATGGAAAGAAGAAAATAATAAAGATTAGAGTAGGTATAAATGAAAGGCAGACTACAAAAATAATAAACAAATCAATAAAATCAAGAGCTTGTTATTTGAAAAGATAAAATTGATAAACCATTAGCACAACTCATCAAGGAAAAAAAGGACTTAAAGAACTAAAATCAGAATAAAGGAGGCAGAATAACAACTGATGCCTTAGAAATACATCAGATTATAAGAGAATATTATGAAAAATCTATGCCAACAAATTGGACGACCTAGAAGAAATAAATTCTTAGAAACACAAAATCTTCTAACAGCAAATCAGAAAAAAAAAAGAAAATTTGAACAGAACAATTTTTAGTAATAAAATTAAATCTTTATCAAAAAATTCCCAACAAACAAAAGTCTAGGATAATCTTCAAAGATGAATTCTTTCAAACATTTAAAAAAGAATTAATACATATTCTTCTCAAACTATTCCAAAAACTATAAGAGGAAGGAAAACATCCACATTCATTCTATGAGGCCAGCATTACTCTGATACCAAAACCAGACAAAGATGCTACAAAAAAAAGAGAAAACTACAGGCCAATATCTCTGATGAATCTTGATGCAAAAATCCTCAACAAAATATTACCAAATTCAACAGTACATTAAAAAAAATCATTCACCACAATCAAGTGAGATTTACTCCATAGATGTAAGGGTGGTTCAATATTTGCAAATAAATCATCATGATATATCACATTAAGAAAAGAAAGCATAAAAATCACAAAATCATCTCAATAGATGGAGAAAAAGCATTTGACAAAAATATAGCATTCATTCATGAGACTTTGTTCATTCTCAACAAAGTAAGTTTAGAGGGAATATACCTCAATATAATAAAGGCCATATATGAAAAACCCACAGCTAACATTATACTCAATGGTGAAAAACTGAAAGCCTTTCCCCTAAGATCAGGAAGAAGACAAGATGTCCACTCACCACTTCTATTGGAAATGGTACTAAAAGTACTAACTACAGCAATCAGAAAAGAAAAAGAAACAAAACTCATACAAATTAGTAAGGAAGAAGTAAAACTGTTACTATTTGCAGGTAACATGAAAATATATATAAAAATAACTCTGAAGATTCTACCAAAAAAACTATTAGAATTGACAAATGAATTCAGTAAAGTTATAGGATAAAAATTAATATACAGAAATCTGTTGCTATTTTTTACACAAATAACAAGATAGCAGAAAGAGAAATTGAGAAAATAATCTCATTTCCAACTGCACTAAAATAAATTTAACCAAGGAGGTAAAAGGACTTCACTCTGAAAACTATAATACGTTGATGAAAGAAATTGAAAATGACCCAAACAAATGGAAAGATATACCATGCTCATGGACTGAGAGAAGTAATGTCATTAAAATGTCCATACTATCCAAGACAATCTATATATTCAAAGCAATATCTATCAAAATACCAATAGCATTTTTCACAGAACTAGAATGCATAATCCTAAAGTGTATATGAAACAACAAAAGACCTCTAGTAGCCAAAGAAATCTTGAGAAAGAAGAACAAAGCTAGAGGGATCACAACCCCAGATTTCAAGATAGACTACAAAGGTATAGTAATCAAAACAGAATGGTACTAACACAAAAACAGACACATAGATCAATGGAACAAGATAGAGAACCCAGAAATAAACCTAAACCTATCTGGTCAATTAGTCCACAACAAGGAAGGCATATACAATGGAAAAAAATACCAACTTTTCAATAAATAATGTTGGGAAAACTGGACAGCTATAGGCAAAAGAATGAAACTGGACTGCTTTCTTACACCATGCACACAAACTTAAATTCAGAATGGATTATAGACCTAAATGTTAGACCTGAAACCATAAAACTTCTAAAAGAAAACATAGGCAATAATTTCTTGGACGTTGGCCTTAGCAACATATTTATGGCTGTCTCCTCGGGTAAGGGAAATGAAAGCAAAAATAAACTATTAGGACTACACCAAAATAAAAAGGTTTTTTCACAGCTAAGGAAATCATCAACAAAACAAAAAGACAATCTACTGAATGAAAGAAGATATTTGCAAGTGATACATCCGATAAGGGTTTAGTATCCAAACTGTATATAAAGAACTTACACAACTCAACATCAAAAACATAAACAATCCAACTAAAAAATAGGCAGAGGACTTGAATAGGCATTTTTCTGAAGATCTTTTTCCAAATGTGAATGATTTTTCTTTCTTATCAAAGAAGATAGCCAACAGACACATGAAAATATGATCAACATCACAAATCATCAGGGAAATGTAAATCAAAACCACAATGGCTGATATCAAAAGGATGAGAAATAGTGATTGTTGGCTAAAATGCAGAGAAAAGGGAACACTTGTCCACTGTTGGTGGGAATACAAATTATGCAACCACTGTGGAAGACAGTATGGAGTTTTCACAAAAAAATATAGAAATAACATATGATCCAGTAATTCCACTAGCAGGTATTTATCCAAAGAAAACAAGAAAAATCTAATTTGAAAAGGTCCATGTATACCTATGTTTATTGCAGCATTATTTACAATAGCCAAATTATGGAAGCAACCCAGTGTCCATCCATAGATGAATGGCTAAATAAAATGTGATACAAATGCGCGCACGTGCGGACACACACACACACACACACACACACACACACACAGGAGTCTTAATTAGCCATAAAAAAGAATGAGATCTTGCCATTGTGACAACATAGATGGACCTACAGGGTATTATGCTAAGTGAAGTAACTCTAAGAAAGAAAAATACCTTATAATTTCACTTATATGTAGAATTAAAAAACAAAACTAACAAAAAAATAGACATTCAAATACAGAGAACAAACTGGTGGTTGCCAGAAAGGGGTGGGTAGAGGGATAGGCAAAATAAAGGGGATTAAGACTTCCAGTTATAAAACAATTAAGTCACAGAGATACAAAGTACAACATAGAAGGTCTAGTCAATAATACTGTAATAACATTGTATGATAACAGGTAGTGACTAAACTTATTATGGTAAGCACTGAGTCATGTGTAGAATTGTTGAATCAATATATTATATACCTGAAATTAATATAACATTGTATGTCAATTGTACTTCAATAGTAAAAGAATCTTCAAAACTTTGAAGAAATTGTCCTATGATCTTTGAATATTCGTCGATGCCAGAGCAATTCTTATCCCATTATAGTGTCCTGCTTTTTTAGTGTTTTCCTCTTTAGAATTTTCTTTGTCCTATGAGTCTTGAATTTCACAAGATTGTATCCAGGAGTGATTTTTGGCTTCTGTTTAGTTTTTGTTTTCTCTTTTTATTAAACACACTAGGCATTTAGTGGACTCTTTCCATTTAAAGACTGTTTCTTTCTTCGGATCTGAGTTGATGGTCTGTCTTTCTTTCTCCTTTCCTTCCTTCCTTCCTTCCTTCCTTCCTTCCTTCCGTCCTTCCTTCCTCCCTCCCTCCCTTCCTTTCTCCCTCTCTTCCTTTCTCCCTCTCTTCCTTCCTTCCTTCCTTCCTTCCTTCCTTCCTTCCTTCCTTCCTTCCTTCCTCCCTCCCTCCCTTCCTTTCTCTCTCTCTTCCTTTCTCCCTCTCTTCCTTTCTCCCTCTCTTCCTTCTTTCTTTCTGTCTCTCTCTGTCTTCTTCCTCTTCTTCTTCCTCTTTGACTTCCTCTTCTTCTTCCTCATCTTCTTTCTTTAGTATTCTCTCCACTCTTGACTTTGCTTCCTGCTTCTTGACCTAACATTAGAAGAATATTGCACCTCTTGAAACTTTCATCCATGTATTTTAGTTTTTTTCACATTTTTTTCATCTCTTTATTGCTTAGTTCTGTGTTCTCAACTTTATCTTCCAAATATCAAGCTTGGTACTCACACAAGTCTATTTTATTTCTCACTCATGATTATTTAAGTAAACATTTTTAAGTTCTTTATTGCTTTCTGTTTCCTTTTCACTGAAGCTTATTCTTAATTTATGGGCACAGATTCTTCTGAGGTTAATAATTAGATTTTTCAATATATATTTCTTCTTTAACTAAAATGTCCTTGTTTCTAACAGGGTTTTTGAGTCTTCAGTGTTGATACTATGGTGTGCTTCCCTGATTCCCATCAAAGAAAAGCCCATTACCCTAATTGTGAGAATGTTGTCAGCAGACAGCTCTTCAGCTGTCAGCCCATAAGTTGCAGAGAGCCCCATTCCACAAGGTCATGCCCCTTCCCAAGATTACCCATATCTCATGAGTATTTAATTGGACCCAACCTGAAACAACTGTGAAGGACCACTTCAGTTCCAGAGCCTCCCCTTATGTTTGGCTGAGGCTCTCATTAGGCTTACATCACAGCTCAGCTTCTAATCTTGCCACTTATTCCCCTTCCTTCTATAGGTGTGAATCTCAGGGACATACCTTAATAATATGATACCTATTACCCTTGTCCCAGAGTCTGTTTCTCAGGGAATCCAACCTGCAACATTATCTTACTTGTTTATTTTGCATTTTTCTTTCAACCTATTGGATTCCCTCAGATATCTGGCAATACTTAGTTTTTGGCTTGTACTTAAAAATGACTCTTTGGTTTAATTTGGAAAGCAATTGGTCAATGATTTCTTGGAACACTGTCTATCTGGAAGAAATTATCCCAACCTCTGACTAAGTAGGTAGAGGATGTCTGCAGGCTTGTAAATACATTTGAGAAAATTCAGTGCCTGAAAAAAAAGACCCAGTTACAGAATAAAGTTAGTGAAGATACGAATAGTGAATTAATAATCCCAAGGTTGGTAGGTAAAACTAAATATCTATGACAGAGTTTCCAACTTAAATGAATAAGTATAGATTTTTTAACAGACATTTTAACAACATAGAAGTGAAATGTATTTTCCCATAAAAAATATTTCTAGTCTGAAGTTTATAAGTCAGGAGTCCTTAGAACTAATAAAGCAAAGTTTTCTTGCTTCATAATGGATGTTACTCAAGATCTCTCAGAGGAGGTGATATTTGAGCAGTAACCTTTGAAGAATGAAGAAGTGAACCATGCAAAAATCTAAAGTAAAAGTATATCAGGCCCAGGAAACAAGTGTAAAGTCTGTGAGGTAGAAATGAACTTGGCATGATCAAGGAATAAGATCGCCAGTATGGCAGAAGTGGTATAAGTGAGAGGAGTAGCTGAAGGAGATAAGTTTGAGAGGATGGAAAGGGCAAGATCCTATTTGACCTGGCAGACTCTACTAAGTAGGATCACCAGTGAATATTATGAGTCTTAGAATAAAAGGATATGGCATACATTTTAAAAGATCACTCTGACTGTGGTTGGGAGAATAGATGATAAAACAGGAATATCGTGAGAAGGTTATTGCAGTGGTCTAGCCTAAGTTGGCAGAGGTATATATGGTCCCTGATCATAGCTAGATATGTTTGAAGGTTCAACTGGTATACATGATATGGGATTATAAAAAAAGAAGCAGAATCAATATGACTCCTGTACTAGTGTCCTGATGACCTAAAAGAATGCTGAAGCCAATAAATGAGATAGACTTTGAGGGCATTATGTTTGTGAGACAAGTGAAACAGAGAAAGGCAAATATTGTATGACATCGCTTATATATGGAATCTAAAGAAACCCAGGTCATAGAAATAGAACAAAATGGTGTTTGCCAGGGGCTTGGAGGAGGGGGTAGTTGGGGAGATCTTATCGGAGGGTATAAACTTGCAAGTAGTAGATAAATAAATTCTGGAGATCTGATGCACAACATAGTGATTATGGCCAACAATACTGTATTATAAACTTCAAATTGCTAAAATAATAATTCTTAATTTTTCTTACCACAAAAAAGTAAATGATAATTACATGATGTGATAGAGATGTGAACTACTGCTACAGTGGCAACTATATTGCAATATATAAATGTATCAAATCAATATTTGGTATACCTTGAACTTACACATGGATACAGGTCAATTATATCTCAGTTTTTAAAAAAAGAATGTATGTGTCACTTTTTTTTCTTTTTAAGATTTTATACATTTACTTGACAGAGAGAAAGACAGTGAGAGAGGGGACACAAACCAGGAGAGTGGGAGAGAGAGAAGCAGGCTTCCCACTGAGCAGGGAGCCCGATGTGGGGCTCGATCCCAGGACTCTGGGATCATGACCTGAGCTGAAGGCAGACGCTTAATGACTGAGCTACCCAGGTGCCCCTCACTTTTGTTTCTTAATTGGAAAAAGGATTCAGAGAGGAGGTGAGATTGTATGGATGTCATTAAAAGATATTTATTTTGTCTCTTCTATGCATTCGGAAAATTTGGATAATAACAGATCTCAATGCACATTGTGTACATTGCAGTGATATTAAATTAAAGTAAGAGTATCTACTTATACCACCAAGAAAATCTCTTTTCAGAGAGTGGTTTTGAAATAAGTGTCACTAACTGACAAAGCCAAAGAATATTCTAAATACTTTAAACCATTGCCTCACTTCCATTTTTAAAAATTAGAGCTTATTGAGCTCCTCTGAAGTCAAAGCAGCTTGGAAAGTATGCAAGAGTTTGAGGGCACGCCAACAACCTGATCCAAAACATTTCATATGCTTAGAATAGATATAAAGTGCATCTCTACACTACAAAGACATGATTAATCCCACTCATATGGAGGGGGGAATGTGAGATAAAATTTACTATAAACTGATTATCTTCCTTCCTTTCCTAAATTCAGGTTTTCTAAATTTCAAGCTATGAGTAATGACAAAGAAATGAACTAAACCCTGTGTTGTCTGAATCTAACCATCTGCTATTCAAAATTATGTTTAAAAAAGGACACATAGGGACAAAGCAATCAAAATCTCTTCTACTGAAAGCATTCTTTAATTTTTTAAAAAAACTATTTCCCTTAAATAGCAAGAAACTTTGATGAAAATAAATCTTGAAAACTTAGTCATCCACTTGATTGTGAAAACAAAGTACTGAGACATTTTTAATAAAAATGCCATATCAGTTTCAGATTTGAACCTAATGCCTTTGAAATATAAAGTACTTAAAACTGTTTATAGTGTTATTTTTGTTTGTTTTAACAAGATGGATTCCATATATATACCCTTTTAAAAAAGTCAGTCATGAGAGTAGTGAAAATTTGGTACTTCTAGTCTTTAAAACACACACACACACACAAATACACACACACACACCAGCAGCAGCAGCAACAACAACTATGGAGCTATGTACAGATAAAAGTTAAATTTTAAGCATAGTTTTTCCAGTGTTTATTTCTAAATAAAGATTTTCTACATATTCCTATAATTATGTAGCTGTATTTCTATGTCTAGTTTAATCAGTTCTTATTTTCCATATTAATAAAGTAAATCACAATCACAGATAAACCAAAATAGTATATAACTCTCTCCCCCAAAAACAACCAAAACTTTTTTTTGAAATATAATTCTGTCCCCCAGTATCAAGAGGTAGAATGTGAAATGCTTAAAAATGTGTTCTTAGAGTTAGCCCATTCAGGGATGAATTCCACACCTTACTACATATGACCCTGTAATTTAGAGCAGGTACCCTAATCTAAGCCCTCATATCCTCATCTACAGAGCTGGAGATACTGAATAGTACCTACCTGGTAGGGTGGTTATGTAAATTAAATTAATTGATGCATACAAAATCTTTTGAACAGCTTTTAGCATGTAATTGATTAATAAATGTTAGCTGGCAGTAATAGATACAGTAGTACTAGCATCCTGGAAATTCACTGCAAACAAAATTTAAAAATCACAAAGAGAAACACTGACTAAGAAGATTTTAAAATCCAATATTTACCATGAGTACATCTCAGAGATAATAACCTCACTGTAATTTAAAAGTTGAACATCACAAGGTCTGACAGCTGAAAGGCTACCTGCTGACAACACCTTACAATTAGGGTAATAAGCTTTTCCCTGAGAGGTATCTAGGCAGTACACCACAGGGTCCACTATAAAGAATCAAAGACTCTGTTAGAATCAGGGACATTTCAGTAAAATCACAAGTGTGTGTGTGTGTGTGTGTGTGTGTGTGTGTGTGTGTGTGTGTGTGTGTGTGTGTGTGTAATTATTATTCTCAGAGGAATTTGTACCCATAAATCAAAAATAAGCTTTAATGAAAAAGGAATAATCAGAGAACAAGAAAGAACTTAAAAATATGATTATTTATCTAAAAAAAAACCTCAGTAGATGATTGGAAAGAAACCAATGGTGGAAATTTGCTGAGTTCTAAAAATGGCTATACAATACCAAAAATCAAAAAATTTCAGGGTTTACCAGAAGCAATAATCTGATTTAATCCAAAAGAATCTATTTCACTAAGAAACTGGTAAACCTAGAAGCCTCAACAGTGAAAACAAAGTGAGGAAATAACATCTACAGCAATGTTAGGCTAGTTATTTGATCATTCCTGTAACTCTCCTTGCTTGGAAGATGAACCCATGGAGTTTTTTTTTTTTTTAAAGATTTTATTTATTTATTTATTTGACAGAGAGAGATTACAAGTAGGCAGAGAGGCAGGCAGAGAGAGAGGAGGAAGCAGGCTCCCCGCTGAGCAGGGAGCCCGATGCGGGCCTCGATCCCAGGACCCTGAGATCATGACATGAGCCGAAAGCAGAGGCTTTAACCCACTGAGCCACCCAGGCGCCCGAACCCATGGAGTTTTAGCAAAAGATAAAGATGAGAGAGTTCCTGAAGAACTTTTCTACATCTTTCTTGCCTGACTTAACTAACTAGGAAGTAGGAAATATTAAATGATAATGAGAAGCTAAAAGGTAATTTGAAAACTCCCCTTAACATAAATATGTAATGAGCAATGAGAAAAACCTATGATGTCCCATCAGTGGCTGTCTCAAAGAACAGAACCTGAGGGTTGAAGTGACAGCTTCCTTCATAATGAGGCAGCAGGTCGGGGAGAAAGTCTACAGGGATTCTGGGCCAAGGCACTCAGCTGCCAAACAGTGGCAGAGGTGCCCACCGCAGATGACCCCAAACACTTCAGCAGAGAAAGAAAAGTTGTTTCAGAATAAATGCCTTAACACAGTTAATTGAAAGGGAGAAAGAATGAGTGGTATCGAAAAGAGAAGACATTAATTTGAACCTAGTTTTTTGTTTCTCTTAACTCTTGTCCTTTTTGTATGACTATATTTATCAGCTCCGTGTAACAGTGTTTCATAGTAGTCAGTCCACAAGATCTTCTTTGAAAATGTTGTCTGTATCTGCCCTTAATATATTTCTACCTTTCTGCTTGTAAGCCCCAGTCTGTACTCTGCCACAAAATGCCTTTTGCACCTTGTACCAGTTCCTTCAATCTGCAGAAATGAGCCTGAATACTTTGCTAATATAGTATGATTTCAGTGATAGCTCATAAGATTTGGAGATGAAAAAGACATTAGCTATCCCTCATTTTAGGTAAGAATTATGTTGCCAGGAAGAATTAAAAACAAACAAACAAAGATGTCTAAAGTCATGTGGCTAGCCAGTGACAGGTTTTGGACTAGGTGTCTAACACCTACACATATGCAATCCCCACTGTCCCTGCAAACCACACTACCATTCTTGGGAAGTGAAGGTGAGGAGAAGGTAGAAGAACTTGCCTCTACTCCTGGCTGTCAATCATATTTAAATCACATGGTGTTCTTGCAGAAGAGAGTCTGAAACCAAGGTTATATATCTTCTTTACTTCTACCCACTTCACACAGTTACATAGGATTATCATTAATGAAAATGTTTTTAGAATGTGTACCAAATTCCCCCCCCTCCCATTTACTTAGCTCTACCTTCCTTCTGGGTCCTCTGCCATGGGCTTATATAGACCTCACTGATACCATTGCCTAAACCCCAAGTACAGGCAGTGTCTCAGTCTTCCCCAGAATGAGGACTAGACCCTGTCTAGGCTTCCATATAGCAGAAGCCATAGCAGCCCCAATTCTCATGTCCTGCCCTATTGGAACCAAAAAGGCTTTGGATCCTACATGCACTTCTAAATTCAGCTTAGGTATCTTTTGTGGACACATGGAATCCGGCCCCCCACCAGCACTAACATCCAGTGGTTTACAGAATGCTTGATTCTTCAACATGATACTCATACAACATTACTTTAGACTAGGAGACTCGTTTTTTAAAAATATGAGTTAAGACAATGAGCTCATGACTACAAAAGCTTTGTCAGAAGCCTGGCCTAATAAAAATGAAGCAGTCTGTTAAAAGCTAGCCTAAGAGGATTCCCCTTTCTCCACGTCCTCTCCAAAACTTGTTGTTTCCTGACTTGTTAATCTTTGCCATTCTAACCTGTGTAAGGTGGTATCTCAATGTGGTTTTGATTTGAATTTCCCTGATAGCTAATAATGATGAACATTTTTTCATGTGTCTGCTAGCCATTTGTATGTCTTCATTGAGAACTGTCTGTTCATGTCTTCTGTCTATTTTTTAACACGATTATCTGTTTTTGGGGTGTTGAGTTTGAGAAGTTCTTTATAGATCCTGGATATCAGCCCTTGTGGTATCATTTGTGAATATCTTCTTCCATTCTGTATATTTACAATAGAATATTACTCGGCCATCAGAAAGGATGAATACCCAACTTTTGTATCAGCATGGACAGGTCTGGAGGAGATACTGCTGAGTGAAATAAGCCAAGCAGAGAAAGTCAATTAACATATAGTTTCACTTACTTGCGGAACATAAGGAATAACATGGAGGACATTAGGAGAAGGAAAGGAAAAGTGAATTGGGGGAAATCGGAGGGGGATATGAACCATGAGAGATGGTGGACTCTGAAAAACAAACTGAGGGTTTTGGGGGAGGGTATGGGTAAACCTGGTGGTGAGTATTAAGGAGGGCACATATTGCATGGAACACTGGGTGTTGTACATAAGCAATGAATCTTGGAACACTGCATCAAAAACTAAAGATGGGAGGAGGAGCAAGGTGGCAGAGGAGTAGGAGACCAATTATCATCAGATCCCAGGAGTTCACCAGATAGTTATCAAACCAGTCTGAACACCTACAAATTCAACAGGAGATCAAAGAGAAGAAGAGCAATGATTCTAGGAACAGAAAATTGACCACTTTCCAGAAGGTAGGACATGCAGAGAAGTGAATCTGAAGCAACAGGAAGAAAGACCCTGGGGGAAGTGGCCGGCTGCTGGCAAGTGAGAGAGCAACGGAGCACAAAATCAGAACTTTTAGAAGTCAGCTCCACTGAGGGATGTCACCCCAGAGGATAAGAGGGGGGTGAAGCCCCCCCTCTCAGGACCCATGGGGACATAAAAAGACCAGGGGTGTCTGAGAGCGACGGAACTCCCAGGTATCAGAGAGGGGAAGCTGACTGGAGAGATGGAGCCAAGCTGAGGAGGGATCTCTCAGCTTGGTGTTACCTTAAACCATGATCCAAAGCACAGTCAGACCACTGCTCTTTGAGCAGGGATCCCACAGGTGGCAGATCCGGAGGGACCCCCCTCCTTCTTCCTCTGGAAGGAGTGGTGTGGGAGTGTGCTGCAGGAGTCTGCTGGGTTTGGAGATTCTAAACGGGGTTGCATGCCAGAGATAGAAGTGCTCGGTAACAGGCTGGGTGAGCAGCCAGAGACAAGGGAGACAGGAGGGACTGACTGCTTTTCTCTGGCGATGCACTGAGAAGTGGGGTCCCAAGCTCTCCTCTCCTCTGGGTTGGAACTTGGGAAGCCACCATTTTAATTCCCATCCTCCAAACTGTATGGAGAGTGTTCAGGGAACAAAAAATCCCAAGAGTGAACCTGAGCCAATTACTTAGCCTGGCCCCTGGCAAGGGCAGTGTAATTCTGCCTTGGGCAAAGACACTTGAGAATCACAACAACAGGCCCCTCCCCCAGAAGATCAGCAAGAACGTCCAGCCAAGACCAAGTTCACTGATCACTGAGAATTGTGGAACTCCAGAGCTGGGGGAAAGCAGCACATAGAATTCATGGTTTTCCCCCCATGATCCTTTAGTCTTTCAAAGTTAAATTCTTTGAATTTTTTTCTTACTCTTTTCTTTTAAATTTTTTCCTCTTTCCTATTTTAATGTTTTAAAACTATTTTATCTTATCAATACCTTTCTTTAAATCTTTTTAAATTGTCATTGTTATAGTCATATTTTATCCCTTCATTGTATTTAACCTTATATATTTTTGTATACATATAGGATCTGTTCAATTCACCGGTCTAATAGATATAGAGATAGAGAGAGAGACAGAGACAGATATAGATATAGAAATAGATGGTATAGATATAGATTTTCTTTCTTCTTTTTTCCCCCCTCTTTCTTGTACCCCCAGTTTCGGGTCTCTTCTGATTTGGTTAGTGTATATTTTTCTGGAGTTGTTGCTACCCTTTAGTATTTTGTTCTCTCATCCATCTATTCTTAACTGGATAAAACGACAAGGTGGAAAAAATCACCACAATAAAAAAGAACAAGAGGCAGTAACGATGGCTACCAACCTAATCAATGTGGATATTAGTAATATGTCAGAACGGGGTTCAGAATGACGATTATCAAGGTGCTAGCTGGGCTCGAAAAAAGCACGGAAAATAATAGAGAATCCCTCTCTAGAGAAATAAAAACCCTTTCTGGAGAAATAAAAGAACTAAAATCTAACCAAGTTGAAATAAAAAAAGCTATTAATGAGGTACAATTAAAAAATGGAGACTTACTGCTAGGAAAAATGAGGCAGAAGACAGAATTAGTGATATAGAAGACCGAATGATGGAGAATAAAGAAGCTGAGGAAAAGAGAGACAAACAACTACTGGACCATGAGGCTANTAAAAAATGGAGACTTACTGCTAGGATAAATGAGGCAGAAGACAGAATTAGTGATATAGAAGACCAAATGATGGAGAATAAAGAAGCTGAGGAAAAGAGAGACAAACAACTACTGGACCATGAGGCTAGAATTTGAGAGATAAGTGATACCATAAGATGAAACAATATTAGAATAATTGGGATCCCAGAAGAAGAAGAAGAAAGAGAGAGAGGGGGAGAAGGTATATTGGAGCAAATTATAGCAGAGAATTTTCCTAATTTGGCTAAGGGAACAAGCATCAAAATCCAGGAGGCACAGAGAACCCCCCCTCAAAATCAATAAAAATAGGTCCACACCCTGTTATCTAATATAAAACTTACAAGTCTTAGTGACAAAGAGAAAATCCTGAAAGCAGCTCGGGACAAGAGGTCTGTAACATACAATGGTAGAAATATTAGACTGACAGCAGACCTATCCACAGAAACCTGGCAGGCGAGAAAAAACTGGCATGATATATTCAGAGCACTAATTGAGAAAAATATGCAACCAAGCATACTATATCCAGTTAGGCTGTCATTGAAAATAGAAGGAGAGATAAAAAGTTTCCAGGACAAACAAAAACTAAAGGAATTTGCAAAAACCAAGCCAGCCCTACAGGAACTATTGAAAGCGGTCCTCTAAGCAAAGAAAGAGCTTAAAAGAAACATAGACCAGAAAGGAAGAGACACAATATACAGTAACAGGCTCCTTACAGGCAGTGCAATGGCACTAAATTCATATCTCTCAATAGTTACCATGAATGTAAATCGTCTAAATGCCCCCAATTAAAAGACACAGGGTAACAGAATGGATTAAAAAAACAAGACCCATTGATATGCTGTCTACAAGAAACTCATTTTAGACCTAAAGACACCTCCAGATTTAAAGTGAGGGGGTGGAAAACAATTTACCATGCTAATGGACATCAAAAAAAAAAA
>LNAC01000085.1:2648802-2687240 GCA_002007465.1 Ailurus styani
GAAGGACACTATATCATACTTAAAGGGTCTGTGCAACAAGAAGATCTAACAATTTTAAATATCTAGGCCTCTAACATGGGGGCAGCTAATAATATAAACCAATTAATAACAAAATCAAAGAAACACATTGACAATAATACAATATAGTAGGGGACTTTAACACCCCCCTTACTGAAATGGACAGATCATCTAAGCAAAAGATCAACAAGGAAATAAAGGCTTTAAATGACAAACTGGACCAGTTGGACATCACAGATATATTCAGAACATTCCATTCCAAGGCAATAGGATACATATTCTTCTCTAGTGCACATGGAACATTCTCCAGAATAGACCACATTCTGGGTCACAAATCAGGTCTCAACCGGTATGAAAAGATTGGGATCATTCCTTGCATATTTTCAGACCATAATGCTCTGAAACTAGAGCTCAATCACAAGAGGAAAGTTGGAAAGAACTCAAATACATGGAGGCTAAAGAACATCCTACTAAAGAATGAATGGGTCAACCAGGAAATTAAAGAAGAATTAAAAAATTTCATGGAAACAAATGAAAATGAAAACACAACTGTTCAAAATCTTTGGGACACAGCAAAAGCAGTCCTAAGAGGAAAGTATATAGCAATACAAGCCTTTCTCAAGAAACAAGAAAGGTCTCAAGTACACAACCTAACTCTACACCTACAAAAGCTAGAGAAAGAACAGCAAAGAAAGCCTACACCCAACAGGAGAAGAGAAATCATAAAGATCAGAGCAGAAATCAATGAAATAGAAACCAAAAGAACAGTAGAACAAATCAATGAAACTAGGAGCTGGTACTTTGAAAGAATTAATAGGATTGATAAACCCCTGGCCAGACTTATCCAAAAGAAAAGAGAAAGGACTCAAATTAATAAAATCATGAATGAAAGAGGAGAGATCACAACCAACACCAAAGAAATACAAACAATTCTAAGAACGTAGTATGAGCAACTCTACACCAGCAAGTTTGACAATCTGGAAGAAATAGATGCATTCCTAGAGAAATATAAACTACCAAAACTGAACCAGGAAGAAACTGAAGACCTGAATAGACCCATCACCAGTAAGGAGATTGAAGCAGTCATCAAAAATCTCCCAACGAACAAGAGCCCAGGGCCAGACGGCTTCCCAGGGGAATTCTACCAAACATTTAAAGAAGAATTAATACCTATTCTCCTGAAACTGTTCCAAAAAATAGAATTGGAAGGAAAACTTCCAAACTCCTTTTATGAGGCCANTAAAACTTCCAGACTCATTTTATGAGGCCAACATTACCTTGATCCCCAAACCAGACAAAGACCCCATCAAAAAGGAGAATTACAGACCAATATCCTTGATGAACACGGATGCAAAAATCCCCAACAAAATACTAGTCAATAAGACCCAACAGCACATTAAAAGGATTATTCACCACAACCAAGTGGGATTTATTCCCCGGGCTGCAAGTTTGATTTAACATTCACAAATCAATCAATGTGATACAAGACATTAATAAAGAAAGGACAAGATCCATATATATGATCCTCTCAATAGATGCTGAAAAAGCATTTGACAAAGTACAGCATCCTTTCTTGATCAAAACTCTTCATAGTGTAGGCATAGAGGGTACATACCTCAATATCATCAAAGCCATCTACGAAAAACCCACAGCGAATATCATTCTCAATGGAGAAAAACTGAGAGCTTTTCCCCTAAAGTCAGGAACACGGCAAGGCTGTCCACTATCACCACTGCTATTCAACGTAGTACTAGAAGTCCTAGCCTTAGCAATCAGACAACAAAAAGAAATAAAATGCATCCAAATTGGCAAAGAAGTCAAACTCCCACTCTTTGCATATATGATACTTTATGTGGGAAACCCAAAGGACTCCACTCCAAAACTGCTAGAACTCATACGGGAATTCAGTAAAGTGTCAGGATATAAAATCAATGCACAGAAATCAGTTGCATTTCTATATACCAACAACAAAACAGAAGAAAGAGAAATTAAAGAGTCAATCCCATTTACAATTGCACCCAAAACCATAAGATACCTAGGAATAAACCTAACCAAAGAAGCAAAGAATCTGTACTCAGAAAACTATAAAGTACTCATGAAAGAAATTGAGGAAGACACAAAGAAGTGGAAAAACATTCCATGCTCATGGATGGGTAGAATAAATATTGTGAAAATGTCTATGCTACCTAGAGCAATCTACACATTTAATGCAATCCCCATCAAAATACCAGCAATTTACTTCAAAGAAATGGAACAAATAATCCTAAAATTTATATGGAACCAGAAAAGATCCCAAATAACCAAAGGAATGTTGAAAAAAAAAAGCCAAAGTTGGTGGCATCACAATTCCAGACTTCAAGCTCTATTACAAAGCTGTAATCACAAGACAGTATGGTACTGGCACAAAAACAGACACACACATAAATCAGGGGAACCGAATAGAGAGCCCAGAAATGGACCCTCAACTCTATGCTCAACTAATCTTCAACAAGAATGTCCAATGGAAAAAAGACAGTCTCTTCCACAAATGGTGTTGGGAAAACTGGACAGCCACATGCAGAAAAAGGAAACTGGGTCATTTCTTTACACCACACACAAAAGTAGACTCAAAATGTATGAAAGACGTCAATGTGAGAAAGGAATCCATCAAAATCCTTGAGGAGAACACAGGCAGCAACCTCTTCGACCTCAACCGCAGCAACCTCTTCCTAAGAACATCACCAATGGCAAGGGAAGCAAGGGCAAAAATGAACTATTGGGACTTCATCAAGATTAAAAGCTTTTGCACAGCAAAGGAAACAGTCAACAAAACCAAAAGACAACTGACAGAATGGGAGAAGATATTTGCAAATGACATATCAGATAAAGGGCTAGTATCCAAAATCTATAAAGAGCTTCTCAAACTCAACACCCATAAAACACGAATAACTCAGTCAAGAAATGCAGAAGACATGAACAGACATTTCTCCATAGAAGACATCCAAATGGCCAACAGACACATGAGAAAGTGCTCAACATCACTCGGCATCAGAGAAATACAAATTAAAACCACAGCGAGATACCACCTTACACCAGTCAGAATGGCTAAAATCAACAAGTCAGGAAATGACAGATGTTGGCGAGGTTGCGGAGAAAGGGGAACCCTCCTACACTGTTGGTGGGAATGCAAACTGGTGCAGCCACTCTGGAAAACAGTATGGAGATTCCTCAAAAAGTTGAAAATGGAGCTACCCTACGACCCAGCAATCGCACTACTGGGTATTTATCCTAAAGACACAAAGGTAGTGANTAGTGATCCTTAGGGGCACATGCACCTGAATGTTTATAGTAGCAATGTACACAATAGCTAATCTATGGAAAGAACCTAGATGTCCATCAACAGATGAATGGATAAAGAAGATGTGGTATATATATACAATGGAATATTATGCAGCTATCAAAAGAAACGAAATCTTGCCATTNTTGCCATTTGCAGTGATGTGTATGGAACTAGAGGGAATTATGCTGAGGGCAATAAGTCAATCAGAGAAAGACAATTATATCATATGATCTCTGTGATATGAGGAACTTGAGGGGCAGGACGGGGGGTCTTGGGGAGTAGGGAGGGAAAAAATGAAACAAGATGGGATTGGGAAAGAGAAAAACCATAAGAGACTCTTAATCTCATGAAACAAACTGAGGGTTACTGGGAGGTGGGAGTGTAGGGATAGGGTGGATGGGTTATGGACATTGGGGAGGGTTTGTGCTTTGGTGAATGCTGTGAAAGATGTAAGCCTGATGATTCACAGACCTGTACCCCTTGGGCAAANTTTAAAAAAATAAAATAATGATGTATTTTATGGTGACTAACATAACACAATTAAAAAAAAAGCTAACCTAATGTACTAGCTTGGGGAAAACACATTTCAGAATTATGACACTGTCCTCCACAGGCAGTATCTGCATTTAAACAATATATAATACTGTTTTCCTAACAGCTGGAATGTGTGGGGATGGGATTAGGAGACACCCTTTCTTCCATCTCTCCCAGTGACCCCCTGAGAAAATGTGTGCTTTCTTAAATGAAAAACGTAAGATCTACTGGCTAGGAATCCTGGACCTGGGAGTGCAGGTGGTTCCCACTTTTGCTGGAGGATATATTAAGATTTCCATTGAGGCTGAGGCTATTACAACCACCTAGCCACTTTTAATTCTGTCAATGGACAAGCAGGGGGAGGAAAGGAGTATAGCATTTGGGGATTTAATTAATCCTAATTCCTATACCAAGCCATAATTATAACACAATAGGCCAGAGAGAAGTATGTCTAAAATCTAGGGAATGCTGGAGATTCCCTTACTACTTTCATTTCAGTAACAACTGTCAGTAGGCAAAAAATAACTACATCTCAACAAAGGCAAGTCAGGACTCAGACTCCCTGCTAAAGGGGGGTCCTCAATGTAAGAAACCCTTAAGGAGGATGATGATTATCAATAACGGTAGGAAGATAAATAACAGCAAAGGAAGCTGTAATTTGACCTATTAAGACTCCTTAAACCTTTTTCAGACATTGACTACCATCTTCAAGGAAAATCTGTGATTGGCTGGATTGATACTTTCCTTCTTAGGCATTTCCTCTTAAAATGAGGGCACCTTGTTTTTATAAAAATGGAGGTCTCGTATTATAGTTTCACAAGAGGGTATGAGCATATCTGAATGCTTCATAGGGAGGATTATACTCACCTGGTTTATGTGTCTTCCTAGATTTTTGCACAAACTTCTCTATCTTCTTGTCCCTCAGCTACTCAGAGAGACTTGTTGTCTCACCTTCTGACACTACCAGCTGTCTCTGCCAAAACTCTAGGTTAGGGCTACACTGTGCCAGCATCTATTACACCTGCTGGGGCAGGAGTTATCAGAAGTCCAGGCCCCAACCCAACCCAAGATTCTGGCTTTTCCCACTCTTCCATATTCAGATGAAATGCTGTGCCATGGCTTGTAACATGTGGGTTTTCCAGGGATTGTCCAAAGGACCCAAGTGGCAAAATCCAGAAGTATAAGAGAAGATGATGAGAGAGAGACAAGAGGTTCTTCCTTTCTTCCTCTGCGAGACTGTTCCAAAGTGCAGTGGTTCTCTATAGCTTATCTCATCCACATAATCAAGCAACTAGATGTGGTTTTCATGGAGTCATGTCAGTTTGATAATGAGAGACCTCATTCATATTTGCTAGTTCTTCTTCCCTGCCTTTCTTTCCATTTTCCCTCACTATTGCCACCCTTGGATTGTACTTCCCAATAAGACATCACCATGAGGGGTGCCTGGGTGGCTCAGTTGGTTAAGCTGCTGCCTTCGGCTCAGGTCATGATCCCAGGGTCCTGGGATCGAGTCCCACATCAGGCTCCCTGCTCGGCGGAGAACCTGCTTCTCCTTCTCCCTCTGCCTGTCGCTCTGCCTACTTGTGCTCTCTCTCTGTCAAATAAATAAATAAAATCTTTAAAAAAAAAAGACATCACCATGAAAAGTGTTGTCTTGGACTTTGTTTTCTGGAGAACCCTAAGACTAAATATTTTGAGTCATTCCTCTAAGAGATACTCCACAAATTGAAAAGACATTGCATGTGCTGCTTTCCCCAAGTATACTCCCATGAAAAGGAATATATCACTACCTAGGAATTATATTTCAATAGATGAGCAGTCTCAATTCATACTTGCAAAAAATTTTTAAAAAAAGTAACGTTCTAAAGTTTTGCTAATGTCCATTACCCTTTCATAATTCTCAGAGATACGTGACCCACTAAAATTTTGGTCTAAGTGTACTTGAAAATCTTTTTCTTCTAGTTATTTTACTTTACCAAGCATCTTTTCATAAGCTTTAATTTGAAAGTGTATTGTTAAAGCTTCCAATATTTCTACACTTTAAAAAAGCTTTGATGGCACACTGTTATAATAAAATATATATTTTTTAAAAATTTTAAATATTTAAAATTAAATATTTAAATTTAAAAATATTTAAATTAAAAAATTAAATATTTAAAATTAAAAATATTTTAAATATTTTAAATTAAAAATATTAAAAAATTAAAAAATATTTAAAAAATTAAAAAATATTTTTTAAAAATTCTCTTCATAAGTCAAAAGTTTTAAAAGAGAGGAGTGTTCTTAAAATTGCACAGTATAAATATATAAAAGAAGAGAATTCGTAATATTTTACTAAATCCTCCTCTATCTAACCATGGACATGTAAGATGTACATTTTTTTGAAGGATAAAATATAAAAAGAAATGATAGTTGTTAGAATACTGCTCCATCACCTGTAGATTACTGAGTAGAGGAAAGGTCACACTGTCAAAAGAAGAAAATTATTACATTAACAGGGAAGACTGAAAGGGTATCAGATTATAAATACCTCATTTATAAGAAGTATTTAGGAAGTCTTATTTCCATTGATTCAATGGAAGCTTTCAGATATTTTTACTGATTAAACTACTTAATAATAGTGATATGCTAGAGATGAATTATATCTTCATTAATAGAATGTTTAACGAATCCAGAGGGACTAGGTAGGTCCTAAAGGACATTACTATTCAGTATGCAATTGAGGACAGGATGTTCAAGAAATGGGAAGTTGTCATAGGTCATTACAACATGAGTAAATGAAGAATTCATAACAGTATACAGTCTCAATGAAAAAAATATATTATGTCTCCCTTCTTTTTAAAGTAACTTCTCTATGAATTTTTTAAAGTTGTTTCTTTCATGAGATATAACAAAAAGCTAGCAAATGCTTTCACTAAGCAGGTCCCAACACAACAAAAGAAAACATCACTGAGAGAATATCAATTGAAATCTCAGCACAGAGGTGGTGATGTCTTCCCAACAACAAATGATAGACCTAAGTGAACTTAGGTTAGACTGAATGAACAGATGTCTAATGCTTTAGGGAAGTAGCTGCACATCCATCTTGCTCTCCTCTGTGGAAAGTTGGGGAGATTATGGTATGTGTTCCTTTTCAGATTTGACACACTGGCCTTTGAGAAAGTCACCAAATCCCTGAAAACATGAATTTCCTTTCTGCCCATTCAGCCTTCATTTATATGAGGCAGCCATAGTAGAAATTTATAAAACTCATCTAAATGTAATGGTCACTTGTTTGCTTGAATCAAGTAAAATTACACAAGTTCATATATCTTTTTCAGAAAATTAGGTAGAAGGGTCCATACGATTGGTCAATAGGGATCATGAAGAAAGCATTTCAAAAGTCATGCTTTCTTATACAATGTGTTTGTTATATTGAAAATATGTTTGACAGGGTAGGAAGTAAAAAGCAACTTTGAAATCAGTGGTCTGTTTGCTTTGGTATGGAAAACAAGTGTACCTTTAGGAGCTAATGATTAGGAAGAAAAGGAAAAAATAAGGGAGGAACTGAATAGGGTTTGGTCAGAATAAAAATAGAAATAGTCTGTGATAGAAGCTTGGAAACATATAACTATTGCTGATTGGAAGTTTGGCATCATGGGGAGGCAAGAGAGAAAGAGAGAGAGAGAGAAGGAGTAACATATTTGCTATTTTTATCTGAAATAGGCAATATCAAGCAGTAGCCTTTCTAAGGTCTGTGCTATAAACTAGCCTCCTAGGCTGTGAGCTCCTGCAGAACTAGGTCTGTGTCTTCTTTCTGTCCTTATCCCCAGCCCATCACACAGCATGTGGCAAACAGAAGGTGTCCGATAGATGTTTATCGAATGAATAAATGACCATGCAGCTATTTACTAAGAGGGAAGTACAAGCAAGCACAATAGAGAAACACAAGGAAGTGAGCACACAGAGGATGCCATCTGTCAGTAACTGCCACATACAGAGGAGTAGAGAAACAGATGCAGCCTGAGAGAGCCCTTGTCTTTTATCTACTATCTCTACCATTCAAGTTTTATGAGATTCCTAATGGAAACCTCCTTGTGCAAAGACGTCAAAGGTGTCTTTGTATTTTTTTTATATTTTAATCACTGCTGAAGCCTCAAATTCTTTCTTGAAATACTACATTATCTTTTGTGATGGTACTATTAGAGAGTAGGAAATCCCTACTACCTTCCCTACCTAGATAGTAGGGAAATCCATACTCTACCCATGGTCTCACTCTTGTTTCTTTGACCGCTCTATGAACATTTTGGTTTTACTTCTATATCAGAGACATGCATATTCACAATCACATTTACTTTATTTACTTGCACAGCTCACAAATTCATTGCACCCATTTGATTGTGGAATGGTTTGGGAATGTATTCCAGCCATATTTTATGTTTATAATTAAGAAAAATATTGGCTCAAATCCCAATGTATAGAAATAACTCTTCCCCATCTACCACAAAATGTATTCAGTGGCTATTTGTTTGGGATGTTTTTATGCCCTCAAACGCTAATCCAGAAAAGAACCCAGGGTAAGTCATTACTTAAAGCACAGCTATACTTTAAATTGAGTGTTTAAATGACCTTATGAATTTCTGTTTTCTCTAGGTGACATTCACATTAAGTTTATGGTAAAACACACCAGCATGTGATTTCCCTGAATACTAGCCTGAAAAATAACTGCTCACACTAGAGGCTACTCTCCATGATGTCCCCCTATAGCAACTGAGCCTGTCCCAGGAGTATACTCCAGTCAGCACACACAGGGGTATCCCGGCCCAAGTCCTTCTTTACAGCTGACTCCAAGCTAGCCGACACCTTGTTTTGACACACAATCCCATCACTCCTAATTCTAACTTGGCTACTTTCCTGTTTATGGTTCTATCTCTCTAATTCGGCAAACACTGCCATCAACAAAAGCCTTTTATTTCTATCCACACCAGAACCCTTGGACCCATATATCACCCCAGGAGGCAGTATCCATCTGGTTTTCTGCTGGCAGAAGGAATTTGTGTAATATTTTGTGCTACAATTGAATATACCATACAAAACACCCATCATTGCATGCATTGATAGATTATGTTTAATTACAGATTCTCAGCATGAAATTATCAACCAAATAGATACATGATACATTCTTACAGCACTCACCTTTTGACAGCTTCATCAACAAAATATTACATTTACAAAAATGTATACACCAGCTGTGACCACGCCCATTGTGATTTCCTGTTGTTCAAGGATTAGCAAACCTCAATCCAAGCAATGACCTCAAGGCACAACTCTTCTTTGTCAGATTCCCACTCCTGAGCTCCATCTCCCCTTGACAATGCCTTTTGCTTCATTTTGATCATCCCTGTCTGATTGTTCAATTGACACCTACTTATCCTCTCAAGGATACACTGCCTCCCCAAACTAATACACACTAAGTTGCTAGTGCTGGTAAAGTTTATTATGAAATCACATCTAGAGTAGCTTCATTCTAGTGATGGACAATTGTTAATTAATTATGAGATTTCAGTAATCAACAACAAAATTAAGAAGACATATGCCAAGGGAGAAACCTTTCTCATAAGAAACTACTTACCTCCTCTACTTAAAACAGACCCACTTTCTACCCTCAGTCCTCAGCTTTCCAAAATGTAAATGATCAATATAATGAAACCTGAAGCATTCCTGAAAGACACTAATTTAGTGATAGGCTCACCTACCACTGCCAATAATTAGATTTCCTATCAAGTCCTATCGTTTCTTGTTAACCAAGTATCAATTTCACCAATTCAACTTTTTATCAATTCAATAAAAAGTTATAACAGTATCCCTAGGATGTATCTGATGGATTCTACAGTATTCTGTATTCAATCAAATATGTTCTTGATTCTAGAGTCAATTATTTCAAAAAAGAAAACCTATGATTTAACTGAGCAAAATTTAGCAAATTCCTTTGTATAATGATTCTTTGTGTTCCCTCCTCTCCCCAAATGGAATGCACCATTCTCCTTGACCACTTGACAAGGTTCTTTCAAAACCCTATTCAAATGCCACCTCTTCACTAAAGACCTTCTGAATTATGATGGGACACTAATGATGGGACAATTGGACATTATATGCTTCATGATATAGATGTAATACATTGGAAAACATCCACTTCTACCTATAAATTATTATTGTGAAAAAAAGTGGAACTTTCATCTAATGAGGCTACTCGATCTCACAATCAGTTTGAGAGCTTACTTTCCCAAGAAGAAAATGCAATATAAATCATTTTAAATGAATAATTAATAAATTATAATCTCTTAGTACTCCAGAAGAAAAGTACAATGTGTCATGAGAGTGTGCAATTTGGATTGTGCCTGGCTGCCTACAATTCCCTACATGCCTCTCAACACTCATCTCCAGCATCACCTTAGCTCTCTGAGTCATCTTGTTCTCTCTAGGACATTTAGTCACTTTCTCTTTTGTCCCATAACTCTTATACCACATGCAGTTTTATCTGTAACTCCTATTATAATTTATTGCATATATCTGATTGCATGTCTGCCCAACCCATGCCCACCTGCCCTTGTGCCCCAACAAGTTTATAAGATCCTTAGTAACAGGGACACTATCTGATCCAGTTCTGTGTTCCCAGTACTCAGTTAACTATGGGGCCATGGAGACAGTACCTGACCCCACTATAACAAACTTTTCACCTATTGGCATGGATACCCATTGGTAATCATCCCCAGAATAAATGTTTGAAAAGAAAAGTTTGTGAAGGGCACAGCCTTCTGACAGGCACTACTGCCTGCCCTTATGTTAAAGCCATCACATCAGGCCAGATGCCAAGATCCAGATGGACAAAAGTACCTTAATCTGGCTCCTGACACCTCTACTTCCTAACTTCACTCTTTGTGTCCCTTCACCTCTTTTCACTCCATGTTGGTTTGTGAGTCCTTTCTCTGTCCCTTAGAAAACCTCTCATTGGAGGTAGAAGAACCTAGACTCAAAGTAGAAAGCAGCCAAAACTCCACCAAGAAAACAAAGTATCTCCCTTCTCTCTAATGTGCACAGGGTTTTCTGTATCTCACAGAATTTGTCATCTGATAATCAAAGGACCCATCCAATGCTGGTATTGTGATAACAGTCAAAAGTAACTTTTTATTTTATTTTTTATACACCCTGCATGCAGATAATATGCACATAGGCTTTGGAGAGATGAAAAGAACAGTAAGTAAAAACAAGGATTCTGATCTAAAGTTTTACTATGCCTATGGGAAATCATTGTCCCAGTCTCACTAAAAACAAACAAACAAATAAACAAACAAAAACTTCCAACTGGGTCCAGCAACAGGGTCTGTAATTTAGTAATTTCATTTGAGTTCAACCTAAAACTTAGTAATTCCTGCTGATAAAAAGGGGTGTGTGTATGGATTATACTCAGATGCCTCCTGGTGTAAAGGCCTGACCATTGGATGTGGTTAAAGAGAAATTAGGGAAAATATTACTGTGGCAGGCAGCTCTAACCCTTCAAGCAAGCTAAGATCAGAAACAAGGCAAAGGTATCCATTCTCTCACCACATCTGCTCAACATTTTGCTGGAGTTTCTAAGAGAGGGAAACTAAAGATAACAAGAAACAGAAAGCAGTGGTATCCAGACTGGAAAGAAAGAAATAAAATTGTCTTTGTTCACATACAACATGATGTCTTGTAAAGGAAATCCCATGGAATCTATAAGAAAAGACTAGGACTAAGAAGTGAGTTTAGAAAATTATGGTTACAATATCAATACGTATAAGTCAATCATATCGTTGTATGTTAACATCAGAAGTTGAAATTAAAAAAAAATAACAATACCATCTGAAATCGCATAAAAATACTTAGAGAAAAATTGGACAAAAAGTATATAAAATGTATAAATGAAAAGTATACTGGATTCATAGATAAGAATCCTCAATCTGTTTAAGATTCCATTTCCCACAAATTGCTTGTATATTAAATGCCAATCCATTCAAAATACCAGCAGTGTTTTTTATAAAACTTTACACGCCTATTCTAAAATTCATACAAAATGCAAAGGATACAGAATGGTCAAAATAAATTCAAAAAGAACAAAGTTGGAAGATTTATACTACCTGAACTTGAAACAATATAAAACTACATTAATCAAAAATATGATATGGGCATTAAAATAGAGAAATTAGACTTTATTAATAAAGAGTCTGAAATAGATCCACACATGTGTGCTCAGCTGATTTTTGATAAAAATGTAAAACAACTCAGTGAAAAAAGGGTAGTCTTTCAACAAATGGTCCTTAAATTATTGGTATCCATATGAAAAATGATAAACTGCCACTCACACCTCTCAATATAAACAAATAAACAAAAGTTAACTCCAAGTGGATCACAGGACTAAAGGCAAAGTCTAAAACTATAAAACTTCTATATGAAAACATGCGAGAAAATGTTCATGATGCTGAATTAGGCAGAGATTTCTTAGATACACCAAAAAGATAATGCATAAAAGAACCAATTGATAAACTGAACTCTATTAAAATTAAGAACCTCTGCTCTTTCAAAGACTCTTAAGAAAATGAAAGACAAGCCACACACTCAAAGAAAATATTAAAAAATCAAACATCTGATAAAGAACTTAAAACAATATATTACTTAAAATTTTTTAAAATACCCAATAATGAGAAAAAAAATAAAATACACAAAGTATTTGAGAAGGCACTTGACCAAAGAAAATATATGGACGACAAATAAGCCATCTGTATGTAAAAAGATAGCCAATATCATTAGTCATTAGGGAAACGCAAATTAAAATCACAGATATTACAACACACACAAGGAATGGCTAAAATTAAAAACAAAAAACTGATAACATCAAATGCTGACAAGGATGTGGAACAACTGCTGTGGTAATGTAAAGTGGGACAACTTTTTTGGAAAACAGTTTGACAGTTTCTTATTAAATTAGGTAAGCAATAACCATATGACTCAGACATTCTATTGGCATTTGGCCAAGAGATATAAAAGTGTAGGTCCACACAATATATTGTATGCTAATACTCTTAGCAGCTGTATTAGTAATAACTGAAACCTCGAAACAATCTAAATGTTCACCAAAAAGGTGAATAGATAAACAAATTGTGATATATCCATGAAATGGAAAACTAATCAGTAATAAAAGAGAATAAAGTATTGATATATGCAACAGCATGGATAAATCTTAGATATGCTGAGTGAAACGATGTGAGTGAATAATGTATACTTTCATTTATATAAAATTTTAGAAAATGTAGACTATTGTATAGTGAAAAAAATCAGATCAGTGGTTTCTTGTATATGGGAAGGTTGGGGGAAGGGTGTGAGAACCCAGAGAGGTATGAGAGGGAAGAATTACAAAGGGGCATAAGAAATATTTGGGGTATTGATGAAGGATAGGTTTATTATCTTGATTATGGTGTCATGATTGTGGTTTCACAAATGTGTGTGTGTGTGTGTGTGTGTGTGAAAACTTATAAAATTATACACATTAAATACTGTATGTCAATTACACCTAAATAAAGTTTTTTTAAAAGCTTAAAGTAAACATCATACTTAAAAAAGAAATACTACATGCTTCCTCTTTAAGGATCAGGAACAAAAAATAATGCCCTTATCACTGCCACTGATTCAATACCATGGGAAGTCCCAGAAACCTCTGATTGAAAAAGGAAAAATAAATGTTCCTTTATTTGTAAAAGATGTCATCATTTAACTAGGGGAAACAAGAAAACTCAATGGAATCAGCAGAGAAGGAAGATGGCAAGAAATATACAAAACTTAAAAATTCTGATAAATAACACAGATGATGATCTAAATAAAATAGAATCTTTCCATGCTCTAGAAGGGACATCTTACTAGTATATAGATATTAATTTTCTCAGATTTATCTATATGTTCATTGCAATCCCAGTCAAAATCCCATTGTATTTTTACCTGATCAATACATATATTATAAATTTTTCAGACACATGAAAAAATGTTCATTATTACTAGGCATCAGGGAAACTCAAATCAAAACCATATTGAGATACCATCTTACATCAGTTAGAATGGCCAAAATCAACAGGACAGGAAACAACAAATTTTGGAGAGGATGTGGAGAAAGGGGAACCCTCTTTCACTGTTGGTGGGAATGCAAGCTTGTGCAGCCACTTTGGAAAACAGTGTGGAGATTCCTCAAAAAATTAAAAGTAGAGCTACCCTATGACCCTGCAATTGCACTACTTGGTACTTACCCCAAAGATACAGATGTAGTGAAAAGAAGGGCCATGCGTACCCCAATGTTCATAGCAGCAATATCCACAATCACCAAACAGTGGAAAGAGCCGAGATGCCCTTCAACAGACAAATGGATAAAGAAGATGTGGTCCATATATACAATGGAATATTACTCAGCCATCAGACAGGATGAATACCCTGAAGTCTTACTAAAACTAAATAAATTAAGAAGGAAACAGTCCTTAATATTTGGATGTTCTTTCTATGCTTAATATAAATGTAGTGACAAAAAATTACATTGCCTTTGTTACGGAAAAAATAATTCTACTTTGTATTTGTTTTCTACTGCTTCATAACAAGTTATGACTACTTTCATGGTCAGGAGTCCAGGCCCAGATGGGTCCCCTGCTAGGTCTCCTGATCAAGGTATCATAAAGCTACAATCCAGATTTTGGCCTGGCTACATTCTCATCTGGAGGTTGGACTGGAGAAGAATCCACTTTCAAGCTCATTCAGGTTGTTGACAGAATTCATCTTACTGTGGCTGAAAGACTGAGGTTCCTGTTTTTTTGCTGGCTGTCAGTCAGAGCCCACAGAAACACACATACACACACACACACACACACACACACACACACACACACACACACACACACACACACCATAATGTAATTGTGGGAGTAACAGCCCACCACCTTTGCCATATTCTATTGTTGAAAGCAAGACGAAGGTCTCATTCATACTTAAGGGCAGGACATATGCATGGGGGCTACCCTAGAATTTAACTGTCACATGTATAAACAATATTTACATAATAATATTACTGTAAATGCTGTTTATTAGCTTTTTAATTTTTAAAATCAACCTATAAAGCAGTGTTAATAGTTATTATAAGTTTTATTACAGGAGAAATAGAAAATATAAAGAGATACGTTCTAAAACAGATACATAAACAAAGGGAGAGTAAGCTATTTAAAATCATAGAGGTAACCTCCAGAAAAACAAAATAAAATATAACTAAAAGGAAAATGGAAAGGGAATGAATAATTTGCTTATAGTTTAGGTGGAATAAATTCTTCATCTTTTATAAAGGGAGTCAATATTTTCTAGTGGTAAATCTAGAAATCAAGTCACAAGTGCACTGTTTAAATGGGAATCATTAGAAGTAAAAAACAGAAGCCATTAATTCTTGCTTGTGTGGAGAAACCAGGGATGGGAGCAGGAAAGAAAGAAGATTTTTAATTTTTCCTTAGATCCTTATGTACTACTTGATTTCTTTTTGCCATAGGATTATTTTCACATTAATTTTAAACTTGTTTTAAAAATAAGATTTTAGGAAATGGGTGACAATATTCATATCAAATATAAATGTTAGAAAGGAATATAAACATTATAAATACATAAATTTACATTTATTATATTATATTACATTTACATTTATTATAAATAAATAAAATCTCTCTCTTTTTTATAGTCACAGAAACTAAGGCACAGAGAAATGCAGTTGTGTACTCTGGATCATCTGGCTGAGTCTAGATAAAGCCATGAGTAGAACCTCCATCTTCTGATTCCTACATAACACACTGCTCAAGTAGTTTTCATCCAAAGGCATAAAAGCTGGGCTGTGGGTTCCACTTCCAAATCTGCCAATAATTTGCGTGGGGCAAGTCATTGAACTTCACTTTCCTCATGTATAAACCTCATGATCATGTGTAGATCAGTGGTTTTCAACTTTCTTTTTTAAAGTAACAAAATTTAGTCATCAAGTAAAGTACTGGAGTCTCAGATTTGACAAAAATTCAAAATGAAGGGGAAAAAGTCAAACCTGAGCTTCTCTGGTTGAAGGGGGTCGTATGAACACTTCAGGCTTTCTGCAGCCTTGATAGACCCTCTTCCAGATGTCTAGAGCTTTTTGGTCCACGCCTGTGGGAACTACCTGGCTAAACTCTGAGGAGCTGGGTGAAGGGAGGCAGAGAGAGCATTTCTAACAAGCCCCCAGGCAGTGTTAATGTCACTATCTCCTACCAAGTCACTAGATGATCTCAGTGTCTTTTCTAAAGGCCTACCTGAGATTTTACTTTTGTTTTACTCCTTAATACCCATTTTTATGAACCTTTTGACAACAGAGGCCAATCACAGAGAACATTGCTGCCTCCCAGTTACTACTGAGGAAGCTGATGTGAACCATGGAATCAGCATCAAGGCACCAGAGCACAGTGATGCAGAGTATAACCGCTGAATATGACTGACCTGGACTCGAGTATCAGTTGTCCCACCTACTGGTTGGGTAACCATGGCAATTAACTTCACTTCTGTGAGCATCAAGTTTCTCATCTGTAAAATGGAGATAAAAGTAGGTGCCCTCTAGGTTGTTGTGAGGATTATAAATGATATTATGCTTTAAGGTCCCTAGCACAGTGCCTTGAATGTAACAAGCAGTCAATAAATGTTAGGTAGTGGAGGGACACAGAAGATATTTAAAGAATTTTTTGTGAGACCTTAACTCTAGTATCAAAGTATCTACATATAAGGAATTCTAACTGTGGTTGGAAGATTCAAAGCAAATTTATAACGTACAGAGCAGGAGCACATGGAACTTTAAGCAGCAGAAATAAACTGCATTACTCTCACTAGGATCCTCCTGATTATTTATATGCAATCAGGACAACAGTATCATCACATCATTACAGTTAGTCAATGCATTGCCAGAAAGGATTGTTCATCTAATATGTCTTTATAAGAATTAGTTATAAATAAAATATAAAGCAAGAACAGATTTTTTCTAAGCTATAACTAATTAAATCTTACCTAAAACATTGATTCCATCTCCCTAGTTTTCTGTCATTTTTTTCTGCTAAAACTTTAGTGTTGTAAGAAAAAAAATATATTTCACAATTATCCTCAAAACCAAGTATCAACATTTTCCCCCATATGATGTATATTCTTTCTGATATCTCCCTGTAGCTCACCATACATAAATTATCAAAATAATTTTTTTGAAAATTCTGCACTATAGAGTTCTAGATTTAAAGAGAGATTATAGGGCCAGGGTGGCTCAGTGGGTTAAGCCTCTGCCTTCAGCTTGGGTCACGATCTCAGGGTTCTGGGATCGAGGCCTGCATTGGGCTCTCTGCTTGGCAGGGAGCCTGTTTCCCTCTCTCTCTCTGCCTGCCTCTCTGCCTACTTGTGATCTCTCTCTCTCTCTCTGTGTCAAATAAATAAATAAAATCTTTTAAAAAAATAAAGAGAGATTATATTACTTTACTGGAAAACATACCTAGGAACACACTGGTTCTTTCTGATTTCCTTTGAAGTGGCACTTCCCAAGACAGTATAATTCATTATATGGGGTAGCCTAGAAATTAAGTGATTTGGGGCCAAGGTATTTTGGCAGAGTATTGTGCAAAGATAATCTATCAAAAAGTATTTTCACATTAACCTGCAATGAGCCTTGTATTCTAGCCGAAACCTAAATGTACTTCCAGGAAGTTTAGCTGTGAATAGACAGCTAATTTAGACAATAAACAAAAAACTTTATATCTTAGTAGAATGCAAAAAAATAAAGAAACAAAATGCTAAAGCTTCATCAAATGACTATGGACTAAAGTCTGCACATATTTTAAAAAATAAAGATTAGGGCGCCTGGGTGGCTCAGTGGGTTAAAGCCTCTGCTTTCGGCTCAGGTCATGATCCTAGGGTCCTGGGATCGAGGCCCGCATCGGGCTCCCTGCTCAGCGGGGAGCCTGCTTTCCCCCCTCTCTCTCTGCCTGCCTCTCTGCCTCCTTGTGATCTCTCTCCCTCTGTGAAATAAATAAATAAAATCTTTAAAAAATAAATAAATAAAGATTAATTCATTAAAAGCATGTCTATAGCAGAAGGGCAACAATGCAAGGCAAAAAAGGAATTTTTTGAGTCTTAGTGAGCTTCCCAGATAATACTAAAAAGAGGGGGTGAAAGACGAAGCTAACCCACCGTTTTCAATAAAATGTATTTTGTTTCTCATATTCAAAGAGTAACATATTGCCATTTTTATAACCTCTAGATTTAAAGGCATGTGAACTGATTTTGTCCCCAATTTTACTTGTGAGTTGTATGACCTTGGATAAGTCATTAATTCTCTGAATTTTGACTTCCTCATTTATTGATGATGGGATTGACCAGTTCAATTATAATTCTTAATATAAATATATTTATTATAAAGTAACATTTATTTTGCGAACATGCTATATTTATAAGATAAATATAGAAAAGTTATAAACATAAATTTTCCTTATTTGTTCTGTGTTTATTTTTGTAACCCTTTCTATACACATTTTTGCTTGACACCAACCTTACACAAACCTAGAGAAATAAAATTTTAAATGGTTAACATAAACTGTATTTGAGAAGGAGGGTGTGTGTGGGTGAGAGAGAGAGAGAGATATTAAGTTCACACCTGAGAGAATACATATCTGTTTAAGATACAGGGAATATCCCTCTTTATAAAACAAACCTAGGTTGAGTTTTATTTAGCTGTGTGTTTCACACTGCTACTCCCTAAAGGAGAAAAAATGCAGCTTTGGAAGAGTCTGCACAGTGCCTGCCATCGTCTCACAGGCATTTAGGGGGTTATGAGGCATCATGTCCATTAGAATTGTTTCTCCTCTAAAGATTTACTCTTCCTTCTCTTCCATGACATTTCTTCTTATTTATTTCCCAAAAGGCATAGTGTCTTACCAGTGGTGTCACTCAATAAACATTTGTGGAATGGAATTGAATGTGAGCCAAAATGTAAGCAGAGCAAAAAGTGGTTTCTCCCACTGAAATTCTCCTAGTTTGGTAAGCCCTTTTCTCTTACTTCTCTTACTTTGATGTCTCAGTGTCCATCGTACCGACAAAGTCTGCCCTGTCTCTAGTTGTCAGCTTGCAAACCTCCCGTAGCTTAGCCACCTGCTTCCTGATACAGTTAACCAGCACACACCTCCCACACCAGATGGCTCCCTTCTCCTGCCTTTGCTTGGCAAGAATTTACAAACATTTCCACGTGTCCAGACTGGGAGATGGGTGGGTACATCCAAATGTTGAAGCTCTGTATGAGCAGCAGCAGAAGAGCCCCAAACAGCCTAGATGAACTTGGAAGAGCTGTCTTTCTACACCATTTTGCATCCTTTTTTTGTTTACTTTGGGGGGGGGCTGGAATACAAATACTTTGTCCTAGAAACTTTGTTTCCCTCAATTGTCTTCAGAATTCCTCACAAATTTTCCAGGTCCACTCAACAAGGCCATATCAGAGAACTGAAAAGATTTCTTTAATATGTTTCATATTTGGCCTTACAATTTTGTATAACCCGATTCCAATACCACCATGATTGTGATTGTGAGATTAAGAATGGTACGCTTCTTCAAAATAAGTCAATCACAGAAAGACAATTATCATATGATCTCTCTGATTTGAGGAATTTGAGAGACAGGGTTGGGGTTTGTGGGGGGAAGGGAGGGAAAAATGAAATGAGATGGGACTGGGAAGGGAGAAAAAAAACCATAAGAGACTCAATCTCAGGAAACAAACTGAGGGTTGCTGGGAGGTGGTGGGGTAGTGGGAGGGTTGGGGAGGGATGGTGATGGACATTAGAGTAAGTGCTATGGTGAGTGCTGTGAATTGTGTAAGACTAATGATTCACAGACCTATATCCCCTGAAGCAAATAATACATTATATGTTAATTTAAAAAAAAAAGTAACTTTTTACCAGACATGTCACTGGAGGCAAGAGAAACAAAAACAAAACTGAACTATTGGGACTTCATCAAGATTAAACTTTTCTGCACAACAAAGGAAACAATAAACACAACAAAAGACAACCAATGGAATGGGAGAAGATATTTGCAAAGGACATATCAGATAAAGGGTTACTATCCAAAATATGTAAAGAACTTATCAAACTCAACACCCTCCCCAAAAGAATAATCCAGTTAAGAAATGGGTAGAAGATATAAATAGACATTTTCCAAAGAAGACATCCAGATGGCTAACAGACACATGAAAAGATGGTCAGCATCACTCATCATCAGGGAAATACAAATCAAAACCAAGATAAGATAAATAATAATTTATAAATAAACCACCTCACACCTGTCAGAATGGTTAAAATTAACAACACAGGAGACAACAGATGTTGGTGAGGATGCAGAGAAAGGGGAATCCTCTTACACTGTTGGTGGGAATGCAAATGGTGCAACTACTCTGGAAAATAGTATGGAGGTTCCTCAAAAAGTTAAAAATTGAACTACCCTACAGCCCAGCAATTACACTACTAGGTATTTACCCAAAGGATACAAAAATACTGATTTGAAGGGATATGTGCACCCCGATGTTTATAGCAGCATTATCTACAACAGTCAAATTATGGAAAGAGCCCAAAAGTCCATTGACTGATGAATGGATAAAGAAGATGTGGTACATATATATAAAGGAATATTACTCAGCCATCAAAAAGAATAAAATTTTGCTATTTGCAACAACACAGCAAGAACTAGAGTGTATTATGCTAAGCAAAATAAGTCAGCCAAAGAAAGACAAAAACCCTATGATTTAACCCACATGTGGAATTTAAGAAACAAAACAGATGAACATGGAAGAAGGGAAAAAAAGAGAGGAAGAGAAGGAAGGAAACCATAAGAGACTTAACTATAGAGAAGACACCAAGGGCTGATGGAGTCAGTTGGGCAGGGAATGGGCTAGATAGGCACTTGTGATGAGCACTGTGTGTTATATGTAAGTGATTAACCACTAAATTCTACACCTGAAACCAATTTTATCATATATGTTAACTAACTAGAATTTAAATTAAAACTTGAAATAAAAAAAACTACTTTTGCCAGGAAAAAAAAGAGAGAGAGAGAGACTCTTAATCTCAGGAAACAAACTGAGGGGTGCTGGGGGGTTGCAGGGAGGGATAGGATGCCTGGGTTATGGACACTGGGGAGGTGAGTGCTGTGAATTGTATAAGACTGATGATTCACAGACCTGTACCCCTGAAACAAATAATACACTATATGTTAAAAAAAAAAAAAAGAATGGTATGCTTCTTCTGGGCAGCTAGAATTACAGGTTTGGGGAGGGAGACTGTATGGACAAGGTAGACTTTACAAGCTGCTTGGAAAACAACCAGCAGATCATTTATACAGGCTAACTTTTCCTATCTAAATTTCAGAGATGCCTATCACCTCTTTCTTTCTTTTGATCTAAATTGTTGAAAAGTGAATACAGTTGTCAAAATGGGAGTCAGTTGGAATGAAAGAATTTTACTTCCTCTTGGTGCATCTGTTATGGAGCTGAAGGAAGGAATCCAGTCTTGTTTCTACCCCCATTCCTCCTCTTACATTTTATAAAATACAAAATTGAGCTGGAAATGGAACATAATAGTCTTGGGGAAAAAAAAACAAGAATTTAATTCTCTCTCTCTCTACCAACCACTATTCTTCACTGAAAAATCATGATATATCTGAACCAGTTAGCTCATTTGGTTAGATCAATGATCTCGAAATACAGCCAGAGAATAGTGAATCTTTAAAGTATACCAGATAAACTCTAGTGTGGTCTTAGATCATGAGGTCATGATATCCATGATATTGCAGAGCCTAAGCTAACAACTGCAGAGTAAACTAGTAATTAGTCTATAACTGGGGGGTAGAAACCTTTACTGATAACATTTAAAAATTCTGAACTTGCCCTTACTGTCTAGTAGAGTACCTTTGGTTGTTCAGTTGGTTTGGTGGTTGATTATACTAGAAATTAAAAGTGGGTTTGGATAATCCTTGGTGGTTTCTTGACATTGCCAGGGCCACTGTATATAAAAACCACCTACATGTATTTACTTGCGTATCTTACAACCTCATAAAATTATCCTCTGCTCACCTGGAAAAGGAAATGAAAAAATCAGGAAAGATGATGTCCCTGAATAATTTCCACTGCTACACATACTTTTCTCTCCTTGTAGTAATAACCATGGCAAAAACTTTAGGGCCAGCCAGTTTCATAACTGGCAGAAGGGAGGAAATCTTGCACATCCATCACCTTCTTTAAAAAAAAAAAAATCTCGTTTAAGTCAAGAAGATCCTTCCAGGGGCGTCTGGGTAGCTTGGTCGTCATGCATCTGCCTTTGGCTCAGGTCATGATCCCGGAGTCCTGGAATCAAGCCCCACATCTTGCTCCCTGCTCTGCGGTAGAGCCTGCTTCTCCCTCTCCCACTCCCCCTGCTTGTGTTTCCTCTATCGCTGTATCTCTCTCTGTCAAATAAATAAATAAAATCTTAAAAAAAAAAAAAAAGAAGATCCTTCCATTCCAGATAGTCACCACTGAGCCTCAGAGGGTTAAAACAAACACTGTGAAGGCTCTTAATATTTGTAGCTGCTTCACCCTTGCCCTTCAGTTTTTGTCTGTCTCCTTTACTCCTCACTTGAACTAGTCTAGCATAATGCTCTTTCTGTAGATCAAAGGTCGTGAAGCCAAAAACTAAAAGCTTGAAGGAAAAGAAAGTAATGAATATAAACATCACTTTTCAATCACTTTGCTTGTTTGCCAAAGCATTGATGCATTCATTTTTATTACCTTCCTAAATTGGTCTCAAGAAATAGCTGAGAAAAGAAGTTAAGCTAAGAAGGGAAAGAGAGAAAGAAATAAGAGGTCAAGGTTAGAGGTTGGTGTTCTGAGTAAGTAATATGTATGCGGCCTACCCTGTGGTCCTTTCAGAAAGATTCCCCTACACCCACAAATTTGCTGACCCTGCTAGCTTTCTGAAGTTTAAAATACCATCATTTGACTTACACAAATTTGAATTAAAATGCTGGCTCCTATTAAAATACAGTTGCAAATCTTGAGAAACCTTAAATAAATGATTCATGAGACCCTTCATAAAAGTCGATTTTGATGGCAATAAGGGAGAAAAAACCTGAGCAACCTGGGGATGGTCTTAATAAAAAATAAAACAGAAATGAAAAAACAAAAGAGGGAAGAAAACATACAGAAAAAGTATTGGTTGGCCTACCATAGATAAACTGTTACTGCCTGACTAGAGGTCATTAGGTTTAGCAACAGAAATAGAATCACAGGTCATTTTCATTCATTAACACTATTTTCCTTCTGTCCCAGAGAGTCATGGTGAAATGTGCAAACTGGCATCAGAATACCTACCTTGAAGTCCGGCTCTGCCACTTAAACTCTATCTAACTTTAGGTATAGCACATAATCCCTTCCAGTCTCAATTTCTTCATCTGTAAAATGAGTATAACATTACCTATGCATGTGAAGATTAGTGATATGCAGCACAAAAAAATCTTAATTCAGTGCCTGCTCTAAAAAGTGTTTATCATCATTATTATCCTACTGGAATACCATGAAGAAACACAGAAATTGTGTAAGAAAATTAGGTAGTGAATTAGGGAGTTTCTTTACTTTTCTAAAGAAAATATTCTCATTTGACAATGATATTCCTTATAATTAAACTTAAGGACAAATTGTGGTTTGCTTATCTTGGATCATAACAGTCATCATTTATTAAGAAACCACTGAGTGGGAGGCACTGGGTTATTTACCTAATGCATTCACATTTAATGTAAGACACAGTATCCCCTACAAAGTTTCAGTTATGCAAGATGAATAAGCTCTGTAAAACAAAGTAACAATACTGTATTGTACACTTAAAATTTTGCTAAGAAGGCAAATCTTATGTTAGGTGATCTCATCACAAAAGAAATGAACGGATATAAATAAACAGATAAATAGATACAAACAAACATAATTAAATGCACACTTTTGGAGGTGACAAGTTTATAGCCATGATTATAGTGATATTTTCATGGTATATATTTATCTTCAAACTCATCTAGTAGCATATATTAAATATGTACAACCATTCTCAAAAAAGTGGTTTACAAAAAAACAATAAGACACAGTATCCTGGAGAAAAGCCAATTTTTCTAAATAATCAGATTTAAAAAATTCCATTTAACACAGCAATTTACTTTCTAGGAATTTTCCTAAGGAAAAAGCCAGACCCATGCACGGAAATTTATGTACAATGTTCATAGCAGGTTTACCTATAATTGCCAAAACAATGAGAGGAAAACCTGGGTACCCAACAATGTAGAATTGACTAAACACAGAATGTTCACTCTTCTTATGAAATACAATTAAGCTATTTCAAAGAGAAATATTTAATGTCATGGGAAATTATTCAAAATGTGTAAGCAAGGAAAACATTTTATAAAACATTGTTTATAGTATTACTTCACCTGTATAAATATGGATACAAAGTATCTAACACAGCCTAAATCAAAAGATACATGATAAATATAGCTAACTCCATAGAACAAATGCAGTAAGGATTTTTAATGTGTCCAGTGGTTATGTAGGGGTAAAGGGATTAAAAGTGATATTTGATTTCTTCTTTATATTTCTTTGACTTCTCCAAATTTTATATAATGAACAAATATTACTTTTCTAACAAAAAAATTAAAAAAGAAAGAAATTCTGACCATCTCAGTAAGTAAACAATCCTAAGAAGCTCAGCAGAAGGGAAGCATTTATAGTAGACAAGAATGAAAATCCTACAAAGCAAGTAAGTGAGGGCTTTCAAAATTGAGGACAAGAAGCAGAACCTGGATAAATTCTCTTAGCAGGAGAAAGGGCTGCTGCAGCTTTTTGGACATGCAGCAGGCATGAACCAAGAAGTAGGTATTCAAGATTCCGACCTCCCTGAACATTCATTGGTAACATAACATTGGTAACATCCATGGCTACTATATCTGCATAAAGCACATAGATATTTTCCAGCATGTTGTGCAATATCCCCTACACAAGATCCCATGTGACCAATTCATTTTAGAGTTTGGTACCAAAAGAAACTTTGTCTTCTCTGAAGAGTCACTATAAATGAAAGCCACATACCTTAGTTATGAAAGAGTGTGGCTCTGGATCAGAGGGCCTGAGTCTAAGCAGCCCTCTTCCAGTCATTACCTTTGTGATCTTAGCCCAGCTACTTACCCTCTTTAGCCCAGATATCCTCATGTGAAAAATACACGTTAGAATAGTAACTACTTCATGGGCTTTAATGAAGACTAAATGAGATACTACATGTGTAATAGAAATCATTCGTTAATATCACCTATTTTTATTATTGCTATCAGATAAAGAATTTATATGATGCTCATTCTTTCCCTATTTGCCTTGGCCTCCAGGGAGTCCCAAATAAAATTTAATCTTCAACAATTCCTTTTTTTTAAGATTTTATTTATTTGTCAAAGAGAGAGTGAGCACAAGCAAGAGGAACAGCAGAGGGAGAGGGAGAAGCAGGCTCGCTACTGAGCAACGATTGTGACCTGGGGCTCAATCCCAGGAACCTGGGGTCACGACCTGAGCCAAAGGCAAACACTTAATTGACTGAGCCACCCAGGCATGCCTAATTTTCAACGATTCTAACTAAATTAGTCTGCACAAATATTTATTTACTTTACTTTTATAAGATTTTATTTATTTATTTCTGTGTTTAGACAGAATCATACATTTAATATTTTTCACAAAGTGACAAATTATTTTCTGAAGGAAGTAACTCCATTAAAAAAAATCTCTTTATTCCACTTCCTATTCTAGCTACTTATCTCATCTCCTTCATACTCAAACTTCTAAGGGTTTCCTATGCTCACTGTCTACTCTTCTTTCTCTTCAAACCTCTCTAATCTGATCCTAAATCCAATGGATATGTTTGGTGCTCCTCCTCTCTGACCACACAATAGTGTCTGTTATGGGAATCACCCCTTCCTTTTTGAAACATTTTCTTTCATTTATTTCCATAATGCCCCTCACTTAGTTTTCTCCCCAAATCTCTGGCCCCTCTTTCTCTGTCTTCTTTACTGTCCCACTCTCCTCTAGTTGGCCACTAAACATATAATATACATCTTCAAGTGCCAGACTTAGTGTCTCTTCTCTTTGCATGCTATACATTATACATTTATTGATCTCCCCAGGGATTTCATCTTGCCCATGTTATAATCCATCGGACGATTCCCAAATTACCTACACCTCTAGGACCATATACTCAGAGGACTGCCAGATTTCTCCACTTAACATGTCTTGGAGACAATTTAAGTTCAATTTTCTCAAAATTAAAAGCATAGTTTTCCCCTTAATTTTTTGCCTAGCTTTATACACCACCACCAACAACAACAACAAATTCTCACTCTTCAACCCCACACGTAGTCTATTAATCAGTCTTTTACAATTTACTTCTCTCTCCTCCTCTGAAACCAACTTAGCCCAAGCTACTATCATCTCATACCTGGACTAGTGAATCAGCCTCTTAATCAGTCTCACAGATCCATTTTCCCCATCTCATAATCATTCTCCATGCATCTGTCAGAGTATTCTACTTAACTTTTATGTAACTGTGTCTCCACTGTCTTAAATCCATTCATCTTAGATGAAGTACAAAGGCTTTTACTGGCCCAGAAGACCTTGAGTGCTTTTGCCCCTACTTATGGTTTCAGTCTCATTTCATATTGCTCTCTTTCTCTCTCTCTCTCTCTCTTTTTTTTTCCCTCTCTCAACTTCACTGGTCTCCTCCCAGTTGCTTGAACTTAATGCCAAGTTCTTTCTCACCTCAAGGCTTTTGACTATCTGGTCTTTCTGCCTAGAATGCTGCTCCATCTCTCTCCCTTTCTAATATTTAGTTCTTACCTATCCTAATTTCATAGCAAATAAACCTTCTCCTGAGACACCTACCCTTGCCTCCTCAAGTTTGGGTCAGATCTTCCACTACATGTTCTTCTAGAAACAAGTATATTTCCTTCATAACACATTCTGTGTTTGCATTTACATGATTTTGAGATTACGTGAATATTTTCCTGCCTGCTACTATACTGTAAATCTTACACAGGCAAAGACTATTTCTATCTTGCTCAGCAGTATTAATTCACAACCCAGCAGAGTCCGGGGTATCCAATACCTATTAATTGAATGAATGCACAACATATTTTATGCATCCACTACTTTCCAGTCCTACTGCTTCTCCAAAGTCACACTCACATCATCACATTCCTGGGTTCCTGCAATAACTCCTTAACTGGAATCCCTATCCAACTTCCAGTTTCTTCTCCCTCTAGCACACCTTATAACTCACTGCCAAATTAATCTACCAGAACCACAGCTCTGATTATTTCATTCCCAGTTCAAGAACATTGAGTGGTTTCCCACCATGAATAGAATAAAATAAAAATTCCTTTTGGCCTCCAGCCAACCTTTCCAATCATACTTTTCCACTAATGTTCACACACCCTATGCTCTGATTAAACTGAGCGGCATGTAATCTGTGACTCTTCTATAATTTTTTTTGCCATATATTGGATATCCTTTTCTCATACAGTTTTCTCCATGCAGAATATTTTATTAATGTCTCCACTACTTTCACACATTGAAATCTTTATGATCTTCCAAATTTAGCCAAAATCTAACTCCTTCAAGAAGCTCTCTTTGATTTCCTCCAACTAGATCTAATAATTGCTCTTGCTTCTGAATCCCCATCCTTTCTTTTCTCTACCTCTAGAAATAAGGTTGTCATTTTCCAACATTCATCATAGGTATTTATTATGTGCAAGCCGCACTAGACTACAAACTCTTTGACGAACTGGGACACCCAGTCAGTGCCTTATACATTGGAAGAGCTACATGAATATTCATTGGATTTTTAGCTTATGCAAATATATGAATTATTTTAGTAATATGCTCCTTAAGGATTATTTCTTGATTAAAAAGGAAGAAAGTCCATCTACATGACTTCTCTTTTGTGGACGGAAGTTGGTTTTCATTGACCCAGTAGGTAACTTTCTTTGTGCACTCACTTAATTTCTTCTAATCACTAAAATGGCAAAATGATACGGGAGAAAATTACACTTTTAGCCATTTCCTTCTTTTTTGATAGTAACTTCAGAAAAAGTCTGCTAGAGTCCCTTTGACAGAATATAATTAACATTGTATAGTTTTTATCTGTTTCTTATTAATCCCATTTTGGGGCTCATGCTGGCAATTGAAATTCTGTTTTTCTTTTTGCCTGTGTTACTGCTTCCAGCCAGCTTGGACAGCTCATGCTGTGTACCCAAGCCACCTCTCTCAATGGGCTCCTGCCTCCTCTTTTGAAATAAGGAGGCAAGCCAGAGAGAGAAAGTGCCTTTCCTTGACAAATTTAAAGCATTTGAAGGCAGAAAGGAGAAAATTAACCCATCAGCACAGCAATGTGGGCTGCTATCACAACTTTATCCTTGAAAATTCAGAATCAGGTGAATCCTAGGAAAATGCATTCAGATGAAGAGATCTTATAATTAAGGCTTTAAATTTGTTTTATACATTTAGTGTAGTTATATAAACATAACATATTATTAATAATACCTAGATGTGATCCAAAAGCCTAATATTTAATTGTGCTTGAAAGGGGTTTACATATTATTTGAGAACCTAGGATTTTTAGGAAGTGATTTCATTTCTATGGCCTTTAAGGCAGGATGGCCTAAGTAAAGGACACTATAGCAGAAGTCGGGAAGCTGTGTTCTGGTTCCAATTACCACTTACTGATCATGAGTCCCTGGCAAAAGTCTTAAATTTCTTTGCAGATTTATTTTCCCTGAAATGAAAAGAATATATCCTCCATTTGTCTCTCTAGATAACTTGTGAGAATCAAATGAGAACAAATGAAATTATGTATATAAAATCATGTTGTAAACTGAAAGCACATGATTTTATAGTTTCAGACTAATCTAGTTAACATAGGATATGAAATTCAAATATTTCTAAATATTAACTTTACAAATATTTGAATATTTAAACCAAATTTTAGCTTTGTCCACCTTATGAAAGGTGATGATAATAGCATACCTCTATATATAATTGAATGTAGTCTGTCCCTACTTCTTCTTATAATCTATTCTTTCTTAAGTAAGTAAAACTACTACCTTGAATCTTTTCCTCANTTACTTCTTCTTCTTATAATCTATTCTTTCTTAAGTAAGTAAAACTACTACCTTGAATCTTTTCCTCATAAGACCTATTTCCTCAAAGTTGAAATCATTCCCTTTTTTCTCTTCGCCTTTTCCAAATTTTAAAATTGGACTTAAAATGCCGATGATCTTAAGGGTAGACTGATTGAGCCAATAGATATCAGTTTACGGTTGACCTTACTACACCACAGTTCTTTTCATGTTTTATCTCAACACCTATTCACTTTTATTAGCCCCATTTATTCAATGCATTTATNCAGATATCAGTTTACGGTTGACCTTACTACACCACAGTTCTTTTTCATGTTTTATCTCAACACCTATTCACTTTTATTAGCCCCATTTATTCAATGCATTTATCGAACATGTCTTATTTGAAAGGCAGTAGAGAATGTATTCAACGTAGAGTATACATAGTTGTATTTGACTCTATCTTGTCTTTCTAGGAGTTTACACTTCTGCTAGGGAATATAAAACATGCAGACAGGAAATACTATCAGGGAATGGTTCATTGTTAATGAAACAGAATTTTTTTTTTTATCTGTTGAAGTTTTGTTCTAAGAAAGTAACTTTAATTCATGCTGTCCCAGGAAACTCACTTGAAAGAATATTTTCACTTCTCTCAGGAGCAGTCATATACTTAAGTGTTAAAAACCCTAGGCTACCAGCATTTGTGTTAAATATCTTCACAGAAGATGTTTAAACAACAACTTTCCCAAGACCAAAGTACCTCCTGAATCGAATCAAGACCTCTCAGACTGTATTGCTGATTCTTCTTAGGCATTAGACAGTGACTTTTTTTTTTGGTATCATCAAAATGTCCAACATCACTAGCTCCAAATGAAAATATAGACCAATATGGTATTTTAAAGTGAAACAGTATATTACAAATCTTCTGATTCAAGCTCTTGTTCTNATGACTTTTTTTTTGGTATCATCAAAATGTCCAACATCACTAGCTCCAAATGAAAATATAGCCCAATATGGTATTTTAAAGTGAAACAGTATATTACAAATCTTCTGATTCAAGCTCTTGTTCTACAGATTTGGAAAAATTGAAGCCCAAAGGAATTTAGGCATAAGCCTAAGGTTTCACAAGTGATTTATAACTAATCTATGATCCTCTCTCTCCCCCTAGGTCAGTGTCTGTTATACTATACTTCAACAATAAGAACTTTTGCACAGCACAGAAAACCATCAACAAAATGAAAAGGCAATCTACTGAATAGGATAAAATATTTGCAAATCATATATCTGATAAGGGATTAATATCCAAAATATACAAAGAATTCCTAAAACTCAATAGCAAAAAATCCACAAATAATTCAATTGAAAAATGTGCAGATCTGAAGATATTTGTCTGAAGAAGATATTTAAAATTTGAATAGATATTTTTTTCCAAAGAAACATACAGATGGCCAATAGGTATTTGAAAAGATGCTCAGTATCATTCATCATCAGGAAATGCAAATCAAAACCACAATGAGACATCACCCATTAGAATGGCTACTATGAAAAAGACAGGTGAAAACTTAGTGTTGGTGAGGATGTAGAGAAAAGGAAACCTTCGTGCACTGTTGGTGGGAATGCAGACTGGTGAAGCTACTATGTAAAATAATATGAGAATTCCTCAAAAAAATTAAAAATAGAACAACCATATGACCCAAATCCCACTTCTTGGTATATATCTAAAGGAATTGAAATCAGGACGTTGAAGAGATGTCTGCACTCCCATGTTCACTGCAACATTATTCACAATAGCCAATATATAGAATACTCCAAATGTCTATCAATAGACAAATGAATAAAGAAGTTGTATAAACATATAATGGAATACTGTTCAGCCATAAAAAAGAATAAGTCTTCCCATTTGTGACAAGATGGATGGATCTTGAGGCCCATTATGCTAAATGAAATAAGTCAGACAGAGAAAGACAATTCATGTTATCACTTAAGTGTAGAATCTAAAACAAAAACATTAAAAAAATAAAATAATAAGACAAAAACCTATCTCATAGAGACAGAGAACAGATTGGTAGTTGTGAAAGCCAGAGGTTGAGGGACACTGTGAGGTGGGAAAAATAGGTGAAGGTCAAAAGATACAAGGTTTCAGTTATGAAATAAATAAGTCACGGGAGTATAATGTACAGCATGGTGACCATAGTTAATAATACTGTACTGTACAATTAAAAGTTGCTAAGATAGCAGATCTTAAAAGTTCTCAATATAAGAAAAATATTTCTCCTAACCAAGTATGGTGATAAATTCTAACTAGACTTCCTGTGGTAATCACTTTGCATTATATACAAATATCAAATCATTATTATAAACCCAAAACAATATACTGTTATGTGTTAATTATACATCACCTAAAAAAAAAAGACTGTCTCTGAGAGGTGAAGATATAGTAAGAGGAGATATTCTGTAGAAGGATGGTAGAAAGGAAACTGGGCTCCATGTCCCTACCTATTTAAATCTTCTTTTTTCAACATGCTTTTGCAGATCATTGTAAGGGGAGGCACAGTCCCAGGACAGGCACTGAATTCCCGTTCCTAATGCCAACATCCTCGTGCCATCTTCATTTAATTAGCTCTGACCAGAAACCTCATATGTAAAAATTAAAAAACAAAACAAACAAAAACCAGAAAATCTTTAAATACCCTTAGAGTTCCAAACTATGACATTTTTTTTCCCTTGCCATCTTGACTCTATCCACAAATGTAAACCTTAGTTATAGTAGATGTGCTTTAGGTTAGTGCACTAACTCTGGAATGGAATGCTAGTAATCTAGATGGATAGTGCTTGTACAGTGTGTTCACTCACATTCCCTCCCCTGATCCTGAGGTCAAAGACGCAAGCATTGCTTTTGCAGAAAGCATGCAGAAGAAACATGTATAAAGGTTACTTCCAGACTCTTTTGACCTCAAATCAAATGTGATTATCTCAAAATTATGCCAACTGCAGGAACTATGAAACTTAAGAACAGAGAAATCTAAATAAACTTCTTCTTAAAGTATGGGGGGGAAAAGAACTTTTCAGATAAAATTATAAATAGCTCTTCTTATTCACCATTTCTTTTATAATTTAACTCCTTTCTATCAAAAATTACACTGTACTATATCTTTTCCACAAAGCTCCAGAGATTGTTAGTTCATGAAAGCCAATACAGTTATTGAATCCCAGTGCTTAACACAGTGAGTGGACATAGAAGACACTATGCTTGTTTAATATATCAGATAACAGCTTCAAACAGATAACTGTCATTATTTCCAGATAATGCATAACGACTGAGAGAAATCATCCACTTTTTAATACAGTTTACTTGCATGATTATAATGAACTTGATATATTAAGAAAATGATGTTGACTCATCTAGAAATAGCAGTGATATCATTATGTTCACCTTACAATTCATTTTCCATTTTTAGGATAGATTTTTCCTTTTGTCTGGATTCCAAATAACTATCAGGTTCACCATTTCTTTTTTTTTTTTAAAGATTTTATTTATTCATTTGACACAGAGAGAGAGATTACAAGTAGGCAGAGAGGCAGGCAGAGAGAGAGGAGAGAGGAGGAAGCAGGCTCCCTGCTGAGCAGAGAGCCCGATGTGGGCCTCGATCCCAGGACCCTGGGATCATGACCTGAGCCGAAGGCAGCGGCTTTAACCNCTGGGATCATGTCAGGTTCACCATTCTGTGTTGGGTATCATATTAAATAATTATAGATTCTCACTGAAGATAAAAAATCCCAACACTTTAAACTCTTTAAAAAATACTCTTACTGGATAAATAAGTTGACTGATTACAGAAGGTATCCATGTGGATAATTTCAAAAACTATGAAGTCAGGAGAAAGTAAACGACATTTTATATATTTTAAACCTTTAAAAATTAACCTCTTTTATCAAATCCATGCATTCCTTTGTCATGAAATGAATTTAGGATCTACTACTTCAAAAGAGAATAATTTTCTTCTTTCCTTGATATTTTAATATTCCATTAAATTTGCTATGATCTTTCAGACTTTCTTTGTATTTTCATTTTTCAATCATACCATTGACCATTATTTGCCTGAAAAATTCACTTTCACTTGACTCTTAACACTTCCCTCAAAACCTATCATAGACCAAAAGTTCTAAAGTAATATTTTTAACAATATGTAAGAATGACTTCATTCTTCCCCTGAGGAAGCTTCTTAGAAGTTAAGAAGAGATTTGCAATAGAAGAAAGAGAAGGAAATTAAAATATCTTAATGTCTGTAAATGAACACAAAAATAAGATTAGAGATCTAAAAGACCTTGGGCCTTTCCACTCTACAACCACACCAATTTTAACACAGGTATTCATCAGTATATGCAAAAGTGGGTGTGGAGATTATTTTATTTCAGGGTTTTGAACACAGTCTGCCTAATTGGTGAATTGTAGACACTGGACTTGTTATTTGGACACTGGGTCATTCTGTGACCCTGCTAATTCCACATTTATCTCAATGGTAAATCAATTAACATTTACGGGTGTCACTTTTCTGATTGTGCTGGGAGGAAAATAAAATGTGTCGCTTTTCTACTTTACAAATGTGAGCAGATGTTAATTATCTACAATATGTCCCAAGTAGTCTAAGGACAGCACTATGTAGAACTACACAGAACTGAAGGAATTTCTAAAGAGAAGCAGAGTAAAGGAAGAAAAAAAAAGACAAAATCTGTATACTAGCTGAATTGAAAGTTTTAAAAGATGGCAAAGATATTTATCTGATAATTTCTATAATTTCAGTGCATTTGCTACCAAAAAATCATAAAATCATTACTAAATGTTACATGGTAGACAGATGGTATTCTCTTGACAGTATAGCAAAAGTTCATGAATGGAAGACTAAGTGTTATTTGTGTTGGCGGGGATACTAAAAAAAATATGGACACTTCCTATTTAAGGCAAACATTTCAAGAACAGACCAGATTGCTCAGTTCTGATTTTTCGACCACAATGAAGATGAACTGTGGGTTCATCTTTCATTTTTCCTTTGGGGAAGGGCATAGGTCAGAGGGCCCCAATCATTCCTTACTTGCAAAGGATTCAGATTTATCTTTTGGCCTGAACTCTTAGATGTCATTGATTTCACAACAACTTACTATGATCACATTGTGAGTAATTGGCAATGACTTGATTTATATACTGTAAACTGAAAAATGAACATGGCACATCATAAAGCATCTAGAATTATGTCATCCATTTCCTTGGGGCAAAATTAGTAACAACGACATAATAAAAATATTTTACTCTAAGGACCTTACAAAGAAGATATTTCATTTGATTCCAACATTTGCATTATGGTAAATATTCATGATTCATCTAATATTTATATATTAACTTTATCTAAGGAAAGTGTTCTCATGATGTAATTATTTTCAGAACAGTGCTCACTTTGGCAGCACATATACTAAAATTGGAATGATACAGAGAAGATTAGCATGGCCCCTGCGCAAGGATAATTATTTTCAGAACAGTTAAAAGCAAGTTTTATTAATAGAGAGTTCACATTGTATTTGGGTTTTTTTTAAGATTTTATTTAGTTATTTGTCAGAGAGAGAGAGTGAGAGAGAGAGAGCACAAGCATGCGGCAAAGTAGCAGGCAGAGGCAGAGGCAGAGGGAGAAGCAGGCTCCCTGCGGAGCAAGGTTCCTGGTGTGGGACTCGATCCCAGGACCCTGGGATCATGACCTGAGCCGAAGGCAGCTGCCTAACCAACTGAGCCAACCAGGTGTCCCTCACATTGTATTTGATAGCAAGGCTAGCACTGGAGCCCAGGCTGCTGGTCTCTTAAGCAGTATTCTATGCCATACTTGATTCAGTCCTTCTTCAACTAGATGATAACTACTATGTGCCAAACACTGTAAAAAGAGTACACAGTTTTGGAATCTAAGAGTTTTGGTTTTGAAAATGAGCCTAATCCTTTCTAAATGCATGACCAAACGTTCTTTCACATAAGATGAGTATCTACCATCCTGGGTTGTTTTGAAATGGAATGCTGTAGGTAGGCAAAGTGTCTCGTATATTATAGATGTTAATAAATGCAAAGGAGGAAGAAGAAAGGAGAAGCAAGAGGGTTGGCAGAAGAAAATAGAACTAAATGGAAAAGTAAGGATGTGATTATGTGTTCCTAGCCTCAACTCCTTTACTATAATTGCATTTTCTTTCCTATTTCCCCAAATCCAAAACACACCCATAACAGAAGGCCACACTGGTATTGATAAAACCAACTATTTATCCTAGGTTGGCAAAGAGCCAGTGACAGTCTATTCAACCCTTCTTAAAACTGTGCTTTGCCTGGAACTTCTCTGCCTCCTTCTCCTTCCTGATGCTGGCTGTTTCCTTCATCTCCATCATTCTTTGTTCCAGGTTTTGTTTCCTTCCATTCCTCCTTATCTTCTTTGCTATCTCCTCTTTGTTCTCCTGTCATCTACATATAGCTTTTCCAGATAGATAGAAAGTTCTATCCTATAAATTTATACCTTTTTTTCTTTATATATGTGTATTTTCCCCATGATCTCATCCATTCACATAACTTCAGCAGTTCGAAGTTCCTCATCTTTAATTCAACATTACCGCAGTGCTCCATTTCCAACTTTCTGCATGGCATCTCACCTAAAGTACCCTGTATTAGTCCATAACTGCACATGATAGCTTTCATTTGCCCTCCAGATCACTCTCCACCCTACTGTGTGCCCTGGGAAGCAAACCTAAATGGAAGACCTGAAAGGCTCTCTTGACCTCTGGCTTCTGGTTGTGCTTGGCCAATGGGGAGCCCCAGCAAAAAACCAGAAGGAAGGAGGAGAATACTATTTTCCCTGGGGTTGTTACGAACTGGCACTCACTCTCTACTAAAGGCTCTCTGCTCCACACAATTCTTCCCTGAGATCTGATAAAGTGTCTGCCCCACATCATTTTAGACCTAGGGGTGGTGATGTTCCTAGTCTAATAAATCCTAAATAACTGCATTATGTATTCCTTGTGATTTCCATCCCCAACTATTCAAAGCTTTGAAAATAGTCCCTTTATTAAACTTTCCTCAAATTATCCAAGTTGAATGTGCAATTTGTTTCCCATCTAAACCCCAGCTAACACTTCTCCAATCAATCCCCTCTCAATAACCCAGGCACTAGAGAATTGTAAGAATTTCAGAACTCATCTTCCCTCTTATCTCTCTCTGCCTAATTTCTGTCAGACCACATTTCTTAAACCATTGTGCCAAACCTAATTTTCTTCCCCTCAAACTCTTTCAGGGGTACCACATTTCCAAACAAATGAGTCTGGGTATTTCACCTAATATTTAGCCCCTTCTGCAGTAAGACCACCCTATTTTTCTAATTTTATTTCCCCTACTTCTCCAAGTGGACCTTAGTATCCAGTTGCATTTAACTATTTGCTATTCCAAAATATAGACCACTTTCTATTGTCACAGCTTTGTTCACGCTCTTCTTTCTCCAGTACATTTATCCTCACCAAACAAAGTTATATCTCTTCATGTCTATCTTACATGCCATCTTTTTCATTAATCTCAGTTACATGAACTAGTTTCTGCTTTTTAAACTCCATTAAACTTATTTATTTGGACTTAATTACAATTATTTGTGTTCTTATCAAAGCACCACTATGGGCTTCTTGAAGTTATGGTCTATATCTTGCCCCATTTATTTTAGGGAAGGGGTGGTGGTGCAGAGGGAAAGGGATAATCTTAGGCAGGCTCCAGTTGGAGCTCAGTGCAGGGCTCAATCTCATAACCCTGAGTTCATGACCTGAGCTGAAATCAAGAGTTGGCTGCTTAACCAACTTAGCCACCCAGGCAATCCTCTTGCCCCATTTTTAATATCTGTTGTCTACATAGTACTATGTTAAACAATTGTTGAATTGGAACAAAAAGTTAAATTTTTTATAACATTATCACATGTTACATATATATTTCTAAGCCCTCATGCTACTAGCCAAAAATAATGGAAAATACACTAAAATACATTATATAAATATGTCTCCTTATATTTTTGACCTGGCTCTTGATATAAAACATATCTCTTTGGCAGTTGCATGATTGTGTCATTCTTTATTTCTCTATTTGTAGTTTTGCATTTATGTATAGTGAAAAAAAAGAAATTTACTCATCCAATCTATTATTGCATATCACATGCAGCAAGAAATCATATGGAACTTTGCTATACCGGATTTCATCCCACATGTCATGTAGGAAGCTAGGGAGAATGCTGTCACAAAGACTTAGCTAAATGTCAAAAATCCAAAATGCCAACTTTTATGACTCAAGATGAAAGGGTAGTATCTGTTGGCCTACTTGCTACCCAATGTATACTAGGTCATTGCTGCTCAGAATCAGGGCAGAACAAGAATAGAACTTCTAACTTCCCCACAAAGAAGGGGAAAGCTATACTCAGCCCATTTCTAATGTAACTCTTTCATTTCCATGTCAGCCATCTTGTCCAAAGTCAGGTTGTTGGAAGCTGGTTTGGCATAACAAAACAGAGTATTGGAGAGTCTTAGAGATAAGATGGTTAATTTCTCTGTTTATTGGCTCATTCACCAATTCATTCAATTACTCATTTAATAAGAATTTGTGGAGCGCCTACAATGTGCTAGTCATGGCAAATCAGCAAATAATAAAGAAATAAAGTAAAAAATCATTAAAAAATGCTTCATGGAGGGCACCTGGGTGGCTGTCATTAAGCATCTGCCCTCAGCTCAGGTCATGATCCCAGGGTCCTGGGATTGAGGCCCACATTGGGCTCCCTGCTTGTTGGGAAGCCTGCTTCTCCCTCTCCCACTCCCCCTCCTGGTGTTCCCTCTCTCTGTGTGTGTCTCTCTGTCAAGTAAATAAATAAAAAATCTTTTAAAAAAAATGCTTCATGGAACTCACAATCTAGTTGGGAAGGAATAGGGTTCAAATCTTTTCTTNGTGTTCCCTCTCTCTGTGTGTGTCTCTCTGTCAAGTAAATAAATAAAAAATCTTTTTAAAAAAATGCTTCATGGAACTCACAATCTAGTTGGGAAGGAATAGGGTTCAAATCTTTTCTTTTAAGAAAAGAAGTCTAGGGCACCTGGGTGGCTCAGTGGGTTAAAGCCTCTGCCTTCAGCTCAGGTCATGATCTCAGGGTCCTGGGATCGAGGCCCGCATCGGGCTCCCTGCTCAGCAGGGAGCCTGCTTCCTCCTCTCTCTCTGCCTGCCTCTCTGCCTACTTGTAATCTCTCTCTCTGTCAAATAAATAAATAAAACCTT
>LNAC01000085.1:2689593-2884601 GCA_002007465.1 Ailurus styani
GCTCAGGTCATGATCCCAGGGTCCTGGGATCGAGGCCCACATCGGGCTCTCTGCTCAGCAGGGAGCCTGCTTCCTCCTCTCTCCTCTCTTTCTGCCTGCCTCTCTGCCTACTTGTAATCTCTCTCTCTCTGTGTCAAATGAATAAATAAAATCTTTTTAAAAAAAAAAGATTCTACACGTGACCCACTAAAATTATGCTTCAAAAATAAAATAGTACACACAAAATAAATGGATATGCATTCTCAGAGTGGTGGGTAGTGGGCACACAGAATAAAGTATGTCTATTTTTATGGTTAATTTGAAATTATAAACTTTGGAAACCATGTAGTGCCATCATTATTGTTCAGATACAGTAGAACATAGCAGATAATATACATTAAAAGATATTGACTAGTGGTCCCTGGTTGCCTCAGTTGGAGAGCATGCAACTCTTGATCTTGAGGTCATGAGTTCAAACCCCACATTGGGTAAAAGATTACTTAAATAAATAAATTAATTAAAAAAAAAGATATTGACTAAAAATCTCATTAATATAAAAGGAGCCTTATATTCTATATTAAGAGTTATTTTTTAAAGATTTATTAATTTATTTATTTTACAGAGAGAGAGAGAGATCACAAGTAGGCAGAGAGGCAGGCAGAGAGAGAGAGGGGGAAACAGGCTCTTTGGGTAGCAGAGACCCCAATGTGGGGCTCAATCCCAGGACCCTGAGATCATGACCTGAGCCGAAGGCAGAGGCTTAACCCACTGAGCCACACAGGCGCCCCTATATTAACAGTTATTGAGTAAATATTGTCTCTTTAAATATGAAAGTGGCATTTTAAAGCATAAAAAAAACCCTCATGGGCGCCTGGGTGGCTCAGTGGGTTAAAGCCTCTGCCTTCGGCTCAGGTTATGATCTCAGGGTCCTGGGATCAAGGCCCGCATTGGGCTGCCTGCTCTGCGGGGAGTCTGTTTCCTCCTCTCTCTCTGCCTGCCTCTCAGCCTACTTATAATCTGATCTCTCTCTCTGTGTCAAATGGATAAATAAAATCTTAAAAAAAAAAAACAAAAAAACCCTCATGAGTGAACATGTACCAAATGCTTTGCCCTAAGGGCAACATTTAGAAAATTTAAAAGAAAAATAGAATATGATATATATTTTTTATGCTAACATTTTTGCTAACTTTTGATTTTTAACTTCATAGATTTTCTATTGACTTCTTTTTTTTATTAATGCACAACTTACATAAACAATAAACTTCACACTCTTTAGTAATCGTTCTATGTCCAATTCTGGTAACTGCATAGAATTATGTAACCCTCACCAAAACCCAACAAACACGACAGGCCCATCACTCCATAAAATCTTCTTGTGCCTCTTTGTAGTCAAGTCCTCCCCTCTACAGATTGAATGTGTGTGTCCCCTACCCCCAGAATTCATATATTGAAATGTAATGCCTGATGTGATGGTATTAGGAGATGGGTGCTGAGGCTATGAAGGTAGAACTGTCTTTGGTGGAATCAGTGCCCTTAAAAAAGAGACCTCACAGAGCTCTACCACCATGTGAAGGAACACCAAAAAAGAATGTCATCTACATAGAAATTGGGCTCTCACCAGATACTGAATCTTCCAGTACCCTGATCATAGACTCCCTAGCTTTTAGAACTGTGAGAAATAACTTTCTATTGTGTTTAAGCTACCCAGTCCATGGCATTTTTGCTGTAGCAGCCCAAGACATAGTCTACATCTATTATCTGAACCAATGATGTTTTCTCTCCTATTCTTTTGCCTTTTCCTGAATGTTATAAAAATGGAATCATAGAATATAGAGTCATTTGGAACTGTTTTGTTTTGTTCACCTAACAGTATCTATGAGATTCAATTTATCCATGCCATTGCCTCTATCAATAGTCCATTTCATTTATGGGTAAATGGTATTCCATTTTATGGATGGATCATGGTTGGTATATACATTCACCAGTTGCTAGACATTTTAGTTACCAGTTTGGAGCTATTATAGATAAAACTTCTATAAATGTTAAGGTACAGGTATTTCACTTCTTTTAAGTTCCCTAAGAATGATAATGTTATACTTTATGGTAAGCACATGTTTAACTTCATAAGAAAGAGCTGAACTATTTCCCACAGTAGTTATACTATTTTCCATTCCTGTCATCAAAATAGGAGCATTCCAGTTGCTCTACATATTTCCTAGTAATGGGTACTAGCTGTTTTGCTTTGGTATTTCAACCATTCTAGCAGTGTGCAGTAGTATTAATTGTGGGTTCAGTTTTCATTTTCTTCATGGAAAATGATATTTAGAATTGCATGTGTTTATTTGCTATTCAAATCTCTTCTTGGCAAAGTGCATATTTAAATCTTTTATTAATTGTTTAAAACAGTTTGTTCCATTTTTAATAATTATGCTTTGAGAGTTATTTTTATATTCTGGACACTAGTCCTTTAAAAAAGATGTGGGGATTTGAAAATATTTTTATGCAGTTGACTTGTTTTTTGATTTTTCTAAACTGTGCCTTATGAAGAGCAGGTATTTTTAATCTTGATGAGATTAAATTTATCAAATTTTCCTTTTATGGATCATACCTTCGGTGTCATATCTAACAGAACTTTGCCTAAACCAAGATCACAAAGATTCTCTTCTGTGTTTTTCTCTAGAAGTTCTGAGGTTTTAGGCTTCACATTAAGGTCTATGTTCCATTTGGAGTGATTTTTTAAAAATTGATGCAAGGCACAGATGGAGATTCCTTTTTGTTTTGTATAGATATCCAGTAGTTCCAATACCATGTGTTGTAAAACAGTCTTGGATTTCTGGTTTCAACTTCAACATATAAAGACCTTGGAAATTTAAAAAAAAAAAGAAGAAGAAGAAAAAGAAAAAACCTGAACAAACTGAAAATTAATGATTTTTGTTGGATCCAGTGGAGAACTGAAGGGCAAATCATCACCCCTAAAATCTGGAGAGACAAATGAAGACAGAGAATCACAGCACAATCTTTCTAACTGGAGAAGAAGCCACAGGACCACAAATTAGCAAGATTAAATGGTAATTGATTGATAATTTTGGAAGTTAAGCATGGCCTTGCGTGAAACTGAGAAACTCCTCAGGGCCACCCTCTCAGAAAGGCTCCCCAACATGGTGGATTTTACCTCCAGAAACCCCACAAGGTTCTCACAGTGAAGAGCCAGGAAAGAATAAGACATTGTGGTTGGAAGACTTTGTTGGCCTAGCACATTTTCCTCTACATCTTTTTTACATCAAGGGTATTTTTTGCATTTCTCAAACTTAGAGTTTTATTGTTTCCTTTTTATTCACAGCTGTTTCTTGTAATTAAGGGTGCCAAATAATTACAATTTTAACTATCCTTATTTGGTTGACAACTACAGACCAAATATCTATCACCAGTTATGACTAAAATATATATGAGGGAAATAGAGAAATGGAAGTATAAACTACCATACCTGCTAGAATTTATCAAATAGCAAGCCATCTTTTAAAGAAGTGTATTAAAACTTAAATTAAAAATAACAACCTAATAATAATGATAGCTTACTAAATGGTTGTTTGAACTAAACTGTTTGTTTCTGAAATATTTTATGTAGAGAAAATTCAAAGTGGATTGGTTTAGGTTAAGACCAGATTAGGTAAATGTGGTAGCATATTTAAATCATATAAACAACAGAAGAAAAATTGAGGGTGCCTGGGTGGCTCAGTGGGTTAAAGCCTCTGCCTTCGGCTCAGGTCCTGATTTCAGGTCCTGGGATAGAGGCCCACATAGGGCTCCCTGCACAGTGGGGAGCCTGCTTCCTCGTCTCTCTCTGCCTGCCTCTCTGCCTACTTGTGATCTCTCTCTGTCTCTCTCTGTGTCAAATAAATAAATAAATAAAATCTTAAAAAAAAAAGAAGAAAAATTGAATCACTTTCACTGATAAAAGCATCTTTTCAATAATGTAGCTCGAAAAGATGGAAGGAAAAAAGAATGGCACCACAATGCCACAGAACCAATAAGAACAACATGTAAAAATGTACAAGAAATAGCTTGATTAATGGAAGAAATGTCTGCATCTTTCCCAATGGAAAAAGGAGCCATGCAGAAAGAAAAATAATGGAAGAGTTTCCTGATTATGGAATTCATGAATAAAATCAAGAAACACCACAAAGAAGGAGATAGGGTAAAAATGAGCAATGGAATTTGGAGGAAAATAAGCATTCAGGTACTAACAAGACTAGATTACATACACAGAAATGAGAAAAAAAATTAAGCAGAAATAAAAGATTTGGAAAAGGTCACAGAGATAAGGGATACACCAAAGGTAAAAATTAACAGAGGCAATATCTTTCAAAGCAAAGAAATAAAATGTCAATCTCGTGCCAAGAAAATAAAAGAGAGAGGTTTAAACAATAAAATTCTCACTTGAAAAGACAAGGAAAGCCCCCCAAAGCTAAAGAGAACATGTAAAGGTCATGAAAGTATATAATCAAAATGGACTGTCCCACAGTAAGTTACCACAACATTCAGTTTCCAACACAGTTGTTTAAATCAGTTGTGCCAATTTCTGTTATAGATTTGTTAGATGGAAAACACTACACAAAGGCCAATGGTCTGGAGTGTAATTAATTTAAAAATGACAATAAATAATACATTGTTTGTAAAAATACAAACAATGAGAGAATTAACCTCTATTTAGTGTCTATTACACATCTAAGCTGTCATTTGATCTTCAAAACAACACTTCAAAGTCTGTATTAATGTTCATATTTTACAGATAAAGAAACTAAACTCACGAAGTTTAAGAAATCAACCCTAGTAACACAGCTCTAAAGCCAGGAAAGAGGACCCAAATGCAGGCCTCTGAATGTAAAGCCCATGTTCTTTGCACTTTCTATGTTGCTTCCCTACTATAACTAAGTCTAGTGATACACATATTAGGGGGAAAAAAGACAGTGTAGTTCTAGGAATCTACAGTAGAAATAAGAGCATCCACTGGGAAATTCATTCAACTTCTTTGTAATCTTTGAAAATTTTCAAAATAGAATGTTGGAGTCTCGGATAGGAGGAGATATCTAATGGTTTAAGAGATCTAATTAGAAGGGAAACTCTAGACATTAAAGTTGTGGAGTTATCTTCACTGAATATCAAAAGGCTCAGAGGCCCATTTTCTAAATAGACACCTTCACCAGGGTGCCAAAAAGACATTAACACCTCTTTCGGTTAAGACATTTGTAGCTCTATAAACCTCATGCTGAAACAGTGATCTGTTGCCTGGATTGAGATCATATCTTAAAGCATTTAAATCCATGAACACATTATGCTGATTATATCATCTTAACACTTTAGAAATAGAAGAGGGCCCTGAAATAATAGGACAGGAATGGATACACTTTAATACAGAAAACAGTATTAATAAGGATAGCTTCACATCTGTACTTTGGTTACTATATTGCAGACACTGTTGTAAACACATAAAATAATTATTTAAACTTGTAAACAAGTCAGTGAAGTAGGCATTATTATTATATAATGTAATTGATAACAGCAGTTTGACTCCAGAGAACATACCCTCAGCCATTTTACTGCACTGCCTTTCCCAGGTCCATTGCTGTCTCTTTGGTATATACGTGGAGCCCTGGATACCTAGGAAATGGTAGAAAACTGGAAGTGATGGTAGTCAGGGTCATGGGGGCAGGGAAGAGGAGCTAATGATATAGGTTTGAAAATAAACAGAACCTACACAACTTTCCTTAGGTTCTAACCTTCACATTTCTTATAATTAGACAAGAAAGGAACATAAGATTTTTTTAACAAGTAGGAAAAAACAATATAAAGTCAAATAATAAAAGAGGCAAAAAAAAAAAAGAAAAAGAAAAGGATGCTTATGCACTGGAAGAAATAAAACTTGAATAAGAACAGGAAGGAAATGATAAATAGGGAAGAATTCATAAAAGTTACTTTTTTAAAAAGGAGACATTTCTAAGTCAATACTATTAAGATGTTAAATAGAAAAGTATCTGAGGCAAGAGCATGGAGTGAGTCCATTAGGGCAAATGCAAGGTATATGCAAATCGTTATGTATTTCTATGCAAATGTAATTCCTTTCAAATGTTTCCAGTTGCATTATTTCGTTTTAATATGGCATTTGCCATGTTTTGCTACTTAGCATCCAAATTTTTTTTTCTGGAAGAAAATCCTCCATTGTATATTGCAAAGGAATTTTACCTCCCTGATTTCCAAGAACTCCCTCTCTTTGCAAATTGAAGGTATATAACCTAGGATCAGCCAAATAAATGCTCGCACCAGACACTGAAGGTCTCGTAGCCATGATGCAAATATTCAGTGATTAGAGTCTGGGGTAGAGGCTGAAACCAGAGCCACATCATCTCCAATTAGCAAGCAGAGTCTGGAAGCCTCCAGCAGTGATCAAACAGGCTGCTCTGATGCATGAACAACTGCCTGTTCCAAGTGGACCTACTTGAAGCCACTCCTAAACTTAACCCTTCCTTGTGTCTGTCAGTTCTATGAGCTACCTTCCAATAAATTCATTTGCAGCTTAAATTACTCAATCAGATTTGGTTTTGTGCTTGCAACCAGAAAACCTAACAAACAAAAATAAATCCTCAGGAGGGGGCTGCAGCACTGAGGGCAAGATGTGGAAGGCCACAATGAAACAAAGAAATTGTGAGAGTCAAGCCCTGCTGTTGGCACTTCTTTTGGTGACATTAAACAGATAAAAGAGAGAACAACGTTATATCCCTAAATGTTTTGCTTAAGGAACAACCTGATACCTAAAGACTTCCTCTGAAGATACTAACGAATTTATAAAGTCCTAAAATGTCAGGGCCGAAGTAACCAAAAACCACACTTAAGGTTTAGGCAAGTAATTTGTTGAATTATGTCCACTTAAGTTCACAACCTCAAGACTACATGTTCAGGGATCATTTCTATAGTTTGAAGTTCATAGCCTCACCAGGTTCTTTTTAAAGTTATGATATTGAAGAAGAAAGAGCAAGACCTTATAAACTGGGATAGGAATTAATAAAAGGCTTCAGAGGACAAAACTACCCTGAACCCTAATCTCTCATTCCCAACCCTGAAAGTCTCCTTTGTCAGCTATCACTACCTTATTGTCTGTGAGGCTGTTGTTCCCTTACCTAGGGTGTTACCTTACAAGAGGATGTTAATGCTCAAACCCTGTCTTTCCCTACCCTGTCTGCCTCAGTCCCAGTATGTCTGGAAGGTCAAATGCATCACTGCATGATTCAGTGTGCTGCCTTGAGCAGCTGGGAGGGATTATAATTGTTTGTTCAGCTAATTATTAGAAATTTGGAATAAGTGATTCACAACACTAAAATGAAGTTGACATGCCAAAAAGTCCTTCTTAGTTTCTATTAGGAAATCCTGTTGGCTCTTCGTTCAAAATATACTGAGGATACACTTCTGATCATCTCTACTGTCACCATCTTGGTCTGAGCCACCATCATCCCCTGCCAGGATTACTACAAAAGTCTCTTACCTGATTTATGGGCTTCTGCCCTTGTCTCTCCCAACCCCTGTCCTCCTGGATTATTTTCCATTCAGCAGCCAGATGGGTCTTTTTGAAACCTAAGTCATGAAATGTCACTTTCTGTAAAACCCTGCAAAGGCTCTCCATCGCACACATAGCAAATCCAAACCCTTATAATGACCCATAGATCTCATCAGTTGGCCCTCTGACCTTCCCTCCTACCACTACCTCCTCACTTAGTTGGCTTCAGCCAAACTGGTCTCTACCCATTACAGAACTTGCTACACGCACTTCCCCTTAGGACCTTTCTACCAACTGCCCCTTCTGCCTAGACTGCTCTGTTCCTGAATGCCTATATGGTTGGTTCCTGACCTCTTTCCATTCTTTGTTCTCCTTCACAATAAAATATACCTGATCATCCCATTTCATTCTGTAATTGGACCCTTCCTCTGCTCAGCTCCTTATTTATAAGGTGCTAACCCTTACAGTATACATTCCCACGTTCCCAGGTTAAGCACCTTGGGACAAAGGGAACCAAGAAATCTGACTGAAATTGGTGGGTGAGACAAATACGTTTCTACTTCTACTATATATTTCATTCAAATATATTTCATTTCTACTATAACATGGCCCACCAGAACCCTGCGGTTTCTAAAAAGATTTTTAAGGCTATGAGTCTACCAGGATTCCATTAATTGAAGTGAAGATACAGTTTACTAAATACTAATCTGAAGGCTTTAAAGAGTTAATGCCACTTTAAAGTAGGTTGAACATAATTAGGCCATGTCTTTAGGGTAGGGGAAGGAATGGGGTTTTGTTCAATTTGTGCTTAGATATTTGTTTTGCTTTGTATACTTATCCTTGAAATCCTAAAATGATTATATTCATTTGAAAAAGCATATAAGTTGAAAATTATTATAGAACATTTCTAAAGCTAATTTATCTTCTCTTGATTATTTTCCATAAATATTCCCTGATGTTTCCTTCTGTCTTTTATGTTTTTCAGAGTAATTTTGAAGTGTTTCAGAAACAGTCATGGTGAGCTAGCTGCATGCTAGCATTCCAAAGTCTGTTTCCATATTTCCATCCGACAGTAGGCTATTTGTTCTTGGATATGTCCTCAGGCAATCTTGACACAGAAATGCAAAATAATCACAGTTATCTGGAATCTTTGATTAAAACTTACATTGATAGCTTTGGCACCAGAAATATTTTCATACACCAAGGTGTCATAAGGCTCAATTTTTAGGCTGTGATTAGATAATGAATCCACATAACCCTGCAAAAATGCACTTAAATTTATTTGTAAGGATTACCATTTATTCAGCCGAGGTATGTGCTGGGCATTTTATAAGCATTATCCCTTTGAATTCTTACAACCTTTCTAGGGCTATATTATTAGCCCCATTTTACAAATAAAAAACCCTGAAATTTAGAGTCATATAACTCTAAGTGACAGTGGTTGGATTTCCATCCAGGTCTCACTGATCCCAAATCCTCAGTTGTTTCCATTATATCTGCCACCTTGGACTTTATAAAAGGGACAGGAACACACAAACATCTATAAAATTTTTATGATCCCCAAGTAATGTCAACTCATTTCAGGGGGGAAATGTTAGGAGAATCAAGTGCATGCAAGCCAACAGATCCACTTGGAAATGGAGCTTACAGGGGACATAACTACTTGTCTTTCGTGCTGTGGTGCCGGCATGTAATATACAATAATAACTTAATTCTTTTTAACTTAGTAAAGGAAAGACTGATCAGATATTTGTATAAAGAATAATTGAAGAATCTAGGAAGAATACACAGGGAAATTTTTCTCTAATTAAATAATAATACTAGACCGTGTTTTTTCAGGATTTAATATGAGTCTGTCATGGGAAGAGGTATATAAATGTCCTTCAAACTCTTGCTATCAACATTTATAGCTGATGAAATGGAGACAGAGAAGTTCAGCATTTGTCCAAGATAGCAAGTGGCAGGGTTGGCAAATAAAGTTCATGCTTTTAACCAAAATTCTCTTAAGCACTAAAAAGCACTGATGGTACTGATTCTGAATTGTAATACAGCTTCCCTACGTGTTCCCTACCCTCATGCGAGGCTGTGACATCTTAGGAAAAAATTATAAATGTTTAAAATGTCATAGTGCAGAACATTAAACATAGTAATACTTGAAATCAGCTATATAAAGTTGTGAAACATGCATTATGGATTTATTTGTTCTGTGATAATAATAATAATAATAATAATAATAATAGGTCACCTTTTCAGCATAACATTTTGGAGGGAGTTCTTATAACCACAACTTTACTCCCAAATGAATCACCCCATCTGGTATCCACATTTTTGTGTAGTCCTCTTCCACAATGATGCTCAGCATATCCACATGCCTTCCTTTGGCCAGTAGATAGTACAAGTATGACGTAAGAAGAGGCTTAATAATTGCTAAAACATTGGGGCATGTTCTTTTGGAATACTACCGCCACCCTGTAAGAAACTCAGACTACCCTGCTGGAGAAACTACACAAAGAAGAACTAAGCAGTCTCCGTCAAGAGCCCCCAGATAACCCCTAGGTATGTAAATGATATTATCATGGGCCAGCCTGCCACATCTGAACCACAAGATGACCACGGGCATAGGAGTGACTCCACGTAAGATCAGCAAAAAATCACCAGCTAAACCTAGCTTAAATTGCGGAATCATCAGCATGTGAATGGTTATCACTTTAATCCACTAGGTTTGGGGGTAGTCTGCTACAACAATAGATAACTGATATACTGTCCTTTTTCTATAATTATACAAGTACACATGAGTGTGCACACTCACTCTCTTCACACACACACACACACACACACACACACGCTACCTTCTTTTCAATGTATTTTCACATATTACTTCCACTTTCAACACTGGAAAAGAGAATGCTACAAAATATCTAGGGCATATTTCCCTATACTGTATTACTGTCTTTTGGGTTATATACTTTTACTGAGCTTAAGAATACTTCACAAATACAAATTTATTGCCCTGTGATATAAAACTACCTAGAAAATATAATGCATAGTAAAATACAAACTTATTTCATTGAAGCAGTTATATATGCAATTATGTAGGCCTTACTTTACCCTTTCAGTTATTAAAAAGTAAGATTCCACCAAGATGGATTAAAGTTTACCAGTAAACTGAGTAATACTTTAAAATTCGGGAACATTAAAGTCAGCTTTATGAGCAGATATAAAATATGGTCATCTGCTTATGGAAACCAAAAATATTCTTCCCATCTGCATTACTCGTGGATAACAGAAATAGCAATAAGATATTAAATATTGTGGAATAGGGCTTGGTCCCCAGTAAAATTGCAAATCCTTGGGAAGTATAACATCTTTCTCCTTATTTATTAACAATTTATATAATAATACTGGATTTTTCCTTGAATATGGCTTCCCCGGGGTATTAGGGAGGATGTGAAGACTCTAAGAACCTAAGAGTACTCGACTAACAAGAGAAAAGGGATAGGAGATACACTTAATCTACTTCATTATTGCTTTCAAGATCTAGGATGAAATCAGCCGATAGGTTTACTTTCATGGAGGTTGAGAGGTACGAGCCACATGAATCCCCAGATCCAGAGCGAAGATTTTATAGACAGGATTTTAAAACATATAGGTGTCATTTACCCTGGGAGCTCCCAAACCCCCAACTTACCCCAAACATTACTCTTTTTGTCCCTGCTCCACCTAGAAACTTGCACAACAGAGAAAGGGAGAGACAGATAGGCTTTTGTAAAATGAGAAAGAATTTTAGAAATGTATTGAAAGCTCTGCTATCTTGACCCAAGTTCTCCTAGTCCATTCCTTCTGAAAACTGAGAATAATAACTCATTCTTACAGGATTGTTTTAAGGCAGGGGTTAGCCCATGAACAAAATTTAACCCATCTCCTCTTTTTGTATAGCTTTGTAAGCAATTTCTAGTCTAGCCTACAAGGTTATACATCATAACCAGTGATGTGGCAATTTTTTCTTGTGATTCTTATGAAAAATTCAACAAAACAATTCATGCCAAAATTAAATAATGATAAAGATGTCATTAATAAATATTGATTTTAACAAACTCTTAAAAGCACAAAATATGTGTTTTTGTTAACTACTGTGAAAAAAGTAATGTTTAGCATTTAGATAATATTCATGGAAATTTTTGTATAAATAAATTTAAGCATTTTTATCCACCACTAACAACTTAATTAGCTATCTTATTTGCCTATGTACAGTCCGCAAAATCCCCCCAAAATCAGAATATTGGGTAAATAGGAATGATATAGACAAGAAAATCAATTTGCAGGATGGAATTATTCAGACTAGCTGCCTTTACCATTCTAATTACATATAATAGGTTTGTTCCTGTCTGCTTTAACTTATTTGTATGGACCTTGTCTTAAATGATAAACTAGAATTTTTGAGGATAAAGAAAGCAGAAGAGGAAATATTTCTAAGGGAAACAGAGGAATCCTGGGAGCAGATGGGCAGATTAGAGAAAGAACAGCAGAGCCATGGCAGTAGCTGCACCTGTCAAAATTTGGCTGGAAAGTATGTTCCCAGTTGATCTGATTTTAGAGTAACAGGATGGGTCCATGAAATACTTATCCTGACACTTTAAAATTGTGGATTTTACGGTTTGCTGCTGTTCCTGCTGGGCTGCCTGTTTCATTCAGCTATGCTGAATCCACAGATCTGGAAATGGCATTTCTTGACAGAGGGAGGACTGCTTCCAAAAAGACCAGTTTAGCCCAAAGAGACCCAAGACTGACAGTGAGCTCACAAGGTATTATAAGACTTGGAATATAATAAAAATAATCATAGAATATTGGGGAAAATATCACAGCATTTCAGTAATCAGTAAAATCAGTAAATCATATAAAGATTTATTACCTGGCTCTGAATCTTGAACAGAACAAAATTTGGTTTCAATGGGCTCCAAGAGGCTGTTAGTGTTTTAATCCATAATGAATAAAAGCTAAAATTGTAGATAATGTAGTATCCGGTAGAGTTTTGAGGTGTGGACTCTGTTGATGCAAAAAAGAAAGAGTCTAGAATGGGTCTACATATCCACTAGCAAGCCTGAACTCCTTCCTTTACCACCACATAGCCTCACCCCGCCCTCCCTCCTCAACCTACTATCATCTGACTTAAACCATCCACCAATCTTCTGCAATACTGCATCAAGATTTCCCAAGGTCATGGATAATGCAAACTTACTTTCCAGCAACCTGGTAAACTAAGTGCCCTGATTGAATCTTCAATAATTCTTCCAAAACACAAACAGAAAAAAAAGACCAAATAAAAATTTAAATTTATCTGTGAATTGACAAGGAAGTAAGAAATATTGAGTGAAGGCAAAAACCCAAAAGATAAAGTTGGCTTTCACTTTGTGGGCATTTGCCAAATCTTGATACATTTTCAGTTCAGTATTTATGGCTTTAAAGTTGGAGAGGGTAGATAGGAGGAGGAAAAAAGCCCAGCATCTCCTAATTCAGAGAATATGAAGAGATTTTCCCCATAAAACTGGACTTCAAAGAGCTATGATCTCAGCAGAATGGTAAAAAAATGAGGTTAAGATAATTCTATCTAAATACCTACCCTTCAAAATGGGACTGCAAAGAGAACTACCTTGGTTCTGAGTAAAGGGGAACACCCTTGAGAATGTTTAACCACAATCTAGATTTCACATGGATTTTATGTAAATTTATACTACTTATTTAATCTGAAAAACTTCAAGCTAAGAATTTCAAGTGTTTCTGGATTACAACTAGCAGAAGAAAATGAAACTCTTCTCCACATGAGCTTAGCTTTGAATTGTTCCTATAGCCTAAATTCTCAGAAATAGTTTCTTCTAGCCAAAATTACAAAACATAAATAAATCATCAAATGCAACACACAAAAAATAAAGAACAGAATCAGATATGCAAGTAGTTCAGATATTGAAATTACCAAACAGAATATAAGTATTTTAACCCCTGAAACAAATAATACATTACATGTTAATTAATCAAATTTAAATTAACAATAAAAAAAAGAACATAAGTATTTTTATTACGTTTTAAAAAATAATGAAAGGATCAGTAATACAAATAAAGATCAAGGGACTTTAAAATTGCCAGCCATATTTGAGAAATAATCAAGCAATTTCTATAAATGATAAATATAATGATGCAAATTAGAAACTTAAACAGTAAAACAGAGCTGAAAACTACAGCACAGAAACACAGAAAGATGAGGAAATATTGAAGCATGGAAGAGAGGAGAAAGTCTAACATTTTAATCAGTAAAATTTTCTGTCTTAAGAAATATCAAGCAAGCTGAATAAAAAGACATCTATCCCCTATTCGAATCACTGTGAAAATACAGAAACTATGACAGAGAATACCTTAAAACAGAATTAAAATATAGATTTACTTTTAAAGAAACTATAATTATACTGACAGCAGACTTCTCAATGGCAGCAATGCAAGCCAAAAGCAAGTGGAATCTTTTCAATGTGTTAAGAAAAAAATTTCAATCTAGAATTCTGTATCAAGTAAAAATATCTTACCAAAAAAAGGACAAAACAAGACATTGTTATACAATGAAAACATTAGGGTTGGCTCACAGACGGACCCTCACTAGAATGAAATTAAATGATATACATCAGGCAAAAAGAAAATGATCCTGATAGAAGATCAAGAAGCAAGAGGAAGTAAAATGCAGGAGCACTAGTAATAATTTGTAGTGGGATAAAATATAAAATGAAAATACATGGTAATAATAACAAAGTTAGGGGAGCAGTAATTGCATTTAAAGATTCTAAGGACTTTACATTGTTTTAGAAGAGGATAAAAATATTAATTAAATTTATAATTGAAAAATAAATATGCTGAATTTTCCAGAATAATTATTTTTAAAAATATAGAAAAGAAACTACATCTCAAACTGGTGGATGAAAACACTAAATGAGAAGAATAATCAATTAATCCAAAAGAAGACAAGAACAGAGAAGAAAGAAGTGTAGAATAAGTAGGATGATCAAAAAGCAAAAACCATGACTATAGAAATAAATCCAACTATTTCAATTACTACAATAAGTACACATTTGTTAAATGCTCTGTTTAAAAGTCAGAGATGATTAATTTCTTGGATTTCTGTCATGGAGTTTCTTCTTAAGTACTGTTTGGTATCTTTTCCTCAGCTGGTTCCAGGAACCACTGTCTTCTCCTGTACCTTAAGGCTAAGAGGTGATGACAGTTTCCCACTGCTGTTAGCCCTCAAATTTTTCATCAAAGGAAACCATCGCTTTCCTTTATTCTTGACCATAGCATCATAAATAGTCTCTCAATTAAATTCTCTTCAATTATCCATATTGTGATACTTTGGCTGATACGATGAGTTAATATATGAAGAATTCATATATAATGCTTAGCACATAGTAAGCTTTTTATAAGAATTAGTCAATATTTTTATTGTTTTACTGTTGTATGAGCACAGGCAGAAATTAAATTAGGTAATTTAACACTTAATAATCACTCTTTAAAAACTTACAATGTAAGAATAAAAAGTATCTTCCTTAAATACAATAGACAATTTGCAGTTCTTACCTTACTTGGTGCTCTTGGGAATTCAATTCCAGTAATCACAATGTATCTTGAAATGCTCCCTGCCCTTCGCCTTCATGACATCACATTAACCTGATCTTCCTTCTACTTTTATGATCATTAGGTTACTTTTCCTCTACTCATCCCCTAAATGTTGGTATTTCTAAAGTTCTGTTCCCTGTTTTCTTCTCTTTTTATTACACATATTCTCCCTGAATTATTTAATCAAGATTTGTTGCTGATAATCCCCAAATCTCTACCCCCAACCCCAGACATCTGAATTTTGAACCCATATACAACTACTCTTAAATGACCTACAAGTACCTCCAACTCAATCTTTCCAGAGATTCCTCATATGTTCCTCCAAGTTTGCTCTTCATCTGATGGTCCCCATTTCAGTAAGGCCTCACTAACCACCCAGCCATCCAAGCCTGAAACCTAGGAAATCACCTCTGATCCCTTTCCTTGCATCTCTCATATCTACCTCTCCATATCTCTCATCTCTCATATCTACCTCTCCATATTTCTCAACTCCATCTTCTTTCCATCTCATCTGCCATCTCCTTCCCGCACTATTGCAACAGTCTACTAACCAGCTTCATAGTGTCTCTCTAGTTTCCTTCAAAATCCTTTTCAAGGCTGTAATCATTTTCGAGGCTACTAATTAGGTTACTTCTGCTTAGGCTCTTTCAATGGTTTATTATTGCCCTAAGGATAGTGTCCAAGTTTTTAATGTGACTTTGAAGATCTTCCATGAATGGATGCCTACAATTTTGCAACTTGTATTTTTTCTTTCTCATTCTTTACATACTGACTTTTTCAATTCCTTGAAAATGGCATTTTCCCTTACCTCTGGCTAGACATATATGAATACTGTTTACTCTGCCAGAAATACTTTCCCTCTCCACACGGCTAATTTTTAAACCTTGGGATATATGCCTTTTACCTTTTTATTCAACTTTTAATAGTAAATTTTAAACATACACAGAAGTAGAAAAAATAGTTTAATAAAGCCCTAGTTCCCATTCCTCAGTTTCAAATATCATTAACTCATACTGATCTTGTTTTACACATACCTCCATCCACTTACCCCTTCCTATATTATTTCAACATCATACTATTTTATCTGTAAATTCTTCAGTACATATCTCCAAATTATAAGGACTATTTTTATCATAATTATAATTTTCATATTTTTAAAAATTAATTAAAACCTTTATCTAGTAGTGTTCAAATATCCAACTGCTTCATAAATTCCATATACATGAAATTATTTATGGTTATAATTTCTTTATGTGACTCAAGATCCAAATAAGTTTAATACATTGTGAGGATAACATTCTTAAGTCTCCTTTAATCTCATATTCCTCTTCCACCCTTAGCAATGTATTAATGGAAAAAAATAGATTGTCTGGTCTATAGAGTTTCTCACATCCTGGGTGATTCTGATTGCATCCCTGTTTTATCATGTTCCTCTCTCCACCACAGTTGTTATAATTTGTTAACTAGATCTAGAGACTTAATCTGAATCCGTTTCCTTTTTTTTTCTTTCCAAGACTATATCATATATCATAAGTTGTATGGTATTCTTGTATCAGGGGATATATAATGCATGCTTGTCTCTGTTATTGTAATGTAAGCAGTCAGTGATAATCAGTGCTTAAAACCACTAGTTAAGGGTTGGTAAACTGCTTAACATCTAAACCTCTTATTCACCCTTTATGTCTGAATTAGTACACTCCTCTTTTTGGAAATTCTTCCCTGACTTTCCCTATCAGTGTCTACTTTCATACTAGGCATGTTCTCCTCTATGTATATCCTAACATACTCTTTACTTCACATTGCTGTTAAATTGAGCATCTGCCCCTGCCAAAATGGAAGTCTCTTATTTATATCAGCTTATTTACTATTAAATCCTCGATACCTAGCATGATGTCTGGCATACATACCTAGCATGATATCAAGCATATAGTAAGTGCATAAGCAGTATAGAAGGAAGGACGGAAGAAAGGAAGGAAGGAAGGAAGGCAGGCAAAAGAAGGGCAGGGAGAAGGGAGAGAGGAAGGGAGGAAGGGAGAAAGAGAGGAGGAAGGAAGAAAGGAAGGAAGGAAGGAAGGAAGGAAGGAAGGAAAGTAGAAAGAGAGAAGAAAGAAAGAAAGAAAGAAAGAAAGAAAGAAAGAAAGAAAGAAAGAAAGAAAGAAGAAAAGAAAAGAGAAGAGAAAAAAAGAAAAGAAAAGAAAGAAGGAAAGGAAGGAAAGAAAGGAGGAAGAAAGGAAGGAAGGACGTTGGTGACAGGAATGGGTTTTAAACATATGGATTATTGACAATAGATGTCAGTCAAACATGAATATAATGGCAATAGAAAAGGGGAGCAAATGCAGGGTTACATGGATTTATTTTTCTTACTAGAATTAGGCCATTTAACAAGCATGTATCAGTAACTTTCAGGTATAGATAATGGATTTAAAGTTTTAAGTTCTCTCAGATAAGAATAGCACAGAAAATAACATATTAAGAGGAAGATGAGATACCAAGAAATACTCTGGAATCCCTATAGTGGATAAACAAACAACAACAAAATGACCCAAAACAAAACAAAACAAAAAACCTGAATGGTAATGGGTAGATATGTCAGAAATGTTTTGAGCACCTGGGTGGCTCAGTCTTTAAGCATCTGCCTTAGGCTCGGGTCATAATCCCAGGGTCCTGGGATGTAGCCCTGCATTGGGCTCCCTGCTCTGTGGGAAGCCTGCTCCTCCTTCTTCCACTCCCCCTGCTTGTGTTCCCTCTCTCGCTGTCTCTCTCTCTCTCTCTGTCAAACAAATAAATAAAATCTTTAAAAAAAAAAAAAGAAAGAAAGAAAGAAAGAAAATGAGAAATGTTTTGCCCAGTGTCCTTTCTAAACCTACCACTTGGTTGGCTTCCCTCTTTGATAAGTATTTTCAAAGTCAGGTTTTTTGGGTGGGGGAGGTGGGGGAACTCCTCTCCTCTCTCTCTATCCCTGCTTTATACTCTGAAAAATAGAGATACTCGTACTAGTTCTGAGAATTGAATGTAAGTACGAGTCACCAGTAGTTTGTGTTCTGTAGGTAAGTGGCTAACATAAGTGTGCCTGGTTACAGTATTTTATTTGAAATGTGAACAAAGAATGGATAAGTAAAACAAATAGGATATCCGTTCCTATTTATATAGAATAAACAAAATAAAATGGCATGTAACTAAAACAACCATCTTTGTTGATGAAAAAGTTTCCCTTTATGACCTTTCAAAACTCAGATGTTCAGGAAGTATCTGAATCCTCAGGTTGGCTAGTGGTCCCATCTTCCTATTCTGACAGTACCATGGGTATATCATCAGCAAACTCCCTAATAAACTGAAATGTTCTGACAGCCTTATTTATGAGTTATTCTAGGGCAATGATAATATTGCTTTCATCATAATATCACTGCACTGTAACATGGTCATGCATAACACAGAATATGCATTTGACAAATATTTTTGGAACAATGGCAGCAAGGTGATCTCATATGAAATAACATACATTCTCCCCTTAATCCAATTACCACAAAAAGTAGTCCTCTAACACAAGAACATATTTAATCTGCTGTTACAGTAAAAGGTTAAACACAATAATCTTAATATAAACAAAAAAATTTTCTTCATACTGGTTTAATCTCAACTAAAGAAAACGTCAACTGATGGGATTGATAAGTAATGCAGATACTTTGTGCCAGGTGAAGTATTTGAAAAAGGAAAACAATGAATATGATTGCTTACATTCAACTTCGAAAACAAATATATTCTCTCAGTGCTGAGCTTTTATACACTCCTTACTTTTCTTTCTTGGCAAAATTATCTCATCTCCTCAAAACACTTTCAAACATTTAATAATGTAATATGATGTAATACAATGGCCTTAAACAATCTCACGGTATATGAAAGTCAGAATAACCCAGTGCAGGAGTCTGTAACACCTTCAGCCCTGATTCTTTAATAGCCTAGGTATATAATTATATATATCAAATGTAATCTATTTGTCTTATATAATGGTTTCCCAAACTTCGTGAGAAAACCTTATAACATCTCTATAAAATATCCCTTTTTCATTAAGAATATTTTCACTAGAAAAATTAATGTTTTTCTATGAACTGATTTTTTTTTAACAAACATATTGAGAGAGTTGCGTGGCGGAAATGTGGGTTTTTTCTTGGTCAATTGTAAGTTAAAACAAATGAAGTAATTCATCCCTACCCTGAAGTAGAAGTATCAGTTGTAGACTAGGAAAGAAAGACAAACAACATCTAGGTCAAGGTGAAGCATATTAAGAAAATAGGCATCACTTCTTATGTCCTATTTTAATGATACATCTCAATAGTATGGAATTTGCTTATGTGTGGATCCCTATTGGAAACCAAATTTTTTGTTTAACATTTTAGAAAGCAGTAAATCACTCAGATGGAATACTCTTTTATTTTCCCCCCTATGGAGAAAGGTCTTAAGTGTGACCTCAAAATTATAATAGTCCATCAAAACCTGTACTTATTCCCTATTGAGTTTGCCTAAACTATCTAATTTCGAAGTTGAGCCTCAAATCTAATTTTACAGAAGCCTGAACTTCACTGTAGAGATACTCTAATGATTATAAGTGAGAGTTTATTGCAAGGCAAGAAAAATCAATAACTTCATAATTTCAACTGTTTTCTGAGAGCCTCTGAAGCACTGTCCTAGGTAAGCATGGTGTAGAAAAATTGTCAGTATGATTCCTGTCCTCAAGTAGCACATAGTAAGACTTAGCATGGCTTTGTGCATTTCATGAGCATTAAAGGAAGTGGATACTGAAGGACAGTAGCACACCCAGGGATAATGAGTGTAGACATTGAAGTCGAGGTAGGGTCAAATGCTAAATTACTTTTTTCTTCTTAACTTCTTGAAGCCTCAGTTTCCTTTACTCCAAGATGGACCTAATGGTACATACCTCATGGAACTACTGAGAAATTAAACTGGATAAGGTATACAAAATGCTCAGCACAATGTCTGGCATGTGAAAACTACTAAAATAGGAGAGTTAGTATAAAGCCAAGAACCAATAACTAATGAGTATATGCAGAAAGAGCAAAATATTTATTTTAACACTCTTTTTTTTACTTCCTTTCCAGTGAAAACACTTTTTCAGAAACATCCACACCTAAGAATTTCTTTACTTGAATTTTGTATTCCCTTCTTTATATACATTAATCCTGTATTTTTTGTTTCCCTCTAATTTGTACTATACTTTGCTTCTTTTCCAAAGAAGATCTATTTGAGATTGACTCTTTGGATTCCCTGTATTGTATACGTAAAAACTAAAAAAATAAATTTCAGGTAGCTATGTACGTGTTGAAGGAAGAACGACTGAGGAGTTTTGGATATTAATCTATTGTTTTAAGACCACATAAATTTCATGGATTTTGCAATTGAGTGGGGCATAAGTGATTTATGAATCAAATCCCACTGTATCTAGACTAGTGAGTGATCCTGTTAGGACAAGATTAATGGCTGGTTGCTTTGAGTAGCTTTTTTTTTTTTTTAATTCTATTATAGTTCCCATAATGCCTTGTGCTGACAGTTGCAGTTTCCATAACATTTAGCACTGTTAATTTTATTTTGTCTGTATTGTAGTAATGCTATTTTATTCATTTCTAATAGATCCGATTCAACTAGGCTCCTACCACATCAGAATAAAACTGCAGCATAATGAAAGGAAACATGCTACATTAAAGATCTCATAAGGCCTTTTGCATATCCTCTGGTCACTTTGCTATTAAACCTAGGAGGATAAACACTAAGATCACCGTGTGAATTAAAACACTGCCACATCAATGTTATTGTGGTACTAATAGGTTGGCAGGGTACAGTTCAGATATGGTGATACAAATGCTTAATCTCTGAGCAAAACAATAAAATTCAAAAACATAACATTCCTTTGAGGGGAGGAATTGCTTTTGAATGAGCTCAATTAAAAAAAATGCCAACTGATTACTCCAAGAACACTGAAAATCAGACATCGCCAGAAGGAACGTGTAAAAGCCTTTCTGATGGCTTGGATTAGAGACAAACTGTTCCCACAAAGCCTATCAGAGATAAATGAAATAAATGGAAGGAAGCGTAAACTCGGTCTTTGTTCCAATAACTGCCGAATGTCATATTGGAATTCTCAACACAGAACCAAATGGCTGGCAAGATCGTCTGTATGCAAATGCAGAGTAAGTGACCCCTCCCCAGCTCAGTAGCTATTTTGAGATAATTGAAGTCTATACTATGGGAAAGTAGTTTCTTTCCAGAATTATGTTGCCTTTTCAAGAAACCTGAAAAATTCTATGTGAGCACTTAATGCCTAAAAATATGTTACTTTTGAGGCACCTGGGTGGCTCAGTGGGTTAAGCCTCTGCCTTTGGCCCAGGTCATGATCTCAGGGTCCCCACATTGGGCTCTCTGCTCAGCAGGGAGCCTGCTTCCCCTTCTCCCTCTGCCTGCCTCTCCGCCTACTTGTGATCTCTCTCTCTCTGTCAAATAAATAAATAAAATCTTTAAAAATATGTTACTTTTATAGTTTAATAGACATGTGCCCAGCATCTGAAATCTCTTCCTACCTGGTGAAAAGTAAGGCTTCATCTCTCTCTCGGAAAAGCCAGGTGTGTCACAGGCTACTTCTGCCTGCCACTGACTGGTAGGGCAGGTAACCCAGGCTTAGCCAATCTGATGATTCTGCCTGTCCCATTTGAATTGTTGGTGAGTAACAGAAAGAAGCAGGGACAGTTTGGAATTCATTCCAAGAAGCATCTCCCAGTGCCAGCTGCAGATTCCGACGTCCAGGGTAACGGCAGGAAGGTGAGGTAGCTGCTCACCGGGCCATTCCTGCTGCATGACCTGGGCTGTGGTTCTTGTTGCTAACCTGCCTGCATTCCTGCCAGTTTACAGAGTCTCTAGGCTCCGCAATAAACAAGTGAGCTTCCTGATAGCCTGCCAGCAAATTTCTCTTTGCTGAAGTGAAGGAGAGTAGGCTTCTGATGCTTGCAACACAGAACCCTCCTTAATACACAAAGGGTTAACTTATTGTTCAGTGTTGCCAGCACTGTTGGAATATGTTGCATTGTTCTATGAAAAGAAGTCGAGTTATGTATGAAAGGAAGAATAGTTGATGGGGATATACCCAGTCTTCCACATATCTGTTTGCATAGTGAAAAGCCTTATAATTCTATGGGTTCACCAGATAAAAATATTACTTTAGAGACAGATTAGGGTAGTTAGAATTCTTAAAGATTAATATTGTGGTTGTATTATTGTATATCATATGATAAGTACAACAAAGGATTGGTTACTAAAAATGATAGAAGCGTACTTCTTGCTCTTAAAAAATCTTTCTTTATAAAGAGTAAACAGATAAAAATTTCACAAAGAACCAACTTGGTATAAGTAAAAAATGTCACTTTGGAAATGTATAACTAGCAAGAGACTTTGGGAAGCAGCACAGCATAATTACCAAAACTACACGGCTGGGTTTCAGTTCCTATTTGCCTGTTTACTTACTAGCCATGTGGTGTTACCTATTTTAGATCTCACCTTCCTCATCTCTGAAATGTGTACACTGACATCACATAGTTCATGGGGCTAACATGGTAACTGATTACGGTACAAGAAATGAATCTGGTAGTAGAGTACTAACAGACAGTAAGCATTTATAAGTGGAGGCCCATTTGCCTAGGAAGTGCATTATACAGTGATATATCTGTCCTGACTTACATGTGTGGGTGTGCACACACAAGCACACCACCACCACTACCAGTCTCTCCCATGTTCCCACACACAAAGTTGTTGGAATTTATGCTGGAATTTATTTATGGAGCTCAAATTAGCTCTCTCTCCCTTGGCCTCTCAGGAATTTCATCAAAAGACTGTCCTTGCCCTACACCTCAGTACCTAGGGATCTCCTGGTGCTACTGGCATGGTTGTTTTTGGCCTGTGTCATATTTAATGAAAGGGAAAACACACACACACACACACACACACACACACACACACACACACACAATCTCAACTTCACCCTAAGAATAATATTAGCAAGTTTGCTCTAGATGAAATACACTAACGATTTAGGCAATGAAAACAGTGATTAGGGAAATACTGTATGAATTCTTCCCTGCCCTTTTCAGATTAGTTCCTTATCTCTTTCTTCTTCTGCTGCTTCCATTGCCCACCCCTCCCCCTCATTTGTCACCTAAGACCAATAACCAACTTATGAAAAAGCATCCTGAAACTTCAAATACAGACTTGAAAGTAGGATGGGTTGTTCAAAGCTGTCTGTTGTTAAAGGATGGACCTCAAATCTTCACCCTCACCAGCCTGACTCAACCCACTGTCTCTCCCTCTGAACCACTGCTCTTGCCTCCTACCCAATCTTCCTGCTCTCTACTCTGGCCCCCACCAGTTCTTTAGTCAATGTCCTGAATGATCTTTTACAAACATAAACCAAATCACCTCACAACTCCTCACAAAACCTTCAGTCATCCACCTCTAAACTAACGGTCAAATTTAAACCCAATACATGTGACCCACAATGTACCCCATAGTATATACTTCAATCTCTACCTCTCCATCTTCACTTCAAACACTGTGCTTGCCCATTGTGTGCTGGCCTGTCCAGTCTTCATTCCCCTCCTTGAACAAGCCATGGACTTCCTGACATAGGACCTTAGTGTCAGCTTTCCCTCTGCACAAACCAATTCCCTCCCCCTGTAATCTCTTAGTTCTGTCTTACCATTCAGGTCTTAGCCTAGATATCATCACCACCCACATACTCTCTATCCCATCACAATATTTTACTTTCTGCAAAGCTGTTTTCTGAAAAAAAAATATATACACATTTATTTCTGTCTCTCCCATGTGCCACTGGAATTAAGCTCCATATAAGTGGGAATCAATTCTGTTTTGTTTACCAGCATGTCCCCAGTACTTCGAGCTATATTTACACATGGTGGTTATGCAATAAATATTGGTTGCCTGACTGACTGAATAAATATTTGGTCTTCTTTTGAAACTCCAAAAGATAATGGTCTCTCCCACCTCCCCTTCACTATCCTTTTGGAAAGTTCCTTTTATTTCATGAGTAGGATGCTGCGGGGAAGAACAAAAAGAACTCCATAGCTCCTGGCAACTTCTGGTTATGCTTCTGGTTATTACAGTGGTTATAGTCTTTGCCAGTTTTGCAAATAACAGCCTGAACTTTTTCCTTTGCTCATAGGGTCTTCCACACTCTTCTCTGGACTAAGGAACCAACCATCTGGTGTTGTGCCCCTAGATCAGAAACCAGAAGTAGACAATCTCATGTGGTAACAGCACACCCTAGCTCAGCCCAGGAAATTTCTTCCCCACACAGCAAGATTACCAAGGTACCTCAGTGCAATTTCACATCAGGCTTCCTGCTCCCTATAACAGAGGGTGAGGAGGCAGCTCATTAACTAAGTTTGAATTTAAGTGTAAAATGCCATATTTTCACAGAAAGAAGGGGATGTGTTTTCTGTGAAGAATTCCAGTCTTGAGTTCTCACTCAGTCTTTTAATTCCTAAATGCAGACAAAAACTAAATAAGATTCATAGAATATACACATAAGAAGCTCTGTTTAACCCTAGGCGATTTAACACCTCAGTGGTTTTATAAGTGCCAGAATCTCATTAAATCTTGAGTGTGTGTGTCTTTGTGTGGGTAAGGCAAAGGGTGGCCCTGGGAGTGATCACCGCCACATTGAAGTCACACTGAATAAGCTATGGAAGGACTGAATTAGGAGGCAAGCAACAGTGACATCTAGTGTGGGTGAGAAATTCTGAGAAGGGCAAACTACTGTTCTATCTTTAGCAAAACTGAGAATATAATAGAGAAATGGATGGCAAGTTAGGATCAGGAAAGTAATGATGAAGGTAAGTATGAAGCCAGAGTGCAGATATAATAGATGACTATCGAAAAAAACTCTACTCAAATGACATTGCCACTAAATTTTCTTCTCAATTATATATTTTGTGCACTTTTGCACCCCACAAAAATCTCTAAACTGTCCTAGTCTCCCACCTCTGTTGCTTACCCACCTTTCTCATCCCAGACCCTTCTATGGTGCCCACTGGAATCAACAAACTCTTGAACCTTTATTTTAAGGAGTTCTGTTTGGATACCACCTGCTCTGAGATCTTCTTGAGGAAAAGTTCTTCTGTTTTTCACCTTAAAATCACACCCCCAGCTTTCTCTCCCTCCTGCTCACAAAAATCCCTGCTCTTTTGAGCTCCTGCTAACAGGATGTATTACTCAGTCCCCACACTAGTTGCAATCATCTGCCAGATCCCTGCTCATTCACAATCACTTATTGAATATTTTAAGTCCTGCTTCACAATTTTCCCTGGACCACAGTATCATCACTTCACCTTCTAGGAGTCCTTTCTGGTTCACCGCTCTCCTATCCAGACCATATAGTCAAGGCCCACTATTTTATTCCCTGCCTTGCAAATACTCTCAGTTTCCTTCCTGCTTTCTCCCTCCACCAAACTGATGCATAAAATGGGGTATCCATGCCTACAGTTACATAGCTGAACATTCCTGAAGAAAAATTGCCCAACCCGGCTGACTGGTTTCACTTTAAATTCATGATTGCAACTTAAATAGATGCTCACTACTGCCTCGTAATCCTACTATGTTTCTCAAGTAGTATAACTTCGAACTCACCAAGAACTAGTTTATACATACTTCATCCTCATTCGAGTATAAAGGTCTCATCTCATTACTCTCTGAAAATAAGAAAGTCAGAGATCTTCTTTATATTCTCGGCATCTACAGCCATTTTTTCCCTTCTCTGCTCCTTCTATTAAAGCCTAACCCTTCCTGTGAGCTCAGGTTTCCACCTTCTCTCACCTTCTCACAGATGTCATTACTTTAGTCAAGTCCCTGCCCCCCCACTCCCTGATTAGCAATTCTCTCCTCCACTGAAGCATTTCTTTTTTTTTTTTTTTAAAGATTTTATTTATTTATTTGACACAGAGAGAGAGATTACAAGTAGGCAGAGAGGCAGGCAGAGAGACAGGGAGAGGAGGAAGCAGGCTCCCTGCTGAGCAGAGAGCCCGATGCGGGCCTCGATCCCAGGATGCTGAGATCATGACCTGAGCCGAAAGCAGAGGCCTTAACCCACTGAGCCACCCAGGCGCCCCACTGAAGCATTTCTATATTTATTCAAATATGCTGCAGTATCATAGATCTAAAAAAACAAAAAATAAAAACCTCTCTCAACCCCAAAATATTCCGTTCTCTCCTTCATAGCCAAATTCCTCAAAAGAGGCATTACTTGTGCTGCCTCCACTTTCTCACCTCCCATTCGCTTTTCAACCCACTTCAGTCTGGTTTCTGCCTGCACTGCTCTGGGGAGCACTTCTCTATCCCAGCCTCTCAGATGGGCTTATCACAGAGTGCAGACTCTACTCACTGAGTTCACCTACTCCTCTGGTCACTCCTCCTCATTCTCCTTTTCAGGTTCCTTCTTCCCCCACACTAAATCTATGTATATTGGCAATTCTCCATGCTCAATCCTGGCCCAACTTCCCTCCTCGCCTTATGGGATCTTATGCATTCTGACTAAAAATATTATTTATATGTTTATCTCCCAGAAGCTTAGGTCTCCAGCACAAATCTTTACTTTGAACCCCAGGCTCACATATTCAGCTGCCTATTTAACATCTTTACTGGGATATTTCACACATATCTCAGTCTCCAAATGTGTGAAGCTAAACATGTGTTTGTCCTTTCAACCTGCCCCACCTCCTTCATTTTTCCCCATCAAAAAATAGCAATACTGGGGTGCCTGGGGAGGGCAGTCAGTTGAGTGTCCAACTCTTGGTTTCGGCTCAGGTCATGATCTCAAGGTCATGGGATTAAGCCCCAGGCTGGGTTCAGTTCGAAGTCTGCTTAGATTCTCTTTCCCCTATCCTCTTCTTCTGCCCTTCCCCTGGCACTAGTGCATGCTCTCACATGCTCTCTCTCTTTGAAATAAATAAATCTTTTTTAAAAATAAACATCAATACTATACAACCTGACACTTATCCTTGATTATTCTTTTCCTTCCCTCCCCACAACAAAGTAGTGGCAGCAATTCCTATATGTTTTTTATCATCAGTGTATATCTTGAATTAGATATTTCCTCCACTTTTACTGCCATTACCCTATTCACGACCACCATTATCTGACTAGGTGTCCACAAAAACCTCCAAAATTAGTCAAGTTCAGTTGAGCAATACTACAGCAACAATTATGAAATCTGAGGGTCCAAGAAAGGAGAAGAACTAGAAATAAGTTGGTATTCTACATTGATTACTGCCACAGTCCGCCCCTCTAGTCATCAAATATTCCATTCACCATCTTTCCTACAGGCCTGATATCCACCCACACCCCCACCTCCACTCTATGGAAGTTACCCAACTTTTCATCCGGCCATAGTATTAAGTCCAATATCCCGGACCTCTTGGCAATGTGTGATAGGCTCTAAAAAACTAAAAAGTAAATAAACTATCTTTCCCACAAGCATTCCAAACAGCTGAAAAGGGACAGGATAACTGCAATAAACATCCCCATTCAGAGAACAGGAGAATGAGAAGAAGAGACAAAGTAGTAAATATTCCATAATAATTATGAAATCCTATCTGGGGCTGGAGGATGTTCTTTGATTAGGTCCAGATTTTTCTCCTGGAGAGGGGTTACCCAGTCCATTCTTCTTCATGATCTTGGCTCTGAACTTGGGGAACCTTTCCCATCATCCAAATTGACCGCTTATAAAATGGTCATTGAAGCATATGCCCTTCCCTTCTTTCCCCACCTCACCTTTGGACACTGAGTCTGTTTCCTACCTTTAGAGATCTAGGGTCACAAGGATTATTCTAGGTCTCATTACTCACAAATACATTTAGTTCTTTGAAATACAATGCTCTCTCAAAGTTTGTTTCTCATCTCTTTGATTCCAGTCAGCTCTCTTTTGTGCCATTTGCTACAACCACGATTCTTCCAAGAATTTCCCCTCCTCTCCTTCTCTATCTTGCTCTCTCTCTCCCTCTCTTCCCTTCACTAAAATTTTAGCTCCGTGAGATCAGCAACTCTGACTTCTCTGAAACAACTTTCCTTCTCTGAAAGTTCTCACTTTCCCTTCTCAACTACCTTTGAATTCTGATAAGGCACTGAATTTTATCTTACTCTTCAGCTCTTTCCCCAAAATATTAATGTTCATCTTTTCTAATTCTAGACCAGTGATTCTAGAAAAATCTTGGCTATATATTAGAATTAGCTAGAGAGTTTTTGGAACTCTCACTAGCACACCCCAAAACCAATTAGAGACTTTGGGGGTCAAATCCAGGCATCAGTACTTTTTATAGCTCACAGATTATCCCAATATGCAACCAAGGTTGAGAACCGCTGTTCTAAAGTGAGCTTTCTCTTTATATACTTCTTTCCTCCATAACTCTGAACCCTAATACTGATTGCTCAACCTATAAATCTACCATCATTCCAAACAGCAAATCAACAAGTATTGAATTCCCTAAGTACTCACATCTGTGACTAATTTTACTTCCTTCTCACTCTTTCCCCCCTCCCAGCTGCATCTCTCCATCTCTATTCATGGCACTAAATTCTTGATTTTAACAATTGCACTTTAATTTCCTTTTAGATTTTATCCCATATCTTCTCTCCTCAATCCCAAAACCTAACTTAAGGTTTCCACTAAAGCTTCTACATTTTCTCATCCAGCACGTGTGCACATCTTCTCTTGCTTTCACTTATTCCCACCCACCTGTTTTGTTTTAATCATAAAAAAGAGGGATCATATTTAGGTTTTTAGTAACATGGCTTGTCTCTGTTATGTGCCCTGTCCTTCAGTCTGTTCTGACTCTTATTTTTTTTTAGTGTAATTACTGATCATCACATCCCCCTGCAGATATCTTCTTAAATACAACATTCTCCAAGAGAAACACATTCTTATTTACTGTCTCAATGTCTGAAAAAATCCATTAAAATGCAGCCACTATTTCATATGCTTTTGTATGGGCCTACTAATTAACAAATAGAGAATATTTTTAAAAGAAATGAAAATGGATATTGGCAAATCCATAACTTTAAAACATACACAATAAACACAAAAATATATGATAAAGAAGAAACATCTTTTGACATCCCAACAGCCTTCTCAAATGTTCCTGAAAATGTATATGTAGAATGTCAGACTTTTCCAGGGCCTAAAGCTGGGACTAGAAGGTGTTATCTCTGATCAGCTAGCATTTAAACTTCTTTAGATGCCATCATTACTCTAAATGGGACAGGACAAACCATTAGAAACCTGACTGTAGAAATATTTCTAGTATAGAGTATAGTTTAGGCATGCCACAGGTACATGTAGGAGTTGAGTTCAATCCAGACCCAGCTACAGGCAGAGGGCTAGCAGTAGAAATAATCCTGATCAGACAGCAAAAAAGATATACTGATCTGCTCAACAAATGCTTGTTGACTTCCTGAACTTCCCCAGGCATAGAGCCAGGCACTGGAATTAAGAAAATCAAGGGCAAATGAAGGAGGTACATACATATACTAAAACAATGATACTGCAGTATAAAAATTGAGATGTGCACTAAGCAGAAACATAATATGAAGGAGTGTTTGATTAGGTTCCTAAATTTTCTGGGAACCAGGAGATACAAATTACATAATTAAATATGTAGAAAAACATTGCAACAATTAATTGACTGAAAAAAATGTAGTGGGCTATTTCGATAAGTAATGAGCTTTCTTCCCATCAAAAGGAGGCTGGTCACATCTGACAGAGATGCTGGAAATTTCTTCACCTAGAGGTGAACACAATCAGGGTACCTTATTGAGTACTTACTTCCCTATTACTCTCTTTGTAAACCTAGGGTTCAAGATGGAGAGTTAAAAATAGAATTAAGTAGGTAGATAAAGATATTGCATATAAAATGAGAGCGAGAAGAAAAGGTAACACAAACTCTACTTAACAGATTTGGAAAATTTAAAAAGGGAATCAGTACTAGCAAAATCAATAAAGTCAAGTGGAACAACTTTACTCACAAAATCTTTCCAAATACACTATATTAAAATAATTTGAAGATGGCCATGATTGAGACCCATGGCTGCCATGGTAATGCATGCAAACACTTTGGACATTTTCAGTCATTCTGTAATAAACTGTACCACAGAGTAACCCAATTAGCTCCATAAAATCCTTTCATCTCAGTGCCTTCATCACTTTATTATTCTAATCACTTTTCTCAATGTCCTTCTCAGGCTACTTCTCATCATACTGGTTTATATTCTGGGATCCACATTTTACAGACCTCCCAAAATTTTATAGGTTGCATTGCTAATAATGTCTTTGATTATGTTTTAAACACCTTAATCTATTATATAATATTGGGTTGGTCATATTAGCAGAGTATGATCAGAAAGCACAAATCCCATAACATTTTATAACACCAGTGAAGAAGGGGTTAATGATTTTTCAGCTGCATTTCTTGCTGGTGAATATGCCACAGATGAATATTTTCAAAATGAATATGAACGGTTTTAGATGAGTGCTTTGTAAATGTCACTGTGTATTAGTCATGCAAGGATCATTAAGGGATATGAGAGATAGACTTGCACATTTCATCCAAGACATAGATTCTCACTGTAGACTGTTACTGTCAGAGTTGCCAGGTTAGACTCTGCTGGTAATAATTATTAATGTAACTGAAGCATTAAATGGTTCATTTTTCTCCATATACAACCATATTTCCAAAATATTCAGAAAAAAAGAACCATCTTTCTGCATGAGTCCTTGGGGGTAGCAAAGAATACAAAGTAAATGAAATGCTACACATTCCAAAATAAATTGATGAATGGAAATTATCTTAATTTATCTTATTAAAATTAATTAACCTTATCTTATTAAAACTTAATGATATATTAATATGCCTATTTATAGGAAGAAAGCACATTCCTACAAATGAACCACCTTAGCTCCCTACGGAAACATGAATCATTGAGTGTCTTGCATGCTTAAATGCCAGTAGGTGATTATAGGTCTTCTTCCTTTTTGACACTTTTACATCAGATATCAATCCCTACTTTATATGTTTATAAGTATAGTTAACCTTGAGGTAACATTTGTTACCACCTCAAATATTTATATGACAAATGAGAAACACTTCCCAATCTCTCTCCCAAACACACTGGGTGACCTATCATTTAGATTTTGTCAGAGTATCAATCGCTTCAAAGAGTCTTGAGATAGATCACCAAAGAAGATGTCCTTTGAAATTTACCTGATTGTCCCAGACAGCCTATATGGGCTATAGACAATGGTTCTCACTACAGAAAGGTGGGGCAGATCTGGATCAGTGGACTGAGTAAAGCCCTAGAAGCTTTTCTAAGAAATAATGCTTTTTCTCAATACCAGGTCTCACATAACCATTTTCTTTGACTCTGAGCAAATCATTTAACTTCAGTTTCTCCATCCATAAAGTGAGAAGAGACTACCTCCTGAGGATGACAAAACTGCTTAAGGCCTTTAAATAAGGTTCTTTGAGGAAAGCTAATACAAGTTGCTTGTAATTATAATACCGCAATTTGAATTTGAAGAATTTTTTTCTCCTGAGTAATTCCAGTTACTGAGTACTCTTTGTCAGTGTAGTTAATTATTCTTCAACTAGGTAAAGCTAGCTGGCAAAGTGTGAAAACTTGCTATCAGCATCTTAACTCTACACAAAAAACAAGCTATCGCTATGAAATAGCAAAGTCTTTTATCTAGTTGAAATATGAGTAAGGTAGCAAATACATGTGATTTAAGCCTTAGTTGTTAAACAATGAGTTCTTAAATTGAGAAGAAATCCCTATGCAAGAAAATGAATTCAATAGTGTCTATTATTATTACTATTATGTTTTCAGAATTCAAAGCTTTATATTAAAAGCTATAATTAAATTTCTAAAAATTATATCATAAACAAAACTTCCTTTTCTCTCAGTAGAATAAAAATGATTTTCATTTCCTGACAAAATATGATTTATCTCAAAGAGGTCTTTCTTGTCTACCTAACTCTATTCATCTCTCCACTGTGTATAATCAAGTAAGAAGGCAAATAAAATGATTAAACAAATCAGCCCTACATATCACAACCATATTATATGGGCTTGAGATAGAAGTACCAGGACACCTGTGCATCATAAATATACACAAGCCAAACAGGAGGGGAAAAACTATAACTTCTCTATTATTTCAGACATTTTCACGAAATAATATGTTCCATTCACATTCCCATTATTTTAACTCCTAAACAAGGAATGTAATTGTGAACATAATCACCTTACCAAATAGGATGCCCAAGGAATTAAATGACATGTCCAGAATCCTTAAGAAATCAGAAACACACACATGCATGCACACACGAGTTTGGGACCAGCCCCTCACTTACTGCAGGTATGCTAAGAACTATCAATCTGGCTTCCTAGCACCCCTGCCTCAGTCAATCCACCCTCCACACTCCTAGTATCATAAAAATGAAGCCTAAATGTCTTAGCAGCAACCATACGGCCCTTTAGGCTTTGTTATATTTCTTCCAATCTCTCCAGGTTCATTTTTTGCTACTCCTCCATGTACATTTCAAATTCTTTCCCTGACATGTTATAGATGCACAAATGTTTATATATGCTTACAACATGCAGGCTATCCTATGTCTTCACCTACTTATCCTTCACTACTCAGGACACATTCATCCTTCAAAACCTCCCTTGAGGATCTCTTTCCAAGAAGTCCTCCCTAGCATCAAATCCCCAGTCCCCAGTCCATATTCCTACGGTACCCTATATTTAGTGCTGTTATAGTGTTTTTCATGGGCTGCTTATTCTTTATCTTCTCTACAAACTGTTGCAGCTTGACAGCAAGAGCTGTGTTTGCTTTATTCCTGCATCCTTGGGACAAGCACAGTGACTAAGACATAATGATTCTTTGGATCTGGGCTCTAGTGCTAATAAGCTGGTCAAACCACAAAGACATGCATATATGATGCAATTAAACACAACATAAGGCCATGATAAACTGTGAAATGTGGAATTTGATGCTAATTGGCATAGGAAGGCTTTTTAGAGGAATAAGAATTTGAGTTGAACCTGCATGACCAAAGAAATGGAGGTGGGCAAAATAGTATGATAACCAGAAAGCCAAAAATAAAGGGTTGGGCCTAGCAGGGAAAACAAAAAGAAAGAGACAAATTAAAGCAATATAAGAATACAGTATAATAATGTGTCATATACTTAACCTATTAAGAGGGTAGATCTCACACTGTGCTCTTAACATGAGAAGACACCTAATGTCACTCTTATGCACCACTGTTGAGAATGTAAAATTGGATGGTCTTTCCATAGGTTTTTTTTAAATTTTATTTATTTATTTGACACAGAGAGAGAGAGATCACAAGTAGGCAAAGAGGAAGGCAGAGAGAGAGGAGGAAGCAGGCTCCCTGGTGAGCAGAGAGCCCGATGTGGGGCTCGATGTGGGGCTCGATCCCAAGACCCTGAGATCATGACCTGAGCTGAAGGCAGAGGCTTAACCCACTGAGCCACACAGGCTTCTCACATGGCCTTTCTAAATAGCTGTTTAGCACCACATCCTTAAAATACACATCAATTGCCACTATTACCACACCCTTGAACCTATGTCTTTCCCCTCTATTAATACAGCAATTCCACATCTAGCAACTTTCCCAAAGAAACCATTAAGAACGTGTGAAAAGATACATGTAGAAAGTTGTCCATTAGCTTATCCTGAAAATTAGCCAAAAAAAGAGGAAACTAATAGTTTCCCTTTACTAAGGGGCTTCTTAAATAAAACATCACATTGCCTTGTAATGAAACACCAATCGTTATTCAACTAGTACTTGAATACAGAAAATAGAATATTTCTACAAAAACTTTCATAAGCTGAAATGGTATAAAGCAGAGAAACAATTTTCAATAATATATGGAAACATTTTGAGTGTTCTCAAACCCAAAAAATAATTTCTCTTAGGCTTTTCTGTGACCTTAGGACACATCTTGCTAACAGATGTACAAAACAAATGAAGATAAAGCACAGATGCTCGCAGACATAGTTCAAAGCTATAGAGACTTGACGCTGAGATGGTAAGTGTAGTTGACCTGGAAAGGGCTTGGTGGGGCCACTCACTGCTCCAGACACGCACTGCTTCTATAATGGTTCACCGCAAAACAAATGCTGAATGCTATTTTTGCTTTTTGTCTTTTATTACAAAAGCAAAATCTCTGGATTTCCTTCAATTAGCAAAAACAGGTACTAACGCAGGTCTTTCGCAAAGCAAAGTTGTCTATCCTAAACTTTTGAAAAGTAGGAGATACCTGTATTCATTTCTGTTACTTTAATACTGTAATAATAGTGTTAAAAATGATAGAATGTTAAAGATATTAACTGAAAAGAATCAAAGTTTATAAAAAGAATTTATAATGCTATTTTATTTCATTTTTCTTAAAGATTTGTTTATTTTAGAGAGAGAAAGAGCATAGGCAGGAGGGGCAAAAGGAGAGGGAGAGAGAATTCCAAGCAGACTCTGTACTAAGTGCAGAGCCGCATGCAGGGCTCCATCCCACAACCCTGAGATCACAACCTGAGCTGAAACCAAGAGTCAGACACTTAATCAACTTTGTCACCCAGGTGCCCCTAATGTTATCTTATTATTTTCAAATATATTGACAGGAAGAAAATTTGAAAAAATTTCAATGGGCTAACAATTAGAAGAGTTATGAGGATTTTTTATATTTTTACTTACATTTTATATATTTTCTAAAAGAATAGTCTATTTTTGCAAAAAGAAAATTAATAAATTCATATTAATTGACAGAAAAATCTTTACTGGCTCTAGGAAATGAACGAGGAAGAATAAGTTAGAATAGAAAGATTATTTAGGAGAAACGCTGAGGTTATTTTAGAATCTTAAGGAATGATTGATAGAATCCAATGAGTTCAAATATAAAAGGGCTTTGACAACCATAAAGCGTAGTGACAGCATTTCTTGAAGCCTCTTTCTAGGAACATTTACAGAGGTTTTGTCAAAATGTCACATGATATAACAAAGGTAAAATATTCTGGAATAACCAAAGTTAAGTGAATTTTTACTGCAGGACATATCAGAGACTTTAAGATACTGGTTTTTCACTGTGTATCTCCAAGAGGACAATATAATCTGCATTGCTTCTCCAGCACATTTGACTGTTTTCTCACAGAATATCTGATAAGACTCATATTTCATAGACCACACCTTGGGAAATGTTATATTCAAAATATATGTAATATTCATTTTGAAGTGATTATAAGCAACTGTAAGTACAGGACTGGCACAATCAATTTAAGAGTCATCACTCTGGGTTGAGTTATCTCAATATTGGCATTATTGATATTTGGAACCAGGTAATTCTCTATTGTTGAGGGCTGCCCAGTGCATCCTTGCACATGTAGCAGCATCCCTGACCTCTACTCACTACATGTCAGTAGCAACCACCACCTCTCCCCACCCAGCTGTGACAACCAAAAATGTCTCCAGACATTGCTAAATGTCCTCAGCCATGGTGAAGAATATTTATTTGAGGAATTAAGCTGGCACACTGGCTGATGTCAGAATTCCCAGCCCTGGTTCTCAGGCTTTTTAAATATAAGCAGCCATAACATCTTGCAAATGTCTGTCTGTTCTAGTAAATGCAGAATTGTCATCATGTTACTTTTCTAAAACACTATGTCAAAAAGAGCCATCTGTTAAAATGCTGCATTGTGCATCGTCATTTTATCTGTAACCCTTGCTATACTTTGGAAGTCCAATGTAAAAACTAGGCAAATAAGTCCTGAGTTTATCAAAAACAATAACATAAATACACAACATGAAGGATAAGAAAGATATAACTTCAGAAATAGAGGTGTTTTTTTTAAAATTATGAACAAATGCTATGCTAATATTAAAATAAGAGTTACTGGGGTGCCTGGGTGGCACAATCAGTTAAGTATCCAACTCTTTGTTTCTGCTCAGATCCAGCACCGACTGGGGCTCTGCACTCAGCATGGAGTCTGCCTGAATTTCTCTCTCCCTCTCCCCTACCCCTTCCCCCTCAGATGAAGAAATTAATCTTTAAAAAAATAAAAGAAAAATTATTGATGAAAATAATTTTCTAGAAAATGATGAAAGAGGGCACCTGGATAGTCAGTTGGCTAAGCAGCTGACTCTTGATTTTTGTTCAAGTAGTGATCTTGGGGTTCTGATATCCAGCCCCACATTAGACTCCAGACATGGTAGGGAGTCTGCTGCAGATTCTTTCTCTCCCTCTGCCTCTCCCCTTCCCCCCACTTTCTTTCTCAAATAAATAAATAAATAAATAAATCTTTCTTAAAAAAAGAGGAAAGAAATTGAATAAGTTGCCCAAAGAGAAAGCCAACATCAGTTTTATGGCAGAATTATTTCTGCAAAACACAGATCATTCCTAGGCTCTTCTAATGCTTCTAGTGTAGGGAAATCTTAAAAACTTGTTGTTTTTACAATCTATCACAATCCCAATACTAAAAGCATACTAATATAGGACCAAAAAATAAAAAATATATCTTAAAATAATAAGCTTACTAACATGATTCAAAAAATTAAAAAATCCTAAGCAAAAAGTAAATTATATCCTGGAATAAATTAAAGGAAATATCTCACATAATTAAGTAGGATTCAATGCATCCATTAATTTATTCAACAATGTTGAATGTTTATTAAGTATCTATAATACCAATTGTAATTCTCAGTACTTGGGATATATTGACAAACAAAACAAAGATCGCTGCCTCATAGAAAGTACTTTACGGCAGGAAATAAAGACAATAAACAATTGGTAGCATAAATAAGTAAATTACACAGTAAATTAGAAACTGACAAATGAAATAGGAAAAGAAAAACTAGAGCAGGATAAGAGGATCAGGGATGATGAAAACAGAGAGTGGGTTGCAATTTTAAAAAAGGTTCGGGAATAGATATCCATTGATTTGATTGCATTTGAACAAAAACATGAAGATGTAGGAGTCAGGCTTATGGATACTTTGAGGAGTAGCATTCTAAGAGAAGGATACAGCTAGAGCAAAGGCCCTTATGGCCAGATTATGTCTGGCATGTTCAAAGAACAATAAAGAGGCTGGGGGGTGGGGGGAATGAGGTATGGGAGGAGTAGGGGTGAAGTCAGAGAAAAAATGGCACCAGATCCTCTAAGGATACCTTTACTCTGAGTGAAATAGGGAAACCTGGGGATTTTGAGCATAGCAATAACATAGATGATCTACATTGTAAAATAATCCCTCTAGCTGCTGTGCTGAGAATAGACTAGTGGGAAAGGGTGGGATCAGGGAAAACAGGAGAATATTGTGTGTTCCAGGCAAGTGGATAGCTTAGACCAGTGTGGTATCTATGGAAGCAGTAAGAAGTGGCTGGTGGCTGGATATATTTTAAAAATACAGCATCAGGCATTCTTATATATTGGAGGAAGAGGAGGCAATGATGACTCCATAGTTTTTATCTCCAACAACTGTTAAGGTGAAGCTGCCATCAGCTGTAACTGGGAAGGCTATAAGTTGAGCAATGTTAAAGGAGAAAGATCAAGAAATGTTCTAATATATTGTATGTAAAAAGAATTCATATATCCAAAAGGAGACATCAAATAAGCAGCTAGATAAACATGCATGGAGCTTTGGAAAGAGTTGGAACACAGATATAAATACGTAGGTCTTCAGCCTATAGACCATAATTAAAGATATGAAACATGATAATTTCAAGGGTAGAAAGAAATCAAAGATTTCTTTGGGGCACTTGAACATTAAAAGATTAGAGAGAAGAGGCCAGCAAAGGAGACTGAGAAGGAGAGGGGAGAAAAGTAGAAAGCAAACCAGAAAAGAATGGTGTTCTAGTAATGGTGTTCAAGTATGCCCAAGTCCTGTGGAATGGATAGTTTAACATAATGAAATCTATTCATATAATTAAATTAACATAGTTATTTTGATATCATTAGTAAAATACTAGTCAGTCAAAACAGAAAAGTTGCATCATCATCTTAACAAGTGCCAGAATGTTATTTGATAAAATCAAAGGCTATTTAGAAAGATATGTGATCAAATGATAGCCAATATTATGCAGAACAGTGAAATAGTGAAGACATTCTCATTGAAGCCAGCCATAGGAATGACAAGCCTGCAAGGATTACCTTACTCATTGCTTTTCTGTGAATTCTCATGAATGACATAAGATGTGCCTCTCTCTAGGGAAAAAAGGAAAAATAATGGATTACATATATTAGAATACAGGACACTATGTTTGTCTACTTAAAAATCTCTAGAAATTTCAACTCCAAAGTCTTAATAATTAATGAAAAAATTAAGTGAGGATCCTAGTTACAAAGTGAATACAAAAAAAAACCACTATAAAAAACAATAACTAGTCAAAAAGTCCAAAGGTTTCATTTTCAATGAGAGCAAAGAGATAAAATATTTAGAATTAGAAGTTAATATGATAGGGCGCCTGGGTGGCTCAGTGGGTTAAAGCCTCTGCTTTTGGCTCAGGTCATGATCTCAGCGTCCTGGGATCGAGGCCCGCATCGGGCTCTCTGCTCAGCAGGGAGCCTGCTTCCTCCTCTCCCTGTCTCTCTGCCTGCCTCTCTGCCTACTTGTAATCTCTCTCTCTGTGTCAAATAAATAAATAAAATCTTTAAAAAAAAAAAAATATAGTCCTATTACTATAATCAGACCAAAAACTAATTTCTTCGTGTAATCGAGTATCTAGTGTTCACATTTTCCTGTCTCATAATTTTGTAGAGTCTTTGCTCAAATTGCAATGGAAATAAGTTCCAGATGTGGTGGTTGGTTGATGTGTCTCCNGTTAATATGATAAAAAAATGTGGCTACTAGAAGTATCAGTTATGAAGCATGTAACTTTAGCCAAAAAGAATATGACACTAACCTGTGTCATACAAGAGATCAAGCATAATGGCCTGCTTTATTCCTCTACTCAGCATCTTTATAAACCCATAACCAGAGTCACCTGCCTTTTTAACTTTCCCTTAGGCTATGGGACCAATTTTATTTCTAGCAGGTGACAGTTTTGCTTATCTCCAGCCCAGGCAGTAGTCATTTCTCTGATTAAACTAGGTATATGTTATTGTCACCATTATTTCCCAACAAGAATATACTGCTTTATAACAATAACCATGCATTTTCAAAGTCTCAAATTTGCTTACTCCTTGACTCTTTTATATTTAGGGTATATTCGCTATTTTCTTTAGGATAGCAAAAGGAAATCTCTAGGGCCATTGAAATGATACAGAACTTTTCATTTTGGTGCAATAAAAAATAAAATTGCCCAATAAACTTTACATGATAACAGGTCAGATTTGGAAGAGTGAGCCTTAGAGAACATCAAAAGTTTTATCTCAGACCCAGATAGACATATGATACTCTGAAAATATTTCCAGGAACCATGATGGAGGTCTGTCAGAACACTGGGTCTAGATGTATGGCCTTTCTGAGATCTCTGCCCCATGAAGAATATGTCATTAGATTTCAGAGAACAAACTTTGAGAATTCATGAGCAGAAGAGAAAACAGGCTAAAAGAATTCACACACTGGTCATAATAGTTGGAGACTTGAATTCTAGATCAGTCTGTGGATCATCATACCTTACAGTTGTGTAGTACCTGCAGAAAGAATCTTGATTTTCTTATCAGTCACGTAAGGTTGCACATAGGCAGAGTGAGTGCTACTATCCTTACTTGTTGCAGAAGAGGAAACCTAGCTTTTTAGAGATTAAAAGACTTGCCCAAGATCATAAAGGCAATGAATAGCAAAGTCCAAGTTTGAAGCCAGGCCTCCTGACACCAAATTCAGGATCTTACCACTACATCTGCAGACCCCCTGACCATCCAGTTCACCTCTCTAAAGATTCAGTGTCCTCATTTCTATAATATACTATCACTAAAGTTCTAGTCCTTCTGGGTCTAAATTCTTTGTGCTTTACAGAAGTTAGAAAAGGAGATTTATACCTTATATCTGGTCAGTGAATTAGATAACTAATAAATGGAAATTCATACCCTATGTCTGGTCCGTGATAAAAAATGTCTTGAATTTTTTTAGGTCTCCTATACATCCTTTCTTAATTTTTGGCATCACCAGCCTAATCCTGATCCTCTAATTATAATTATATATTACCAAAACCTAGCTGGTTTTACTGCAGAACTAATTGCATGGTGTAGATGGTACCAGACATCACAACATTGTCTCCTCAAACACTTTGTGATGTTTCCCCACATGCTACCACTGAACCATCAATGCTTCCTGTCTGTTTCATTACATCTGAATTAAATCTCTTTTGTTTGGTATTTTGAACCAACAGTGCTTCCCATCTGCTTCACTACATCTCCTCTGTTGGTGTTCAAGTTCCATGTGATCTGGTCCCATCCCATTTATCTAATTTTACTTCCCAACTTTAGTGCCTTCAGTTATTAGACCAGTATCCTTGCCAGTCAAAGACCAGAGTTCATTTCCACATTGCCGTCTTTGGTCACATTGTTCCCTCACCTGGAACCATTTCCCTGGCATTCCACATACTTCAGTACTATGCCTTCTTAAAAACTGCTCACTTTCTACTATCACCTCAAAAACTCTTCCTACTACAAAACTAACTAAAACCTCTTTGGCCAGATCCTCCTCTTAAAGTTTCAAAATACCTGGGCGCCTGGGTGGCTCAGTGGGTTAAAGCCTCTGCTTTCAGCTCAGGTCATGATCTCAGCGTCCTGGGATCGAGGCCCGCATTGGGCTCTCTGCTCAGTGGGGAGCCTGCTTCCTCCTCTCCCTGTCTCTCTGCCTGCCTCTCTGCCTACTTGTAATCTCTTTCTCTGTGTCAAATAAATAAATAAATCTTTATAAAGTTTCGAAATACCCATAGAACTCACAGTCTTCTCCTTAAGGTCCTAATTATATTTACTACAAAGGAGATATTTTTCTATTTATGACTACAGAGAATTATTTATGCTCATAGGTGCTCAAAGGTAAAGAAAGTTCCAGTTCTTTTGTGTTCAATGTACTACTATATTATTACCAATCCTTGAACTCCAAATGAGACATTATTGAGCATATTATAAACTATGCCCTCAAATTATTTTATAGAAATCCTATTATTTTATATGGCCCTGTACAAACTACCTTGAATTTCATTGAGAAATATTTACTCAAGCACAGTCCTTAAAGGAAAATTAAACAAGTTGGTTAACTGAATTTCTCACATACTGCTAGAGTCTAATATATTTAACTAAAGATAAAACATCATTTTAGTGTAAAATTATGATGTCAGTATAAGACATATTAAGGTAACATAAAATTTATACAGAAAAATGTTAATAAGTAGAGATTCTTAAGTTCTTTAATATTGCTATATTATGGGCAAGATATAATATTCAAAATATTCTAATATAGGAAATATACCTTATTTTTTTTAGAAGAATGTTACTTTATACTTTCCTGAAGGCTTACATCTGAGCAATTTACTTGAAAAAGAGTGAGTGGAATTTAATGAATATTCTTTCCTGAATAATTTTCTGCTGACTGCTATAATCATGGACTCTTTTCCTTTTAATTCTTTAAGTAGGGAAAAATTCTTTAATAGCTATACTACATACAAAACAAATGAAGGGGACTGTGTATGTATGAAAAATATAGTTAATTGTTAAAATAAATAAGCATAGTAATGGGGATGCATGATAGTTGGAGGAAAGAAGGACATGGTCCTTCTGGAAAAAGCACTGGCTTTGGACCTGTATAACCCGAGTTGTAGGATAGACCCTAACAACATAATACCTGTATGAACTTCTTTGAAGGATCAGTTCTCACATCTAAAATAATTCCCATAAGACTTTCTATCACCTGACATGGTAAAAAGGTAGATTACATATAATCTGTATTACATTTAATACTGTATGTGAAAGCATTTTGTATCATGTAAAGAACTATATTATTTTCAAAAACTTTTCTTGTTTATTTATGATTATTTTAAAATCTTGTCAAAGAAAATAAGAAATGCAAAACTTTATCAAGAAAAGAAAAAATTCAAGTCATTAATAATTTTATCACACAAGAATAATCATTACTCTTTCAGTGTGTAACTTACCGGCTTTTCTTCTATGTGTATTATATGTACATATACATACAACTATCTTTTTAAATTCTGAATTTTGTTACACTTAATGCTTTAAAAGCTACTTTTCTCATGTAAAAAAGTAGAACATAAATTTAGGACTCAGATAAATAAAACAAAAATAAAAAGTGTGTAGTGAGGAGGCAACTTGACACTGAAAATCTCTCTGGGAAACCTTGATTGTATAACACAAAATACCCTCAAGATTAGAGTCTCACTGCTTTTCCATTGGGGGATACCCCAAACCCCCTGCCATTGGAAGCACTATATTTTCACAGACAAGGGCAGCTCACACCTCAGATTTCATATTGGAATCAGTTGGGGGATGGAAACATATGGTGAGTACTGTGATGCTCTTACCATACCCAGTCTACGGATCAGAGTCACACAAGCCCCAGTTGCTGGAGCTATCTGTTATTAATGGTGAGTAGCTGCCTGCTCATTCAGGATGCCCTTCGCTGAGAACTTCCTCACTCAGAGGTGGCACCCAACCAATGACTGACTGATGCGGGACCAAGGCTTGGCCTATTTCCTCAACTGGAAACAATTGTAAGGACCTTTTTCATTTCCTTGTAAGGGTATCAGAAACATTCCCCCATAAGTCAACATTCTCCCAATATACTTGACTTCCTACCTCAGAATCTGTTTGCAAAGAGCCCATGATAACTCCCTTCCTAGCAAAATAAATTAAATAGAAGAAGTAAGAGGAGAAAAAGAAGGAAGAGGAGGGGAGGAGGAGGAAGAGAAGAAGATGAAGAGGGAGGAGAAGAAAAAAAGAAAAAAGAACTGAAAAGGGCTTAGTTACAGGAAGGAAAAAATAATTTTATCACAAGTAGAAGGTTTGGATCCAGGGTCATTTTAAATAAAATATCATTGGTAGGTAACACTTTGCCAGTTACTAAAGACTTTAACATATATTATCTTATTTGATCCTCACAATAGCTCAATGAGATGTGTTTTATCATCTCCATTTTAAAAATTAAACATCTGAGAAAAGTAGCCTGAATAATATGATTTATGGAGAGATACTCCTACTCAAAGATGACTCCTTTAACCCACCAACTCTGAAACTCTAAATTTATCAAATACCTATACAAGAGTTAAGGAAATTTCTATTAACTTCACTAGTGATCATTACATTGCCTTTCCCACAGCTTCAGAGATGTAGTTTTTATGGGAATTTTTGGGAGCTGAAATGGTGGAGGAAGGGATCAGGAACAAAGATAATTGTAGAAGATAACCCTCTCTCCCCAACTCCCATATCCTATAGATGATACTCTACATACCTTACATCTTCAGTCTCAATCTCCCACTATTCCCCATTTCACAGCATGACTTGCTCAATTTAAATTTCATTCCTCAAACAGGCCCAGCTCTCCACATTTTACATAGGAGTTTGATCTGTGCCTGGATGCATGTCATACCTCTTTGTGTGTGGAAAATTCCTTTTCACCCTTCAGGATCTATTTTGAATTTATTGGAGTACTCCTCTATTCCCCAGATAGAGTTGATCTCTTATTTCACCACTACGGTCTTTATGTTCTCTCTCTGTTCCTCCTCGTTCATGCTCTATTAGGGTTCTGAAAACATGGTTCTGTAATTATCTGCTTACATGTCTAAGCCTATCATTGGGCTCTGAAGACAGAACTGCATCTGATTCATCTTTGCGTTCTCAGAGATTTGTTCAGTTTCTAGTAGGCAGCAGGTTCTCCATAAATGTTTACAGACACATGAATGATTAAGGACTGAGCTGGGTAAAAAGTCACAGAAGGATTGCATGGAGGCACTTGAAAAGATTAAACTGGGTTTTGAAAGGTAAGTAGGAGTGTTAGATAATTTTTATCAAATAGTTTATCTCACTACCTTTTAATTTACTAATTTTAACAGATTATGTTATAATTAAAGTACAATGCATCTGAATTTCATAAAGTAAACAGAAGAAAAGAGAGACATGGAATGTCAAGTCAGGGAATAGCAGAAGATGCTTCTGTCCATAGGACTATGGAAGTTCCATCTTAAATAAGCCCATAGTAGGACAAGAGCAGTGACTAGTTTACAAGAAATCACTTCATATAAAAGTGATTGTTTAAAAAGTTTTACCATCAATTTGGGTACTTAAGATTAAAACCAAAGCAAGAATTTAGATAGTACAGTATTCAAAATTGACTTCAGAGGGAAAAAAAAATTTGTGCTCAAAGGAAAGTAAAGAAAAATCAAATAGAATCTTTTAGGAAAGAATTTTAATGGTTTTCTTTTAGAGTCAAAGAAAAAGGAAAAATAGTTATTAACTCTGAAAATTATGCTTTTGATAGCTTTTAAAAACATTTTAAAGTGTTTTATACTGCTAGATTCTACAGACAAAAAGAAGTCTCATATTTTAATATATAACACATATGTGCAATTTCTTAGAATATCTGAATAATATGCGCAATGTTTTCCTATTCAAATAAATCAGTCTGTTTAGAAAAATACCAGGGAAATGCAACAGTTGCGTATTATTATTTTCTCCAGAATTTTGCTTTAAAGGTTGCTTGGATAATACTTTGTTTTATGAATATTTCAGTAATCAAATTATTGCTAATTATTCATATTAAAAACATAAAAGCTAAGTAAAATATGCATTTACTGCTATAAATTAATGGTTTATAAGTAACATTTAATTTGAAGTTCTAAAATTAAATTACTTACAGAAGGAATATATTCAATAATTAAAGAAACATTTTAAAAGTAATTATATTACTCTAGTTCTCTTGAACATAGCACTGACTTATTTCTATAACCTAAGATTTCTCGCTGTGTTTTATCTTTTGCTCTGTGTAATTTAGGATTGCCACCATACATATATGAGCCAAACCAAAAGAAGTTAGAAGTTTTCTGCACAACACTGCATAGTGATTAAGGCATGGCAAGCAAAACTATTGACCTTAGAAATAGTACAGGAGACTGGTATAAAACATGCTATCTATAACACTTTATCTTAACTACTATTAACCTAACTCAATTTACCTAATCTCTCCCCCACTGAATCTGAAGAGATTGGTATGAGTCTACCTCCAACATGCTATGGTTTTTAAGCTAAAACTCACAGTGACTCATGAGAACTGAGGATGGATCGTGTACTAACGGATGTACTAACGTACCATTCCACTGACTGTGTAAAATGCGATTTATTTGTCTTTAGGACCTTATTCTAAAACTGCTCCAATATTGTTTTGGCAACTTACTTTCAAGCCACTTGCATTTCCAGTGTATAAACTTGTCAAGTTCACCTTATTTTCTTTATAACACTAGGGAACCATGCTATATCTGTACTATCTCAAAATTGATGGTCAAATGCTAAACGTGGTGCTGAATCTCCTCCAAAAATATGTTCTCCATCCTTCTCCACCATGCTCTATAACCAGGAGATTAACATGCACACTTTACCTTCTGAATTAGGCATGGGTTTGGCCAGTGAAAGGCACCAGTAGCCAATCAAAAGATGGAAGGAAAGAGAGACGGTGGTATTTATTCCCCTGGCTCCCTCTTTGCCAGATGCAGGTTAGCAATGGCTACATGTCTATCTACACCCACAGCTCAGGCCTGGTCCTCTGGCCTGGTCTTTCAGCTACAACTCTCTCTCAAGATTCGAGTAACCACTCCTTTCCCTTCCCAATGCAGGTATCCTATAGACTCCCATGGTGCTTAGTCTCATTGATTTACCTTAATTCTGCCCACATACTACAAATAGCCCATTCATTAACTGAGCCTAATTACCAGAGTGGAGTGTGCCATTCGTTTCTTTCTATAGCCTAAGTGATACAAGTAATAAAGCTGAATACTATTTTGGAAAAAAAACACTTCTTCCTGCTTACCTGAGTTATCCCTTTTAATATTATTTCAGTTTATTAGGGAAAAACACTTCTTTTGAGAAGAAACTATATTTCTCAAACATAAGGGACATAAATTCTATTTCTCTAGCACCCATCAAGGATCACAGTCCCCTGATTCCTAGAAAGAGGTATAGTAATGTGCATTTATTAGGCAATCAGCAAGTTGGTTTCAAAAACTGAAATCTAACCTAAATAATGTCTATAAGTGATTATTTAATGATCACAACTAACTCAGTAATATCATCTGGGAGAAAAATAACTCATTTAGAAAAAAATATATTATTAATCAAATAGAAAAGAACATAGAGTAATTTCAAACTCAAAAGATTTTTTTTTTAACTCAAAAGCTTTTGAAATTTCTAGGACCATCTTGGGAATGGTCAATGGAACTGAATAAGGCAGCTGTATAGAAAAGAGATCACAATTTTTAATCAAATGCAAGTCTAGTAACTGCATATGTTTACTAACAGACAGAAGAATTTTATCTTTACTTGTTTAAGGTATAAATTAACTTTACATGTGTTTTTAAGAAAATTTCTTAAGAAACAGGTAGACCAAATTAAAACATAGACTTTCCATCTCCTGAATTTTCATTATCATTACAAAATTACATATGGCCATCTTATAATATTTCATTAATTGCTATAGATAGATTGGAAGGGAAATAAGCCAAATAATGTTATTCTCCAACAGATTCAAATAAACACTGAACTGTTTTTCTTACTTACTCTTACCAACTAAGTTATAAAAACTTCTTTGCACAACTTAAAAAGAGAAAATTTGTAGAAATTGAATCTTGCAGAAATTTATTTAACTTTTTATTATGTAAATCAAAGCAGCAGCGCACCCACAGCTTTGACAAATGAAGATTAAGTACACTATTTATGTTGGTTAGTTTACTCTCTTTCAGAAACCACCATCCTACAAGAAGTGAGAAGAATCCCATTCCAAGTCAAAAGACAAATCCTTTAGAGTCCAGAACAAGTTAATCTACCTGTCAGCAACCCTGTCTCACCAAGGAAACTAAGGGATCAGTAAGCCTAAGCTATCCCAGACACTGAAGAAGTAGTCAAGGACATACACCATCTGAGAGTATGGAGAAACTTTGTAACCTGTTCTGTGTGTAATCAGTTATACTTAATTATTTTATGGCAAAATACTCAAGCCTCAGCACTTCAGAAACATGATAATCTAGCTTGTATTGCATCATGAAAATAAAAAATTACAATCAAAATCTTCAGAATGATAAACATTGTCCATTTTGGAGTCACTAACAAAGGCTTTTCCCTATAAAGTAGATTCTAATTCATACAAAAACAAAACAAAATAAGAAACCCACAATAATTTCCTAAATTAAAAAAAGTTATAATAATTATCAGAATTTTATAATGTAAATTTTAAAGGTAGATAATTAAAATCAATACTGAACTTTGGGAATACTAATGTAGACAAACATTTCAAATATCAAGTTAGAATGGCATTTATTCTAAGATAATTTTTTTAATTCTAATTATGATGTATTGTTCTTTTTTCCCCTCAATTTATGATCTTGAAAAACAAAGTTCTTGGTTAATTTCCTTTCAGAAGTTTGAGAGTCAGCAAAATAGTTTTATGGTGATATTTTCAAATATTTATTTTTCGATAAAGTAAATGGTTTTTAAATTTAAATTCATTTAAAACACAGAAAAATGTAAAGAACCGGGCGCGTGGGTGGCTCAGTGGGTTAAAGCCGCTGCCTTCCGCTCAGGTCATGATCCCAGGGTCATGAGATCGAGGCCCACATCGGGCTCTCTGCTCAACAGGGAGCCTGCTTCCTCCTCTCTCCTCTCTCTCTGCCTGCCTCTCTGCCTACTTGTAATCTCTCTCTCTGTGTCAAATGAATAAATTAAAAAAAAAAAGAAAAAGAAAAATGTAAAGAACAAAATAAAAATCATTTATAATAAACCAAGCAAAGACAGGAATTGTTTATTTGGGTTTTTTTTTTAAGATTTTTATTTCAGACAGAGAGAGAGAGAGAGAGAGAGAGAGAGAGCACAAGTGGGAGAGAGGGCAGAAAGAGAAGCAGGGTCCCGGCTGAGTTGGGAGCCTGATGTGGGGCTAGAGCCCAATGCGGGGCTCAAGCCCAGGATCCTGGAATCAGGACCTGAGCCAAAGGCAGATGTTTAACCTACTGAGCCACCCAGGTGCCCCAAAGACAGGTACTGTTTAAATTCTGGTACTGGTTATGCCATTTGATTCCTACATTATTAAACACCATATCATCAGTATTTTTCTATGGGTTAAATGTATTACAATTTAGCTATAGAAATAACACCTTAATTTGAATACCTTTTTGATAAAATCTTTGCATTTTGAAAATCTCCTTAGGATTGAGTTATAATACTGAAAGAAAGAAAATTAACATTTTTTTTTCAGACCAACAACTTTATTGAGGATTGAGAACAGAGCTCCCTTTCTCTCCACAGTCCTGGTGGCATGGGACTCACCTTTGGGCACCAACAGCCTGTCAGCAGAACACAGGGTCAGGAGTCAGAGACCAGAGCATGTGTGGTGGGCACCAGGCCCACGAGATGGCAAGCAGGTTGGGGCCTGGGTTTCACTTCCCCACACCCAATTGGGAGTGGGCAGTGAGCTGAGGCCCCCTGCGGCTCTAGGTGCCAAATCTCACCCATAGCCACAACCAAAGATTCAAGTGATTTTTAACCAATGCAGAAGAAAATTAATATTTTTAAGATACTTGATATAAGTGGTAAATAATGTTTTCAAAGAAATGCTCCCTGTTATTCAAACGTATTATCGTTTCTATGATTTTAGATTTCAAAATTCTTAGGAAAACAAATAAGGGGAGAGCCAAGATGGCAGTGTGGTAGGAGGACCCTAGGCTTGCCTCCTTGTCAAACACAGCCAGATGATTATAAAAGTCAGTCTGAATACTCAGAAATTGAACTGAGGGCTGATAGAACAAACTGCACAACTAGAAGGAAAGAAGAGACCACTTCAGGGAAGTAGGAAGTGAGGAGGAGTGGTTTGGCAGAGAAAGGGTTCATGGGTGCTGGGATGGGGAGGGAGCCCTGGTCCTCGAGAAAGGCGAGAGAGTGGAGTGTGCAGGGATAAACACAAGAACACTTCCCCAAACCCACTGGTTTGGGGAAACAAGAAGGGATGAATTTCATGAGTTTTTGCAATCAGCGGGGCTCAAAGACTGGTATTTCAGAGATGCCAGGCTTAACTGTGATAGAGACCTGAGGATGCTGTCCTTCTCCTGGAGCAGAGACAGGCAAACAACCCCTGTACAGACTGTGCAATCTACGGATCGCCTTAGGAGTATGGGGAGAGACTATACTTTTTGGAGCACATCTGTGAAAGTTGGCCTTGCCTCTCTGGGGACAAAAGAACCAAGGGCAGCCATTTCCCTCCCCCACCCCCAGCATAGGCACAGAGACAAATGCTGAGGGCAGCTAACCAGGACACTGGCAATTTAGCCATATTGTTCCAAATCCAAAGCCCCTGCACTCTGGGGCAAATACCCTTCTGGGACAAACCTGCGTCAGTGTCAGAAAGAGACCCTTTCCCAGAGGACCAGTACAGGTCCTTGCCACACCAGTCCCTAGAGCTTGGAATTTTAAAAGGCAGCAGTCATGGCTAATGTAGAGCTCAAGGTGCAATGCACTGCTCCAGGCAGGCAAACAACCCAGAGACTGACACTGTGAAACCAGTGACACAGGAGGGGAAATTATTCACTGCTCTGAAAGTGCTTCCATGAGAGCAGCAAGCACAGGCTCCCCTCTCCAGGGACAAAGGAACCGGCTGGTGCCATTTACCTGCCCTACCCCTCAGCATGAACTACCATCAATAAACAGCACAGGGCCAACAGTGGCTGCCTAACCTGCTTACACCAAGCCTCACACCTCTGCATTCCCTTGGTACTGCTTTTCTAGGGCAAGTGTGCCTCATGATCACCACAGTAAGCCCTTCCGAGAAGACCAGTACAAGCCCCTTGTATGAACCATGTCTACTGACCATAGAGTTTTGCAGAGCATCAGCTTTAGTGAAAATAGCTTCAGGTGTCTCTTAGCAAGCAGACCAGAGCACACCTAGTAATAACTTGCCACACTCTGGCCAAGGTACAAACACTACCTTCTGCAGGAAAAACTCTGCAGAGGACTAACCTAGGGGATAGAGCAGCCATAAAACAGCAGCAGAATGCACATAGCACACAGCAGAGACATTTCCTGAAGTTCCAGACCCTGGACATTATATGACTTTTTCTTCATAGAGCCATTACTCTCAGGAGCAGGAAATATAACAGGCTTTCCTAACACAAAGAATAAGACAGAGACCTAGACAAAATGCAAGATGGAGAAATTCATCCCAAAACAAAGAAAAAGAAAAGGTCATGGCAAGGGATCTAATCAATTATACAGATATAAGTAATATGTCTGATCCAGAATTCAAAGCAATAATCATAAAGATACTAGCTGGGCTTGAAAAAAGCATAGGAGACATCAGGGAGATGCATATCATAGAGATAAAGGAGCTAAAAACCAATTAGGCTAAAATGAAAAATGCAATTAACAAGATTCAAAGCCAACTGGATATAATGACCACAAGGGTGGAAGAAGAAAAGGAATGAAAAAGTGATATAGAAGATAGCATTATGGAAAATTATAAAGCTGAACAAGAAGAAAAATCTTGGATCATGGAAGTAGACTTAGGGATACAGACTGTATCCCCATCTTTAAAAATGTCATTGTCATTATTCCAGTTATCCTGCCTTTCAACCTCATTGATTCTTATCCTGTTATATCCAAGCTCCAAAGTCCTGGTGAATCTGCATCCTTTGTGTACTCTGCCCAGTCCAATCCATATGCTAAGCGAAATAAGTCATTCAGAGAAAGACAATTATCATATGATCTCTCTGATATGAGGAATTTGAGAGGCAGGGTGGGGGTCATGGGGGTAGGGAGGGACAAAATGAAACAAGATGGGATCACGAGGGAGACAAACCGTAAGAGACTCTTAATCTCACCAAACAAACTGAGGGTTGCTGGGGGGGTGGGGCGGTAGGGATAGGGTGGCTGAGTTATGGACATTGGGGAGGGTATATGCTATGGTGAGTGCTGTGAAATGTGTAAGCCTGATGATTCACAGACCTGTACCCCGGGGGCAAATAATACATTATACGTTAATTTAAAAAAAAAAGAAGAAGAAAAAATAAATACATACATACATGCATACATAAGTACATACAAATTGAAAGCACAGTAAGATACCAGTATACACCCCCTAAAAAAGACAAAATATACCAAGTTTATATGGATTAATGATGTGGAGAAGTCAAAACTCTCATACAATGTTGGTGGAAGTATACACTGACATGACTTGTTTGGAAGCCAGTTTACAGTATATACTAAAAGTTTAATATGAACACACCCAACAAGTTCATTCCCAAGAATATCCCCAAAGGGCAGGGTATGTTTTCACAACTATCACATTCTTTGTTCTCTGAGACAACAGATTAAAAAGAGAGAGAGAAATAGCCACTTTGAACAATACTGCCAAAAGAACAAAGAAACATACTTCTTATTTTTTCAACATACTCACGACTATAATATAATTAATAAAAATATTATAGTTAGATTCAACTCTATAAACTGTATAAAATATGCAACAAATTATATATATTCAATTTATTTTAGCAATAAAGGCATGAAATAATTGTGTATTTTACCCTCCTTCTGCACTTCCTACTGGCTTTCTGACAACCATTTAAACCATTATGACTACGTTCTTTTTGCTCATCCATTATTTTCTTTCTTTTGTCAAAGTTTTTTTTTTCTGTCTTAATTTCTTCATTGATTTACCAGTTGTTTTGTATAGTTTCCATATAAACCATCATAATCTATTTGTACATTAAGGTAGAATACAAATAAGGTTAATGTAGCTTTTTATTTTTGCTTGAAATTTTTAAAATAATTTAAAAGGTAAGGTCAGATTCAGAGAAAAACATAAATTAAATGTTATACACTAAGCAAAAATTTTATTTCTATTCTGAATAGATAAAAAGCCTTGTTTTTTGTGGATTTTTAAAAATAAAATTCAGTGTTTGTCATCATTTTGAGTGTTCTAACTTCTACTTTACTCATATGAATATAAGAATTATTCATATAAGATCTTTCATCATTTAGTCTTTACTCTAATCCTCATAATATAAGGTGAATAAATATATAGAAGATTGGTGCCCCAGAGGCAAATGCCTATAAATAACCTACTTATTTGTCCTTTTTACTTTTAATGTGAAGCATAAGGCATCTTTCAAAGCTGGAATACAATATCAAATAATTTTCACTGTCATAATATATTTATTCATTAGTTTGAACTACATGTGTTGAAAGTAAGTTGAACAATGTTACACATATCAATTCCCCTAACTGTGACAGGAAATCAAATAACGTATGCTTTATTGTGGTGGGATAATCCAGGATAATTTTTTCTGTCAACACATCCACTGAAGAGAATGGATTTCAGTTATAGTACTTATTCTGACTGCTTTTGTTTGTAATGAATCATTTTGAAAGTGTCATGACGTTTTGTTCTGTCAGATAATTAATCTGTACTTTTCCTTAATATTCATTGTAACTCTATGAGTCATGTTATAGCTAATAAAAGACACCCTGTAACAAAAAGCATGGAAAGTGTGAAGATATGTGGTGACCCCATGTTGAAATTAAGGCCATACATTCAGCAGGTTTCCTCTTGTCTCCTCTGTACACCAGTGACCATGCTAGTGCTATGAGAGAAACAAGAAAGAGAAGCAACTGTCTCTGTTCTTAAGGAGCCAACAGCCCAGGTAAAGAATAATCAATTACAAAACAATGAGAAAATTCTCTAAGGGTTACTTATTGTGGTACCCCAGAGCAAAGACTGACTAACTTGGAGGATGTGAGAATTCACTGGATGGGAGTTGAGTCCTATGAGTTGGTCTTACAGGATGTTCCTGAGAATAGGTCCTCTCTTGGTAAGAAAGGAACAGAGATTCCAACCAAAGGAAAAGCAAGATGGACCCCCCCAAAACATGGGATCTCCAGATAAAAAGGTTATTTTGTTTTGACAACAAATATCCCAAAAGGATAATACTCTTTTCATTTTGTAAATCGAATAATGTCATCAGGGCACTCCAGTAATTCTGCATTTATTTGGATTGGTGAAACATTCTAAAGGAATTTATCTCCTTCCAGAAAACTGAATTTATTATTAAAGTCATTAAGGCAAGGCATTTAAGCAGAACACTTGCAAAGTGTGTTTGTCAAGGCACTCTGAAAGATGTTAAAGGACCTTTTTCTCTCTTTGAAACAATCCAATTAAAGGCTACAGAGTTAGATCGTATGGAGGGAAAAAAACTAATTCTTTTTGCTCCATTTTTTTCCCCATACTGGTATTTCAAGTCCATTTATGTAGGATGCAATGTGGCCTTAACTCTTCAACTGTGTGATTTAGCTTGACCTAAGAGTGAGATGAGGGTGATGAGAGGGAGAGAAGAGAAGGTATCCTTAGTAACAATTTCATTCACTATTTCTTTCACTTAGGCTGAGGTTTTTTTTTTAAGTAGCAGATGTTATTAAGAGTAAGTTTTTAGTATTTCCCATGGTTTGCGTTCAGATATGGTTATCTTTAAATCCTCAGCATATCATGCCAGGTAATATCCACTTACATTTCAGTAATGCTGCAAAAAAAATGTGTATGCTAATGAAGTTGGAGATCATTAGTGTAATAACCAACTAGGTTATTTACCCAATACAGTGTAGTCAGGAAGTTCCTTTATTGTTCTTAAATGTAAAGTTATTTTTAAATTCTAAATATCAGAATGTGCATGATGATAAATGGTTAATAAACAGCTTTTACATATGTTCACAAAGAGACTATCCCCAAGTCTAATAAATTGGGGATCTTTATATGGGAAATATTTATACACATGGGGTTACTCCAACCAACACATTAGCTGGCATCTGCCACAATACTGTTCACTGATTGAAACTTGAAATGCTCCTACCTGTTTCTTCTAACCAGCTCCAGCATTTTCTTGACTACTATGTCCCTCATTCAGTGTCACAGCTCTCTGTTCTTTCTCTTGGACACATGGAATAATTCCCACCTCAGAACACTCATACTTGTTGTGTCCTCTGCTGGAATAATTTTCCATCAGATTGACCTCTCTCTCTCTCTCTCTCCCTCTCTCTGTGTATGTGTGTATGTGGTGGGGGCGGGGGGGGGCGGCATGTGGATGTTAAGCAACTCCTCTTAGAACCCAGCTGCATACAGAATAAAGTATTCTGGTCAGCATCCCAAGCAAAGGTTTCAGCCAACAGCCAGCATCAAGTGCCAGACATAAGAGCAAGCATCTAGATGATTCTACTTCCTAGCCTTTGAGCCACTCTATAGAGCTGAGACCAACTGAAGTAGAAACAAGCCTCTCGGCCAATACCTGCCCAAATGTCAGCAAAATATACATTGTAATTATTTTAAGCCATAAAGTTTTGGAGTAATTTTTTACACAGATGTAATAACTAGAACGGAGTTTTGGTACACACACTGTATAGAACATACACAGTTATCAAATTGCACAAGAAATACATTATTGTTTTCATGCTTTCTAAAACAATGTTATTTTGTCTAGTCAATACTCATATACTCATATATCTTCCCTTTCTAGTGTTCTTCATTCTTTTTTGCAGCCCCATTCTTCCACCTGTGATCATTTCCTTTGCTTAAAGTATACCCTTGAGTGTATCTTTAGTTTGATTCTACTGGTGACAATTTTTTTCACTTTTTATTTGAAGATATTTATTTGAAGATATTTTTATTTAAAGAATGATAATTGTCTTAATTTTTGAAATATATTTTCACTGAGTATAGAACTATGAATTGGACATTATTTTCCTTTGGCACTTTGAAGAGATCATTCTTTTGTCAGTCTATTAGTCTGTGGAAGATAATATGCCTTTTTTTTTCTCTTACTGCTTATATACTTCTTCTTTGTCTTTGGGTTTCAGTGGTTTAATTATGCTGTCCCTATATATGGTTTTCGTTGTATTCATCCTGCTTGGAATTAGTAGAGGCTTCCCAAAAGTGGTTTAAATCTTTCTTGGCCATTATCTCTTCAAATGTAGTTTCTGCCATATCCTATCTCTGCTCATTCTGGAACTATAATTATATATGTACTAACTTTTCACCCTAAACCATATAACATGTATTTTTGTGCGTGTGTTTTCCACTCTTTTACCTCTCTGTGCTTCAGTCTGAATATTTTCTTCTGACCTATATTCCAGTTCACCAATTCTCTCTTCAGTTTTGAATAATCTGGTGATAAACTATTTACTCAATTATTAATTTCGGTTGTCTTTTCAGTTCTAGAAATTTTATCTATTCTTTTTCTTATTCTTTCCACTTCTCTAAATACATTCATATTTAATTTATAAAGCATCTTAATGATATTACTTTAAATTCCAAGTTTGATAATTTCATAATCCCAGTATATGACTCTCTTGTATGTTCTGTTGCTCAGATATTTTTTCCTCTTGGCTTTCATTCAGTTCTGATATTTTTATACATCCAGTTACTTTATATTGAGTGCCAAATATTGTGAAAGCTCTAAATGATGTTATCTTCCACCAGTGAGGATTTACAATTGCTCTTGGCAGGCAAGGAGGCTAGGAGGAGATTACCATAATCTAATCAGGCATTGAACTAATTTAAAATTGTGCCTCCATTATTTTGAGGGGTAGTTTATTACTAATATACCCTTTCTCCTAGAGATTAGCCCTTTGGGGCTCCAACTAATAACTTCAGGTATTTACCAGGGCCTCTCCTAAGAGAGCTCCAGACTCTGGCAGCATTCAGAGAGTGCTAAAATTTCAGCTCAGTTTGTCCTCTAAGCCAAGGTTTTAACTCCAGTTTCTCAGTTGCCACTTTTGAATCAGCAAATACCTCAAGGGGAAAACTGATGCCAAATGTTGGATTCATTTATGTATTTCCTCACACATCCTCACTGTCTTGATATCCCTCTGAAGCGATCAAATATATTGTTTTATTTATTCCAGCTTTATAGTTATTCCCAGTGGGAGGTTTGGTAGGAAACAAAATAGTCTGCCATTATAGAAAACTGATCTCTGGTTGGCTTATTCTTAAGCATCAGATGACTGCAAAAATATTACTCTGTTCAGAAAGGCCTTTATTCACCATGGATTAGCCAACTCAACCTGACTCCTATTCCTTTACTTTCCTTCCTTTTCCTTCATAGTATATTATTTATTTATCACTATCTCCAATTATCTTGTTTTATTATTTGTATAAGTATTAATGATTTTTTAAATCATTCATCCCAACAAGAACATAAGTTTCATGATAACAGGAACATAACACTCTTCATCATTAATATACCCACAGCCCAGCACTATAGTAAAAACACTCAATAAATATTACTTAAGTGAATAAATAAATGAATAAATTGCTTTCTAGTCAGTCAGAAGATTCAAGCAGTGCTTTCCAAAAGAAATAACTAAATAGGTAAGATTAGCTGCAGTGAACATTTCATTCTATGTGTTTATTACTAATGTAAAGAGTAAGGATGTTGGGGTGGATAAAGTTTAGACAAATCATATCTGAATTCTATGACAGAATGTCAACCTACTTACTGAGTGGCTATTACATACTGTGCTAATAACATTCTTCCTCTGAAAATTATGCAAAGCCATGGGAGCATTGGGAAACAAGCACCCCTTCATTCTTTCTTTACTTAAATCAGTAGGTGTTATGACTACTAATATTCCTCTCTTTAGATTAAATTACTACTACTACTATAATTGAAAGACAATTTTCTTCTTCCACTATTTCTTTCTCCATCTTTCTATTTTATGTTACTGAAAGTGTTTCTTAGGGAGTAGATTATTTATTTATTTTTATAAACTTCTCTTACTGTCAGAGTTATTGTAAGTGTGCCTATATATGCATGTATATATGTAGGGTGTAAGGAGAGAGATAGAGAAAATCAAATGATGGCAGAGACTCTGAAATATAGTTAATGAATTCACTCTAAATAAGCTGGGTATTCAATTCGCCTGAATCTCTGAACCATGCTAAGAGGACAACGACATTTTAATAGAAGTTTGTTTTTATCTCTTCTAATATTCAGGGAGAAATATGCCCCGCAGCTAACCTGAAACTCTGTGAGTGTGAAAAACATAAAGGACCAATTTTTGGAATCTGCTTACGAGATCCATGTCAGGGTCAGTTGTGGCAGCTGGTGATAAAGCACTGCAAGTTTGTGCCATGTTGATCCCTCAGTGAACCTCTTCACACCAAAGAGGAGATGACCTTTAAATACACCACAGGTACAATAATTCTTTCCAGGTACTAGTCACAGACAGATCTTCCAGAATGGGGATGTTTTATGTACTTTTCCAGAAGAGTTAGCTCTGTCCTATTACATCTGGATGGGTAATAAAAAGGAAAGGTGCTGAAACCAATCTCTCATGTATTGATTACTATTGGAAGGCCGATGGAGGATGTAAGGGACGTAAAACATTTCATCCTTCCTTCTTGCTCTTCTAGTCACAAAATTTGTCTTCAAAACTATTAAAGATAAAGTGTGAGCTAATTTTTAAACATAGGTCAGAAATCAAAATTTTAAAATAGAGGTTATAAACTGGCAACCTATGGACTAAACTGACTCTCACATATGTGTTTCCTGGCATAGTCATCTTAAAAATTTAAATTTAATGCCTCTGGATTGGAAATGTGTCCTCCTCTCTGCCTGTTGTTCCCTATTGCCTGGTACTTTATATCAAGCATGAATTACTCAATTATACTGTATGCACGGCCTGTAAAACCATTTCAGACTGCAACCTCAATTTGAGAATGTATGTATTCAGGTTTTTAAAATGAGTAAAATTATCTTCAAAAAATTAAATGTATCAAATTAGTTTGCAGAGTCGTCAAGGATCTTAAATAATGATCATTATAATTTTTATTTTAAAGTAAATATTCTATGTATTCAGTCACTCAGATTCAATCAAGAGCTAAAAACTCACGATCTAGAATTAGAAAGAGACAGAACACTTACATTCCACTTCATCTTATTCTGTTGGATTGACCCAAAACCCTTATCCCAACTATGTCAGTTATATATTATTATAATGTTCAATTTATCTGTAAAATAGGAATAACAACCACAACACCTCACTGGCATAGTGGTATACAAGAAATATTTGTGCCCAGAAGTCTATGTATTGGCGGGGTGATTTTGCTGATTTGAGTTGGGCTCAATGAAGTTCAACTATGTGTCTGTTGGAGGTCAAGTGGGGATAGGCTGGTCTAAGATAATCTTAGTTAAGACACTGATCTCTCACATTCCAGCAGACTAACTTCTGGCAGCAGCTCCCAAAAGAGAGAACAGAAGAGCACAAAACTTCAAGATCTAGGCTCAGAACTCGCACACCATCACATCATGGAATTGGCAGAAATAAGCCTCAAGGCTGGGCTAGATTCACGGGGTGGGGAATAGACACCATCCTTTGATGTCAAGTCACGGCTGAGAAATCATGTCACAGGGAGGGGTAAAAACTTAGGACATTTTTAAAATCAGTCTATTTTAGTAACATTTTAAAATCTTTTTTAAAATATACCATAAGATCCTCAGAAATAATTAATGCCCTCAGCCAATTTCTTAGGAATGCTTTCACATTTAATGTTGCTTTGGGGTCTGAGGATTCATGTCCATTTTTTTTTAAGATTTTATTAATTTATTTGGCAGAGAGAGAGAGAGAGAGAGAGAGAGATCACAAGTAGACAGAGAGGCAGGCAGAGAGAGAGGAGGAAGCAGGCTCCCTGCTGAGCAGAGTGCTCGATGCGGGGCTCGATCCCAGGACCCTAAGATCATGACCTGAGCCGAAGGCAGAGGCTTTAACCCACTGAGCCACCCAGGCGCCCCTGAGGATTCATGTTCTAAGAATATGTTTGAGATTTATAACTTTGAACATCACATAATAAAAAGGCTAAAGAGGCTAAGAAAAACAAAATAATTTAAATTTAGTGAAAGAAGTATGTATTTTTACAGGTACCATTCTGATTATTCTTAAACCTTGTTTTTTTTTTCTTTTGTTTTTCTTTTCTTTTGTTGTTAAGGTTCTCTCTTATCTGAAATATAATAATAATTCCTAAGAGCTTTCCCTGTTTCCAATCTGGCAACCCTCCAACACACCTTGCTCACAAATTACAAAATGACTCTTTAAAAAATATCTAATCATATAACTCCACTTTGTAAAATCTTTCAATAATTTCCCTACTCCCTCAGGATAAATTCCAAATCCTTGGTTCAGTACCATTCATGCACACACACCACACACCACCCATAACCATCTGTTTTCTTCCCATTTCTAACCTCATCTCCTCTTACCTCCACACACTCCTTATGTTCTAATTGCACCTCAACATTCTAAGAATGTACTGTGTTGTTTCATATTTTCGAGTCTTTGAAATGCTAGTTGTGTATGAAATTGGTGAAAATTTAAAAGATAATTAAGGTGTAGAAAAACATACTTAAATATACTATTGTAAGGGTCTAAATTATTGCTAACTTTCTGGAAAATATCCAGATCTTTATTTTATATTAAAATATAAGATATTTCTATGTTAAGGGAAAAACATATTAAACATTAATTTTCCTTCTTCTATTTCTATTCCAAAGTTGAATATTAAAATAAGAATGAGAGGGGCACCTGGGTGGTTCAGTCTTTAAGTGTATGCCTTGGGCTCAGGTCATGATCTCAGGGCTCCCTGCTCAGTGGGAAGTCTGCTTTTCCCTCTCCTATTCTCCCTGCTCATGTTTCCTCTCTCGCTGTCTCTTTCTGTCAAATAAGTAATAAAATATTGAAAAGAAAAGAAAAGAAAAAAGAATAAGAATGAGAACCAGGAAGTGAATTTTAACTGAAATTTACTGGCAAAAACACTGTTAAATAAGTGAGATTCTAAGTAATTAATATGTATCACATAGCCTAAAAATCCAGAAATACACATATTTCTAACCATTGAAATTTAAAGTCTTTTTCCTAAGAGTGAAGTTTTTCTTTCAGCATTTCTTCTAAGCCTCAGAACATATATTAAAAGAAAACTAAAAGCTTGTAACCTACATAAGAAAGAACTGGCTCAAAAAGGCAAGCTATTACTAGAGATGGCCTTCGAGCAATCCTGTACCTCTTTGCGCCCTCATTAAAGTTTATTTTTTGTAAGATACACATTGAAGGTCAGCCTGCTATACTGAGTAAATTGAATGTGAATGCTCCTTTGAGTTTGGTTGTGAGGAGGACTTGGACCACTCCCAATAATGAAATAAGCTTACTGTTTTTAAAAGTGAAAAGAATGTGCTAGCATCTTAGTGAAGTTTGCAGTTTTGCTATTGAGTCCCTTTTGATGGGTCAGGTGGACAGCACAAGCTGAAAAGGGTGAGTGATAAACAGATGATGGGCCAATATGACCAGAGTGTTCAGAGAGAGAGGCAGTGAGGCATATGCTGACCCCTGGCTCGCTGCATACAAATCTGTGTGTCGTCAGCTAAATGGGGGAGAAAAAGAGCTGACTCTGCCTGCTTTTGGAAAATGACCCCACAGATCCTCAATCACCCACCTCATGGGCTGACCTACTTACCAATCCTTAAAACATGTCTCTCTTTTTTTTAAGATTTTATTTATTTATTTGACAGAGAGATAGAGAGCACAAGTAGGCAGAGCGACAGGCAGAGGGAGAGGGAGAAGCAGGCTCTCCACCGAGCAGGGAGCCCAATGTGGGACTCCACCCCAGGACCCTGGGATCATGACCTGAGCCGAAGGTAGCGGCTTAACCGACTGAGCCACTCAGGTGCCCTTAAAACATGTCTCTTAAATGAAGCCTTTGGATGATGCACTAACATAAACCACTTTTAAGCAAGGTTTATGTAAAGTACATACTCCAAAGTTTATCCCAAGCAAGTAGAAATAAATTGCAGACCAACAACTGGCTTTGATTTTTTTCTATGCTTTCATAGTTTTATTAAGCACTTTTCATAAAGATAATGAAATAATTAATGTCAAGCTTACAAACAAATACAATTTGGCTATGAAGTATGGGCATTTGAGACAGATACTTACTGACAAATAACTAATTTTTTACTATTAGCCAACAACAGAATTGAGAACTAGAAGTTAACCCAGGAACTAAATGTAAGTAGCAAATTCCTTAAACTAGAACCTAACTTCAGATGCCCACAAAGAAAATCATAAACCAATTAAATGGCAGAGTGTGGGGTGCCTGGGTGACTCAGTTGGTTAAGCAACAGCCTTCAGCTCAGGTCATGATCCCTGAATCCTGGAATCGAGTCCCGCATCAGGCTCCCAGATCTGCAGGGGAGTCTGCTTCTCCCTCTGACCTTCCTCCCTCTCATGCTCTCTCACTTTCTCATTCTCTCTCTCAAATAAATAAATTAAATCTTAAAAATAAAATAAATAAATGGCAAAGTGTAATAGTTTATAAAGGTATATCAAAAGAGGGAAACAAAACTCCTTTCTACTCTCAGAAAAATGCACCAGCATATATAGACACCGACCTACAATAACATGAATTTTAATAAATCACAGAATGGTGTTTTAGGGGAAAAAAGTAAAATCTACTTTTTCTATGTGTATTTTATTATCATTTCTATTTTTTGAGATAACAGAGATTGTTTCATTACCAGTACAATTTAGGAGTTGTGATTTTTTTTTAACTAGGAGCATAATCTATTATGTATTGTAACTGGAATTGAAAACAGAGCTATTCCCAAAGCCTTAACAAATATTCCAGACAAGCTAGCCCAATGCAAATGACCCCAGCTTACTTAATTTGGCTGCAGTGTGTTCTTCCCCATTTCCGAATTAGAGACTGTGTCTTTATCTCATATAAGGAAAAATAATGTCATATAAAAAATATTTGAAGAGGATAAAAGCTTACAAACTAAACTAGGAAAATACATTCTTTTAGATATAGGGTTTGCTATTTTCAATACTTTAACACAAATACAGGACTCTACTATTTCCCAGTGTGGTAGGCAGAATTCTAAAATGACCCCCAAGATTCCCACACTGGGAGTGCATAAACACCCTGTATATCCCCTTTGAATGGGAAAGGACCTGCTAATATGATAGGATATCACTCCTGTAACTAGGTTATGTTATTTGGGAAAAAGGAAAGGGGTTTTGCATATGTAATTGAGCCCAAAGGATTACTCTAAGTTTATTAAAGAGATCATCCTAGGTGGACCTGGCCTAATCAGGTAAACCTTTTATTTAAAAAAAAAAAAAAAAGGAGAGTCTAGAGATCAGGAACAGAGAAATGAGTAATTCCTGGGTGGCTCAGCCAGGTAAGTGTCTGCCTTTGGCTCAACTCATGATCTCAGGGTCCTGGGGTTGGGTTCCACATCGGGCTCCCTGCTCCACGGGGGAGGCTGTTTCTCCCTCTCCTTCCGTTGCTCTCCCTCTCTCTCTGTCAAATATATAAATAAAATCTTAAAAACAACAATAAAACAAAACAACAACAAAAACAAAAAACAAAACAAAACAGAAAAACAGTAGAAATGAGAGGGGTTCTTCAGCCATGATATGTGGAAAGAGACAGTCTCTGGGAGCTGAAGTCCACTGTCCTACAACTGCAAGGAACTGAATTCTTCCCGAAACCTGAATGAGATTTGAATGGTACTCCAAACCTGACATGAGATAAGAGCCCCAGCTAACACCTTGATTTTAACTGAGTGACCTAAACAAAGCTATTTTATACCTGGACTCCTAACTGTGAAACTGTGAAATAATATTTATATTGTTTTAGGCCACTGAGTTTATAAGTAATGTATTATGGGGCATTAAAAACTAATGCAACCAATAAGCTATTGGTCAGGTTTTGTGGTATATTCTTAAGTAGAAAGGACATTAAAAGTCATCTAGTCCAACTCTTTATCCAAGTAGATACATACATACTTTCGTGATTAGAGAAATTAGTTAACCTCTCCTCTTTTCTTTCACTACATCCTTTATAATACATTGAAGGACTGTGTGTAGCTTCTAGAAACTGGTCTCATAATCTATTCATTTCCTCAGACATCCTTCACATGCTTAGCTACGGGGCTAGAACCAACACGGGCAGAAAACATTATGATGTTGTAAAATGGCCCACTTAGCAATGCACTGAGCTACATGGTGCTTAGTTAAAATTAACTGGTCCAAAAACGTGTTTGAGTGAAAGGCCTGGACAAACCTCACCCCACCCGAAACTTGTTTATGCTTGAAAGTGTTATCAACTAGCTACTTCTGCTTCTGTACGAATGCTTGCTTATCGCACGCGCGGGCTCCCCACACCAATCAACCAACGCCAGGTATGAAATGTCGACCAATCAGCTTACCTGCTTATAAAAACCCTGCACCTACCCAGATCGGGACCTCTTAGCGTCACCAGCAACGAGGGCGCGGAGGTCCGGGTTCGAACTCGTAATAAACGACCCTTGCCGCTTGGCTTTGACTTACGTCTCTGGTGGTCTTCTAAGGTGGGCGTAAGGTGGGCGTACAATGCATCCGGCATTACATGAGATTTAGCCATCCAAATTAGCTCATTAGGATGTGAACCACTGACCAGGATCAAAAAACTGAGTGTGGACACATTCTAGACAGTCAATTCTAAATGGAAGAGAATTTATAAATTCACATAAATTTGAAATGGGATTCTGAAGTTTTAGATACAGATTTTATCGCCAAGACTAATTCATCCTGTCATTTTACACAAGCCCTGAATTTCCATACACGATTTTTGAAATTATGTTAATTATTAGAGAAACTCTCTAATTGACCTTCTAGTACAAACGTTCTAAGATCATGTTGGTTCATTTCTTTAAGTACGGCTGAGCCTGCATCAGTTCAGATGATTGCTTTGGTCTACCACCTGAAAAGACTGTTTTGTTTTCATTTTCTAGAAATGAAAAATAGCAATGATGAATACTACTCACAGATATGGTATAGTAGAATCTTTGGCATCTACCCAACTAGTTCATAGTAGAAAGAAAAGATGGGAGGATATGAAGGAGAGGGACAGAAGGCACTAATACGAGAGAGAGAAAATAGGGATAAAGTGTAGACAGGCTGTAGACAGAAATTATAAATGTTATAGGCATTGATTACCGATTTCATTAACCTCCCCTCTTTCCAGAAAAGGAATTCCAGAAATGAAATCATTCAAGAGTTCCATATAAAGGGGTCTTTACGTAGATCCCAGAATCTAAACAAACAAACAAACAAAAAACTAGGAACCAGCATCTAGCCTACCTGTATATGAATTCAGAATGTCCCTAGAAACAACTACAGGATATACTGAATCCTAAAGGCATCTCATATTTCCCTTACAAAACTCTATGCATCTTAGAGAAGAAATAGTCTCTGTGAAATGCCCTGAAATTATATCACTAAGATCCTATAAGGTGGAGTAAATGTTTAATAATGTTCTGCATTATCCAGAATCTTGTTGCATAAAATACTAGTTCCCATTAAATGCCTTTCAAATCCTACTAGGAACACTGTATGGTCTAATAGATTTTTAAATAATACCACCCAGAAAAGAATAATTTAACCATCTGTTCCTTTTAAACATCAGTGAGTACATATTTAAAAATCTTAAAATAAATTGGCAGTGAATGCCTAGGGGACCATATGATAACTATAATGTCCCTTAAAGAAACCTTACCCAGGAACCTCAGGGATCTAGGGTATATGAATCAAAAGCATACTATTTGGATCTTTCACAAGCATTAATTTCAAATGATCTGGTAACTAAAAGGGAAACAAATGTATTCTTATTAATAAATGTTTCCATACAAAGTCCATGGAAAACATGATTCATACAATCTACATCTCTAGGATTCTTGTTAGGATAAAGAATTGGCAAAGGGGAAGTTTAGGCATAGATATTAACAATATTATGAAGAACTAAGACAAAAAATTTTTAACTTTATAGTGCTAATCAAAAATATAATTCAATAGAAGGAAAGCTGTTATTTCCATCAGATTTCACCTAGCTTTCCACAGAAGATAAAAGTAAATGCTATATTGAGAAACTCTTTTGTGGAAGAAAGTGCTAAATCTCCAATTACATCTCAGAAAGAAAAAAAATCTCAATAGTCACTCATCATAGAAAATGACACATATTTTGAGATCAAGAGTCAGCCACCTGCCTGGTACATAGAGTGAAAGAAAGATTAAAAAAAACTATCCTATAGTCTGTGATAATATAAGTTTGATAAGAAAAATGATAGGGAAGATTAATACATAGCATAGCTGCATGCACATAGTTAAAATTAATGGCCTTCAGAGTTCTTTTCTGACTCTACCATGAGTGTCAAAAAAGAGTCCTTTTGGAATTTCCAAGGTTTCATGTTGCATTTTGGGGTCACGAGGTAAAAATCCATTATGAAATAGTTTTGCAAGCTGTTTTTAATTTTTGCATGGTAAAAATTATATGTACCTACGCATACACATATATGTGTACAAGCATACATGTATGTATACATATATAATTTTCTAAAATGCTTATACCTTTCGTACCCCCAGTCTTTTAACCTTTATGGTGTTAAGCTTTGAATATCATCATAACTAATAATTCAGAGTTCTACCTATGAAATATTTCCTCAGATAGAGACATAGAATCCCATTGACAAGGAAAGATAAACTATAGGCAAACTAGAGGATAGGAAACTATTTTGAAAGCAAAATTTAAAGTGCCATACAGGACTTCTTGGGAAGACAGCAGAGTAGGAGGAATTTAAGCTTACCTTGTTCCACTGATAGAACTAGATAACAGCCACATCAGTGTAAATAACCTAGAAAATGACCTGAAGACTGGCAGGATAAACTCTTCACAGCTTAATATAGAGAAGAGGCCACATCAAAAGAGGGTAGAAAGGATGAAAACACAGTTAGGAGCTAAAGGGACTGCAGGACTGTCCCCGGTAGGGAGGGAAAGTGTGGGCATGGAAAAGAAAAAGAAACAGACTCACAGCAGGGAGCACACACAGGGAAGATGAGTCCCCATAATGTTTGGCTTTGACAAGGAGGGGGTGGGGGGATATTTTATGAGTTCCTACAATCAACAGGGCTTAAAACCTGGAACTTTAAAAATCAGCCGGATGGTAGGAAAGCTGGGAGGGTGAGAGGAAACTGAGTTCCCCCCATCCCCTTAAAAAGACAGCACAAAAACAGCCCCCTTGAAATACAACATAGAAGCAACAGTTTGAAAAACACCTAGGGTATATAGGAGGGAGATGTCTTTACTAATCTCAGAGTGTGTGCTGGAGTGGCAGGGATCACTGGAAGACTTTTTCAGAAACAAAGGAGCTAGTGGCCACCATTTCCCTCCCCTGCTCCCCAACATAAACAAATAGACACCTGTGGGTACCAGTAGCACCAATACTCCCTACCTTACTTGATAATAGCATACCCCACCCTCATGCTCCCTGTGGATATGTCCCCTCCAGTAAGGTTTTCACTCCATATCCTTTCCCATAGCAGACTCGCACAAACCTTGCTAATACCACACATTGCCTGTGTGCGTCTGCAGATTCTCCAGCTCCGACCAACATGCCTGTGTCCCAGCAGCTATATGTCCCCTCCCCCCAGTACAACGCTGGCACTGCATGCCCAGCATGCTCAGCAGGGGGACCTGCTGCTCCCTCTCCCTCTGGCACTCTCCCAGTTTGTGCTCTCTCTCTCTCTCTCTTTTTATCTCTCTCTCTCTCAAATCTATAAGTAAAAAATATTTATTTATTTTTATTTTATTTATTTTTACTTTTTATTATTATGTTATAACCTCTTTGACATTGGCCACGGCGACCTCTTTCAAGACACATCTCTAAAGACAAGGAAATGAAAGCAAAAATGCACTTTTGGAACTTCATCAAGATAAAAAGCCTTTGCACAGCAAAGGAAACAGTCAACAAAACTAACAGACAGGGCACCTGGGTGGCTCAGTGGGTTAAAGCCTCTGCCTTTGGCTCAGGTCATGATCCCAGGGTCCTGGGATCGAGTCCCGCATCGGGCTCCCTGCTCAGAAGGGAGCCTGCTTCCTCCTCTCTCTCGTGCCTGCCTCTTTGCCTCCATATGATTGCTCTCTCCCTGTCAAATAAATAAAATCTTAAAAAAAACAAAAAGTAACAGGCAACACATGGAATGGGAGATGATATTTGCAAATGACATTACAGATCAAGAGCTAGTATTCAAGATCTATAAAGAACTTCTCAAACTCAATACCCAAAAAAACAAATAATCCAGTCAATAAATGGGCAGAAGTAAAAAATATTTAAAAAAAAGAAAAGAAACAAGGCAAGGATGTCCACTTATACCACTTCTATTCAACATAATACTGGAAGCCCTTGCCATGGCAATCAGACAACAAAAAGAAATAAAAGGCATGCAAATCAGTAAGGAAGAAGTAAAACTTTCACTATTTGCAGAAGACATGGTACTACATATAGAAAACTCTAAAGACTCCACCAAAAAAACTGCTAAAACTGATAAATGAATTCATTAATATCACAGGATACAAAGTCAATATACAGAAGTCTGTTCCATTCTATACACTAATGCAGTAGCTGGAAGAGAAATTAAGAAATAATCACTTTCACAATTATACCAAAAATTATAAAATATCTAAAAATAAACTTAACCAAGGAGGTGAAAAACCTGTACTCTGAAAGCTGTAAGACACTGATGAGAGAAATGGAAAGATACTCTATGCTCATGGATTGTAATAACAAATACTGTTAAAATGTCCATACTGTGCAAAGCGATCTATAGATTTAATGCAATCCTTATCAAAATACCAGTAGCATTTTTCACAGAACTAAAACAAATAATCCTAACCTTTGTATGGAACCACAAAAACCTCCAATTAGGCAAAGCAATCTTGAAAAAGAAAAACAAAACTGGAGGTATCACAATCCCAGATTTCAAGACATACAAAGCTGTAGTAATTAAAACAGTATCGTACTGGCACAAAAACAAACATATAGATCAACAGAACAGAATAGAGAGCCCAGACATAAGCCCATAAGTATATGATATGGTTAATTAGTCTTTGACAAAGGAGGCAAGAAGATGCAATGGAAAAAAGACAGTCTCTTCAACAAATGGTGTTGGGAAACTGGACAGTTACATGCAAAATAATGAAATAGGACCATTTCTTTATACAATACAGAAAAATAAACTCGAAATGGATTAAGAACCTAAACCATACAAGAAGATATAACAATTGTAAATATTTATGTATCCAACATGGGAGAATCCAAATATATAAAATGGCTAATAACAAACATAAAGGAAGTAATCAATAGTAATATGATAATAGCAAGTGGGCTTTAGAATCCTGAAACCATAGAAATTCTAGGAAATTGGCAGTTATGAACATAGGCAGTAACCTTTCTGACAGGCAATAATTTATCTGACATCAGTCATAGCAACATTTTTCTAGATATGTCGCCTGAGGCAAGGGAAACAAAAGCAAAATTAAACTCTTGGGACTACATCAAAATAAAAAGCTTCTGTGCAGCAAAAGAAACAATCAACAAAGCTAAAAGACAACCCACTGAATGGGAAAAGATCTTTGCAAATTATATATCCAATAAGGGGTTAGTATTCAAAATATATAAAGAAATTATAGCACTCAATGCCCAAAAAACAAATAATCCCATTAAAAAATGGTGGTTATCTTTCTCTGCTTGACTTATTTCATTTAGCATAATCCCCTCTGGTTCCATCCATGTCAATGCAAATGGGGGGTATTCATCCTTTCTGATGGCTGAGTAATATTCCATTGTATATATGAACCACATCTCCTTTATCCATTCATTTGTTGAAGGACATCTCAGCTCCTTCCAGTTTGGCTACTGTGGACATTGATGCTATGAACATTGGGGTGCATGTGTCCCTTCTAGGGAGGGGAGGGAAAACCGAATGGGAAGAAATCGGAGAGGAAGAAAAACCATGAGAGACTCTGGACTCTGGTAAACAAACTGAGGGTTACAGAAGGGAGGGGTGAGGGTTGGGGTAACCAGGTGATGGGTATTAAGGAGGGTGCGTGATGTGATGAACACTGGGTGTTATATGCAACTAATGAATTGTTGAATACTACATCAAAAACTAATGCTGTACTATATTTGGCTAACTGAACATAATAAAAAAATGAAGCAAGCTATGAAATTAGAGAAGTACATGTTCACAAAAATAGAAAACATTCATGAGAACAATCTAAAATGACTGTGACCATCTTAAAGTAGAAGGACAGAGAAAGACAGACACCATGTAATTTCACTCATATGCAGAATTTAAGAAACAAAACAAATGAACAAAGAAAAAGGGAGACAAACCAAAAAAAGAGACTCTTAACTATAGAGAACAACCTGGTAACCTGGTAACCATCAGAGGGGAGATAGGTGGGAGGGGGTGGATGAAATAGGTGGTGGGGATTAAGAGTATACTTATCACCATGAGCACTAAGTACAGAATTTCTGAATCATTATATTGTACATGTGAAACTATCATAGCACCGTATGTTAACTCCACTGGAATTAAAATGTATAAATAAATATAGATCTACAAACATATCTAAATGCATACATACCTCAATGTCACACAGGCACCAGGCAGGGAATGAAAATGATCATTGTAAAAAGTTAGCAGAAACAAAAAGAAGATATGTGCTCCTAAAAAATCTAAACTCTAGGAAAAATACAGAGAAATCTGGGGACTGAATGGCAAGGATTAGCTGTTCCTAATACACACTTCCTTGCCAGTAGAGAACCATCTGTAAATGAACAGAATTATTGATGAGTCACAGCACAAGCTCTTGATTGAAACTACTTTAAGTATGAAAAAATAGTTTGGTGACTTATTGCAAAGCCCACTTTAACCTTACACACATGTACACACACGTTCTTCATTTGCAATGTATGTTCATTCTTTTGATACTTATCAAATAAATACTGTATTTATTTACTATAGTGACAGGGAATGTTACTAAAGAAAAATTCATTGAAAAGGAGAAGGTTAGGAACAAAGTATAGAGTAAATTATCCTTTGTGGAAAGGATGCAGGGCATATATTGAAATGTATATAGACTATCTGAGGAAAGATTCATGAAAAACTCGTTTTCTCCTATGTGGGGATCTAGGGAATTAGGGATAAAAGTTGCAGTAAGACTTACTTTGTATTCTGGTCTTACATTTTGTATTCTGGTCTAATGCTTTACCATGAGCACATATTACTTTTTAAATTTTATTTATTTATTTAGTTAGTTAGTTCAAAGGTCACCTGTTTTTCCCCTTTTATTTAGTTTTTTAAATTTTATTTTATTTTTCAGTGTTCCAAGTTTCATTGTTTATGCACCACACCCAGTGCTCCATACAATACATGTTCTCCTTAATATTACTTTTTTAAAGAACATATTACTTTTTTAAAACAAGTAAAGATAAATAAAAATGGTATGCACTTGCTGTCTATGATAAGTGGTGGGGATTACAAAGAAAGCAGAGTATATAGAGCCACCCCACATACAACTGTAGAATTATATCCCCCATTCCCAAGGTGAATGAGGCAGAAAAGGCCTCTAGATTTGGTTGTAGCTTCATCATAACCAGCCATTAGATCCCTAGGTCTTCACCAGATGCCTTGTCAGCCTTGACAATGTTGAAGTGATGATCACTGAACACTTACAGATATCACCTATCTCATTCTCACAATGACCCTGCCAGGCTGATATTTCTTTCTGCCTTTTAAAGTGAAGTTTGGTGAAGTAAAGACACTTGCCCAAGGTTTCACAGATCCCAAATAACAGAGTGAGGAAGAACCCCTCAGGATATGTGGCCCTTAGCTACATGCTCCCCCGCTGATCAAGAGTTAAGGGTGCAAGTATTAGGAGCAGAAGATAACAAATGGCAGCTATAGGCTGGAGGGGATAAAGAAAACAACTTCAGAGTTGTATCATTCATCCTTCAACTCTCTGATGAGGCTCCAGAGTTAGCGTTCATGGTTAAAAGGAGTGAAGTATGTTACACTGCATTAGTTTCCTATTGTTGCTGTGATGAATTACCACCAATTTGGTGGCTGAAATCAACACAAATTTGTCTTATGTTTCTAGAAGTCAGTTCAAAATGAGTCTCACCAGGCTAAACTCAAGGTTTGAGCAGGGATATGTTTGTTCTGGAGGCTCAGGGGAGAATATATTTTCTTCCTAGGCTTGCAGCCCCATTTCATCTCTGAAGCCAGCAATGGTAATTGAAGTCTTTCTCCTGCTGCATCACTCTGACACCAACTCCCTGCTTCCTGATTCCTCTTGTCATTGTTTTGGGTTCACTTGGATAATCCAGGATAATTTCTTTATCTTAAAGTCAGCTGATGAACAACCTTAATTCTATCAGCAGCCTTATTTCTCCCTTGCTACATAAATAACATACTTAATAGGTTCCAGGGATTGGAATATGGACAGCTTCAAGAAGCCATTATTCTGCTTACCAAATAGAATTTTTAGGAAAAAATTTTCATCAATAATATTAAAATGAAGTGGCTTTGGGGGGCATCCTGGTGGATCAGTTGGTTAAACATCTGACTCTCCATCTTGGCTCAGGTCTTGACCTCAGGGTCATGAGTTCAAACTCCACACTAGGGTCTATGTTGGGTATGGAGCCTACTTAAAAAAAAAAGTGGATTTGGCATTTTAATTTCTGCAAAATTCATATATATGATACTTTGATATTCCTGGGGATAAATGCATTCCTCTTCTTGAAAGTTAGTTTATTTTGAAAAGAAAAGCCATATTGTATATATAAGTACTTACACATTTAGGAGTCTGGATAAATTATATAAATCATTATAAATAATAATATGCAACTGTGTTGTAAATTTTTAACTTCACACTTTCCTGCTTACTCGACATCCCCACAAATAGGTTGTGAGTGCCCTGCCAGGTGACCAAGTGCACCACTGTGACAGGCTGGCTGGCCCCTGATACTAGTTCCCCTTCTTGGCCTCTCCTGACTGTGACCTAGTAACACTTAAACACAATAATTAACCCCCCTCCTGTCTTTTACCTATGTACTTCCCTGACCCTCCCCCCACACCTGCTCTGTAATAAAGGTACTTTCTCTGGGCTCACTTTCTCACAACTCCCCATATCCCTGCTTGGGTACCAAATTCACATAGCTTTAAGTCTAATGGTACTATAAGCCTAATAATAAAAATTAGCACTATCTCTATCCAACACCTTCCTCCACTTAAAATTTCCAAGAAAAGGAGATGCCCCTGTCAATTCTCTTAGCTAAATAGTTTATAAGAATTACATAATAATAACTTAAGAACATATACTTTATTTTAGTGAACAAATAGTTTTATGGGGTATAGTATGTGCCAGGAAACTTCTAACATTAACTTATTGTTTCTTATACAAGGCAGCTACAAGGCAGCTATTCTTACTTTCTTTTTTTTTTAAGATTTTATTAATTTATTTGACAGAGAGAGGGATCACAAGTAGGCAGAGAGGCAGGCAGAGAGAGAGGAGGAAGCAGGCTCCGTGCTGAACAGGAAGTCCGATGCAGGGCTCTATCCCAGGACCCTGGGATCATGACCTGAGGTGAAGGCAGAGGCTTTAACCCACTGAACCACCAAGGTGCCCCTTTCTAGATAGGAAATTGACACAGAAAAAGCTAAGTAACTTTTGCCCAAGGTTATACAGCCGGTAAGGCATGGAGCCAAAAGTCTAATCTAAGCAAGTCAGGTTTAAACTCATCATTATAGCCACATCAGTGCATATGTGTGTGTGTGCGTGTGTGTGCGCGTGTGTCTACTTATAAGTACATACACTTATATATATGTATATAACATATATGTGTTTCTAAGTGATAATCTTAGACTACTACTTTTTTAATTTTTCAATTTTTGACAATATTTTTTTCCTATTATGAAAAATTAGGATAATTTTCCAGACAAAATACAAATGCATGCAAACACACACACATATTTCTTCCCCACATTTCCCCCATATACTTAGGATATTTTTGTGAAATTACCATCCAGTTTATATTTCTGTAATAGATGATTCATTCAGTGAACTTTGATTACATTTTCTTTCTTATACAGGTTTTGTTTTCAAGATTTTGTTTTGAAGAAAATTCTTGTATCTTGGACATCACACCTTGAAATACCTGATCTGTTTGTTTTGTTAGTCCTCTAAAGCAGATGATACCCTTGTGATCGTAATAGGTTTAGATTATCCCTATTTCCCAACCTAAATGGTTTTTAGAAGATTCATTAATTATATATGAAGAAGAGGTTAAACATCCAGAATCTTCTACATTATAATTGACACATACAATGCTGGTAAATAATAGAGATTTAATTGAAGGACTATATACATTTCCTTATTTATGTATTTCTTCCCTTTTATCAATAGATATTTTATTGCTAAACTTACTAAAATTGAAATTATGCATATTTCCCTGACTAATGCTGAGCAGGCATCTAGGTAACACTAGAACTTCCACAATTCTAGTCTGAAGACTATCCCCACCCCCACCCTCAATATCACAGGGAAAAACCCCAGAATGCTTGGAAAGAACAACCAACAAGCACTTACCTCCTTTCACTTTTACCCTAGCCTTCACAAAAAGGGCCAAAATTATTTTATAGTTCTTATCAAGTTACAAAATAATTTTGACCCTTTTTTGAACTGGGTTTAACCTGTTTTGACAAATAAATACATTTTAATGCGAATTAATAATTATAAGACAAATCTTCAAATTTGTTGAAAAGTCCTTTGTAAATAAAGTTCTCCTTGTTTATGTTATTTCCTTAAAAACATATGTTTCAAATAATGAAAAGTAAACATTTAGCTAGACTGCTTCTTTAATAAATACAAACTCTAAATCAGTGACGTCTATATTCGTAATACCAAATTGAAATCACTACATGGTGTTAAAATATTTTAACAAGCTTGCATATCAACTATTCAATGTTTCTCCTTTCTCACAATCACTTTTCAATTTTCAAGTTGAAAAGCAAAATATAAAGTAAATCTTAAATATATATTGGTGAGAAATTTGAAAATATATTTCCAATGATATCAGAAATTATTAGAATTACAAATTCCAACATTTCATTTCTAGATAATTGTTTTCTAGACTATATTATTTTAAGTACCTCACCCACTGTGGAAAAGTTTGATAGAATTTAATCTTGTATTCAAAACCCAATCTTCCTGTGGAGCAAGCTTTGAAAATATTAACATTTTCCCCCCAATATCAGCTCAACACAGTAAGAGAAAATAAACCACATGGCATAATTCATTCTGTCAGGAAGGAATCCATCAACTCATTGTAGACAGCAGAGACTCAGCAATAAGACATGAGTAATAGACCAAGCTCAGGAACCTACAAGTAAGTTTCAAATCATCGTACACAGAGCAAATTGGCATTAAAAAAAAAAGGCATCAGGTTTCTGACAAATAATCCATCTACACATGTATTCTGTATCTTCTATACAGACTAGAACTTTTAGATATAAAGAGGCTAAATTTAACAAAATTATCAAAAAAGGAAAAAAGATCAGAGAATTTAATTCAATAAATTTTCATCAATTAAACAAATAATTTTAAAGTTTAGTCATTGGCTCTGGTTTCCTCAGAACTACCTACACCTGATCCCTAAAATTAAAGAGGTTTTCTATATTTCATGAGCAGACACAGGCCAATGTCCAGTCCTATATCTAACCTGAAAGGAGCAGATACTATATTTTGTGAGGATGGTACACTTGATGGAGATACAATTCCAAGTTTAGATCAAGTGACTCAGCAACAGTGGCAAGACTTCTGGTCATTTTGTTGCTCTAGTCCCACACATTGTCAGGTTCAGTTTTCTTTTTAGATAACAGACTTGGGATCTGGGACACACATCTGAGTGAAGTTGCTCTGCCCTACATACAGTGGATGGGATGTTGACAAGCTTTATGATACTATGCTGCAGATCCCAGCTTGGCAATAAATGGAAGAGGCAATAGTTCAAATGTCCGTTCTATGAATATCATGCAATTACTCTGTGGGAGATGTGTGTGTGTGTGTGTGTGTGTGTACATATATATATATATTTTTTTGAGGAATTGTATGTAACTTACCATAAAACTCATATAAAATGTAAGGATAGATAAAGAATTCACTAAAAAGATATGAGTGAGGTCTCTACCTGGCTATAATATAATAACACAGTCTAAATTCACCTTCCTAATGTAAACAACTAGAAAATGGGACAACATACTTAAAATAACTGTTATTAGACAATAGGCAGCACAAACTACAAGAAATCTACTTTATAAAGGCATGAATAAATTGAAGTAAATATATAGAGAAAGATAATGCAAAAATGGAGAGGCTGTTTTAATATCAGATGTAGAGTTAAGAACAATGATTTTTATTTTCTTTAACTGAAGAGTAGCAATGATGAAAACTATACATAATAGAATCTTTGGCATCTACCAAGCTAGTATCCTAGGTCATGGTAGGAAAAAAAAGTGGGAAGCTAATAGGAGAGAGGAAATAGGGATAAGGAGAACATAGGCTGTAGAGAGGAATCATAAATGTTAGGGGCAATGAGTACCAACTTCCCCAATTTCCTCTCTTTCCAGGAAAGGAATTAAAGAGATGAAATTATTCAAGAATCCTGTATAGAAAATGTCTTTATGTAGATTCCCAGAATCTAAGAAATCTATAAAGAGCCTCTAGCCTACCTATAATATGAATTCATAATATGTCTCCCTAGAAACTATAGGACACACAGAATCTTTTTCTTAAACAGAAGAAAATCAAATTTAATAGGTGTGTATATAAGGAATACATATAGTCATGGAAATTCCAAAGACAGTCAGGCAAAATGAGGTATATTTGACATTCTGAAGTAGGAGTAGGGGGTAGGGGTCTGGGATTTCAGAGAAAAGAAATGAACTTCACAGGTGATAAGAGGAACAGATGTTTGGCAATTAGGTGTTTGACTTACCACACAGATGGGTCACTCAAATAAAATTTATCTCTGCTAATAAACCTTACTTTAGTAAAGACTCCTCACCCCCACTTAGACTCTTCTCTTCAATGCTTTCTCTTAAGCCTCCAAGATTTCAAGAGCTTTCAGTTCAAAATAGTCTACATGTCAAAGTGGCATATTCTTATGGGGTGGGATGGCTGTCCTGAACACTTTCAGTTCTCCCACGAATACTTGCTTGGGAGTAGGATGCACAGAATCTTAAATATACCTCAGATTTCACTTAAAAGACCCTACCCATATTAAAGAAAAACTATAAAACCAACATATCAAAAGGTAGAGGATGCCTTTTAAGCAGTGCTTAGAGGGAAACTTGCAGCTGTATGTGATTATACTAGAAAAGAAGGAAGGTCCAAAACACATTATCTAAGCTTTCACCTTAACAAGTGAGAAAAAGAAAACAAATTAAACAGAAAACAAGAAAGAAAGAAAGAAGAAAGAAAGAAAGAAAGAAAGAATGAATGAATGAATCAAGGGAAGAGAAAATATACAAAAGATAAATTTAAAGGACAGAAAACTAATTTTTAAAACATTCACTAAAAGTTGACAAACATTTAGCAAGATTAATCAAGAAAAAAGAAATGGAAGATAATTTATCAATATCAGGGAGAAAAGAAGGGACATTCACTACAGATTCTACAGTCATTAAAAAGGATAATAAAATTATGAACAAATTCATGACAATAAATCAATAATTTACATCAAATGGAAAAAATTAATTAAAAGACACATTACCAAAACTGATGTAAGAAAAAGTAAATACTGAATAGCTTGATATGTATTGAAGAAATTAAAATTATAAAAGATTGTCACAAAGAAAATCCAGGTCTATCAGAATTTATGGGAAAAAAACAATGCAAATGTCAAATGAAATATTTGAGAAAGAAGACGAAGAGAAATTTTCCAATTCATTTTATAAGGCCAACATTACCCTGACAGCAAAAGCAGATAAAACATTACAAGAAAAGGACAATACAAATCAATACCTCTCATAAAATAGAAACAAAAATCATTTATAGCAATTCAAAATGCAGCAATATATTAGACCAAGTGTGGTTTATATGCAGAATTAAGTATTAATTTAAAATATATGCAGTATTTGACACAATTCAACAACCACCCATTCATGATAAAAGCTCTAAGTAAACAACATCAGCAAAAACCTACAACTAACTCTATACTTAAAGATTAAAGAATAAGACCTCTCTTAAAATCAGAAATAAGACAGAGATCTATGCTCACATCACCTGTTTAAATTAGTCTCAAGAGCATCACTAGTGAAATAATCCAAGAAGAGCAAATAAAATTTATTTGCTTATAAATTTAGCAAGTCACATGACACAAAGTCAATACACAAAAATCAATTATATTGTTATCTATTCAGAATTTTAAAAAATTGGAAATTAAAAAATTTTAATGCCATTCAAAATAATATCAATGACACAAAATCATTTTAAAAATTTAGTAGCTGTAGGAGTAAACACATGTGGAATTTAAGAAACAAAACAGGAGGATAGGGGAAGGGAGGGAAAAATAAAACAAGATGAAATCAGAGAAGGAGACAAACCATAAGAGACTCTTACTCATAGGAAACAAACTGAGGGTTGCTGGAGGGGAGGTGGGTGGGGGGATGGGGTAACTGGGTAACAGGCATTAAGGAGGACACATGAGGGCGCCTGGGTGGCTCAGTGGGTTAAAGCCGCTGCCTTCGGCTCAGGTCATGATCCCAGGGTCCTGGGATCGAGGCCCACATCGGGCTCTCTGCTCGGCAGGGAGCCTGCTTCCTCCTCTCTCCTCTCTCTCTGCCTGCCTCTTTGCCTACTTGTAATCTCCCTGTGTCAAATGAATAAATAAAATCTTTAAAAAAAAAAAAAAAGGAGGACACATGATGTAACGAGCACTGGTGTTATATACAATTGATGAATCACTGATCTCTACCTCTAAAACTAATAATACACTATATGTTAATTAATTGACTTTAAAAAAATAAATTAAATTAAAGATCTAGGAGTTAAGATGGCAGAGGAATAGGGGGACCCTAAGTTTGTCTCATCCTTCAAATAAAAATAGATAGCTACCAAATCAGTCTGAACACCCCAGAAATCAACTGGAGATCTGAGAAAACAATGATGCAAGTCCACAAGTAGAAAAGCAACCACCATTTAGAAGATAGGAGGTGAAAAGACTCGGATCCTGTATGATATAGCTGAGGATATGGTGGGGGGAAGGGATTCTGCTTAAGAAGGCTACCATAAATTATTATAAGCAGTGGGGTATAAAGTCAGAACTCTTTGAATTCTGCTACAATGGGGGATGTCCCTGGCTTAAAGGTGCTCAGGTGGTGAAGTGGGGCAGAATCCCAGGTGTGACAATGTGGTCTGAAGATCCCTGGGATTGCAAAAGGAATGGGTGATGCCTTAGTGCTGCAGAATTCCCAGGCAAAGGAGCAGGGAAGCCAGCTAAGAACAGCAAGCCTAGGTGCCAGCTTTCTGTTCCGTGTTGCCATAAACTATGAAATGATTTGCAGCCCTGTGACTGCTTTCCTGAGGAGGATCCAAAAAAAGGCAGAAGTGTGGGGAGATCCTCCCAAGGAGGAACAATGTGGGTCCACATTGTGGGAGTCCCCAAAATTTGGAGTTTTGAAATTCAGTCACATGCCTGAGATAAAAATGCTCAGTCACAAGTCGATTTAACACAGAGTTCTGAAAGAAACTGGGGAAACAAGAATGACAGATTGCTTTTTTCTGAAGGCTCATTTGAAGAGTGGGGTGTATGTGTGTGTGTGTGTGAGAGAGAGAGAGAGAGAGAGAGAGAATTTCCAGCTCCAGGGCTAGAGAGCAGGGCACAGCCATATTCATCCTGCCCATCAGAGCTTAAAATCTTCGGGGAGCAAAAGAGAGCCACCTAGTGGAGTCCAGAATGCTTAAATGAGCCTGGCCACTCTGCACACTGGAGGCACATTTCCACTAGTCCACCTAAGATTCAGTGCAATAGACCCCTCACCTAGAAGGCCAGAACAGACAATTGCCTCACACCAAGTTTACTGATCATAGAGGGCTGCAAAGCTTCAGCTCTTGGGGAAAACAGTATATAACATTCCTTTATAATTTTAATTTTTATATATATTTTATGTATTTTTAATTTTTAAATTTTTGTTTCCTTTCATTTTATTATATATATAATTTTATATATAATAAAACTTATATATATACATATGTACATGTGTATGTACATATGTATATATATGTTTTTCTTTCTTTCTGATTTTGGGATCTAGCTTCTTTTAACAAGGAGATCAAACATACCCAGGATCTAGTTTGTTGTTATTGTTGTTGTTTCTTTTTTTCTTTCTTTCTTTTCTTCTGTTTTTTCTGGACAAAATGACAAGATGGGGAAATCCACCCCAAAAGAAAGAATAGAAGGTAGTACACAGTCAGGGACTTAATACAGATATAACTAAGTTGTCTGAACTAGAATTTAAAATGATTATAAAGATACTACCTGGGCTTGAACAAAACATAGAAGACACTAGAAATTCCCTTATCTTAGAGATAAAAATTAAAATCTGATCAGGATGAGATTAAAAATGCTATGACTGAGGTACCATAAAAACAAGGATGGACAAAGCAGAAGAGTGAATCAGTGATATAGAAGATAAAATGATGGAAAATAAGGAAGGTGAAAAGAAAAAGGAAAGAAAACTATTAGATCACGAAGGTCAACTTAGGGAACATAACAATTTCATAGAGTGAAATAATATCCATATTAGAGGAATCCCAGAAAATAAAGACCAGGAAAAAGGAGAAGCAGACTTATTTGAACAAATTATAGTTGAGAACTTCCCTAACCTGGTAAGGAAACAGTCGTTCAAGTCCAAAAGCCACAAAGAACTTCCCTCAAAATCAATAAAAAATAAGCAAACACCTTCACATATTATAGTGAAACTTGCAAATTACAAAGATATAAAGAAAATCCTGAAATCTGCTCAGGACAAGAGGTCCTTAACCTACAAGAGTAGACATATAAGCCTGGCAACAGACCTATCCACAGAGACATGAGAGCCTAGAAATCACTGGCATGATACAGTCAACATGCAAAAAGGGAAAAATATGTAGCAAAGAATACTTTATCCAGCAAGGCTGTCATTCAGAATGGAAGGAGAAAGAAAGACAAACAAAAACTAGAGGAAGTTGTGTACATTAAACAGCCCTGAAAGATATATTAAAGGGTGGAGTGGAGAGAGAAACCAAAATTAACAAAGAGCAGAAAGGGCCAGAGACAATTTACAGGAACAGCGACTATACAGGTAATACAATAGCACTACATTCATATCTTTCAATAATTACTCTGAATGTAAATGGACTAAATGCTCCAACCAAAAGACATCGGGTGTCAGAATGAGTAAAAAAACAAGACCCACAGATTATGCTGCCTACAAAAGACTCATTTTAAACCCAAAGACACCTCCAGATTGAAAGTGAAGGTGTAGAGAGCCAATTATCTTGCTAATAGACATCAAAAGAAAGCTGGAAAAGCCATAATTATATCAGAAAAACTAGATTTTAAACAAGGACTGTAATGAGACGAAGAAGGGCACTATATCATAATAAAGGGGTCTATCCAACAAGAAGAGCTAACAATTGCAAATATTTATGCCCCCAACTTGGGAGCACCCAAGTGTATAAAACAATTAATAACAAACATAAAGGAACTCATTTATAATAATACAATAATAGTACAGGACTTTAACACCCCACTCTCAGCAATGTACAGATCATCTAAGCAGAAGATCACCAAAGAAATAAGGGCTTTGAATGACACACTGGACCAGATGGACTTCACAGTTATATTCAGAACATTTCATTCCAAAGCACCAGAATACACATTGTTTTGAGGGCACATGGAATATTCTCCAGAATAGATCACATACTGGGTCACAAATTAGGTCTCATCCAGTACAAAAAGATGGAGATCATACCATGCATATTTTCAGACCACAATGCTATGAAAATTGAAGTCAACCACAGCAAAAAAATTGGAAGGACCACAGATATATGGAAGTTAAAGAACATCCTACTGAAGAATGAATGGGTAAAATATGAAATTAAAGAAGAATTTTAAAAAATACATGGAAACAAATGTAAATAAAAACACAACACTTCAAAGTCTTTAGGATGCAGCAAGGGAAGTCCTAAGAAGGAAGTATAGAGCAATACTGACCTTCCTCAAGAAGAAAGAAAAGTCTCAAATACACAACTTTTGTTACACCTAAGGGAGCTGGAAAAAGAAGGGCAAATATAGCCTAAATCCAGCAGGGGAAGAGAAATAATAAAGATTAGAACAGAAATCAATGATGTAGAAATTAAAAAAAAAACAAAAACATTAGAATAGATCAATGAAACTAGGAGCTGGTTCTTTGAAAGAATTAACAAGATTGATAAACCCCTAGCCAGACTTATCAAAAAGAAAAGAATAAGGACCCAAATAAATAAAATCATGAATAAAAGAGGAGAGATGACAACTAATACCAAAGAAATGCAAACAATTATAAGAGAATATTATGAACAATTATATCCCAAAAGTTTAAACAATCTGGAAGAAATGGAGGCATTTCTAGAAACATTTAGCTACCAAAACTGAAACATAAAGAAATGGAAAACTTGAACAAACCCATAATCAGCAAAGAAATTGAATCAGTAATAAAAAAATCTCCCAACAAACAAGAGTCCAGGGCCAGACGGCTTCCCAGGGGAATTCTACGAAGTATTTATAGAAGAATTCATAACTATTTTTCTGAAACTGTTCCAAAAAATAGAAATGGAAGGAAAACTTCCAAAGTCAATCTAGAAGGTCAGCATTACCTTGATCCTAAAACCAAAGACACCAGTAAAAAAGAGAATTACAGACCAATATCCCTGATGAACATGGATGCAAAAATTCTTACCAAGATATCACCTAATAGGATCCAACAGTACGTGAAAGGATTATTCACCTCGACCAAATGGAATTCATTCCTGGGCTGCAGGGGTGGTTCAACATTTACAAATCAATCAACGTGATACAACACATCAATAAAAGAAAGGATAAGAACATATAATCCTCTCAATAGGTGCAGAAAAAGCATGTGACAAAATACAATCACATCAAAAGCCATAAGATACCTAGGATTAAACCTAATCAAAGAGGTAAAAGATCTGTACTCTGAAAACTATAGAACACTTATAAAAGAAATTGAGAAAGACACAAAGAAATGGAAAAAACATTCCATGCTCATGAATTGGAAGAACAAATATTATTAAAATGTCTATGTTATCCAAAGCAATCCCTATCAAAATACCATCAGCATTTTCACAAAGCTGGAACAAATAATTCTAAAATTTGTATGGAACCAGAAAAGACCCCAAATAGTCAAAGGAATGTTGAAAAAGAAAACCAAAGCTGGAAACATCACAATTCCAGACTTCAATTTGTATTACAAAGCTGTAACTACCAACACAGTATGATACTGGCACAAAACAGACACATACGTCAATGTAACAGAATAGAGGACCCAGAAATGGACCCTCAATTCTATAGTCATCTAACCTTCAACAAGGCTGGAAAGAATATGCAATGGAAAAAAGTTTCTTCAACAATTGGTATTGGGGAAATTTAGGCAGCCTACATGCAGAAGAATGAAATTGGACCACATTTTTACACCATACACAAAAATAAATTCAAAATGGATGAAAGACCTAAATAGGAGACTGGAATCCATCAAAATCCTAGGGAAGAACACAGACAGCATTCCCTTTGACCTCACTCTTAGCAACCTCTTTGACCTCGACCACAGCAACTTCTTCCTAGACAGGTCTCCAAAGGCAAGGGAAATAAAAGTAAAAATGAATTACTGGGACTAGGATAAAAAGCCTTTGCACAGCAAATGAAATAACAAAACTAAAAGGCAACCAATAGAATGGAAGAGGATATTTGCAAATGACATGTCTGATAAAAGGCTAGTATCCAAAATCCACAAAGAACTTATCAAATTCAACAGGCAAAAAACAAAACAAAAAAAAAGCAGTCAAGAAATAGACAAAAGACATGAACAGACATTTCTCCAAACACATAAAAATGGCTAACACACTCATGAAAAAAATGCTCAACATCACTCAGCATCAGGGAAATACAAATCAAAATCACAAGGAGATACCAACTCCTACTGGTCAGAATGGCTAAAATTAGCAACTCAAGAAACAACAGATCTTGGTGAACATGTAGAGAAAGGGGAACCCTCTTACACTGTTGGTGGGAATGGAAACTGATACAGCCACTCTGGAAAACAATATGGAGTTCTCAAATAGTTAAAGATAGAACTGCTCTACAACCCAGCAATTGCACTACTAGGTATTTATTCAAAGGATATAAAAATAATGATTCAAAGGGGCACATGCGCCCCAATGTTTATAGCAGCAATAGTCACAGTAGCCAAAATACAGAAAGAGCCCAGATGCCCATTGATAGATGAATGGATAAAGGAGATGTATTACACACACACACACATACACACGCGCACACACACACGCGCACACACACACACCCTGGAATAGTACTCAGCCAACAAAAAGAATGAAATCTTGCCATTTGCAATGACATGGATGGAACCAGAGAGTATTATGCTACGAAAAATAAGTCAGTCAGAGAAAGACAAATATCATATGATTTCAATCATATGTGGAATTTAAGAAACAAAACAGATGAAAAGAGGGAAAGGGAAGGAAAAATAAAATAAGATAAAAACAGAGAGGGAGGCAAACCATAGGAGACTCTTAACTCTAGGAAACAAATTGAGGGTTGCTCAAGGGAGGTGGTTAGAGAATGGGGTAATTGGTGATAGGCATTAAGGAGGGCACTTCATGTACTGAGCATTGGGTGTTGCATGCAACTGATGAATCACTAAATTCTACCCCTGAAACTAATAATTCACTATATGTTAACTAAGTTGAATTTAAATAAAAAGTTTTTCAATTTATAAATAAATAAATGATTTAATAAATCATAAACAAGATCTAGATGCTAAAAATTACTAGATGCTAAAAATATTGAGAGAAATTATAGAAGATATAAATAAAAACAAAGATGCATCATGTTTATTAATTAGATTTGTTATTGTTAAGATGTCAATTTTCTCTAAATTAAACTATAGATTCAGTGTAATCACAAACAAAATTACAGTCAGATATTTTTATTAAAAATTGTCAAGCTAATTCTCAAATTTACGTAAGCTATGCAAATGATCTAGAAAAGCATAACTTCAAAAAAGACCAAGGTCAAGGTTTCTTTAAAAAGAGAGTATTATACCTATATAAATATAAGATAAAATGAATTTCAGGCTAACTACATTACTAGAGTGAAATTAGATTTCAGAATGATGGTGAATACACCAGTAAAATGTACCAATTTAATTTACAATCATGATGACTTCAAAATATACAAAGCAAATATGCATAGAAGTATAAGAAAATGTATACAAATCCATACTGGTAAAAGATTTTAATCCCTCTCTCAGTAATTGAGAAAACAAATAAACCAAAAAAAATCTGAGTATAGAAAATTTCATCGATATTAATAATAAATGATCTAGTAAACATGTACAGAACATTTTAACCAATTTTCATGAAACACATAGTCTTCTCAAACACATAGGAAACTTTTACAAAAACTGACCATATTTTAGCCATATATGGATACATATGACAAAGGTAGCATTGAAAACAAGTGGGTAACCTAGCAATATGTAAGAAGACTAATACCTCAATAGCAAGTAGGGTTTATTTTGGGAATGCAAGTCTTGTTTGAGATTCAAAAATAAATCAATGTAATCCATCATATTTACAGATAGAGAAGAAAAAATATCTGGCCATCTGAACTATACTAAAAAAGCATTTGACAAAATTCAACATCTATTCATGACTTCTTAATGTCCAGTACTAAATGGGAACTTTCTTAGCCTGATTAAGAGAAACTTACAGCTAACATCATATTTAATGGTTAAAACACTGAATGCTTTCCTACTAAGTTCAGAAACAAGTCTTGAATGATTTTTTCCAGAAAGATAACAGAAATGGTAAGCTTTCCAAGTTCTTGCTTGTATTCAACTGTTCATTTTGCTCTTGCCCATCACTGTTTGATTTGTTGAATTATATTTCAACAATTTTAGGAGACACACTTATCTCCACATATCAACTTACAGAACCCTCTTCTCCTTTGATGGTCCCATTTTTGAGCCTTTTCTCATTTTCCCATCCAGAAAAGATTTCACGCAGGGATTCCCCCCACTCTTTTTAATTCTTTGATATCCAGCATATTCTGTGGTATATAACAGTTACTTTTGTATTTCTTCTTCTCCCTGGTCAGTTAAAATCTCCTTGAAGAGACTTTATCTTTCCTATCTTTTCTTAGCAGCAGTCACCTAAACCCTCTGTGTAAAGTTGGTGATCAATTAATATTTTTTAAACATTGGAGAAGAATCGGTGAAACATTTCACCTTACTTGTCATCTGAAAGCACTGAAACTTGCTCATTTCATTCTTTTAGGGCATCTCTTGCTATTTAGTGCACCTTCTGCTGGCATAGTTGTTAAAATTCAAATGAGGCACTAATTAACTGCTACACATTCCCTTTTTACAAGCATCTAGTGCTTTGGTGGCTTCACATAACCAAAGAACTATAGCAGTTAAGTTAAGCAAATAGAACCCTTTTCCAAATAGAAAAATACAATTAACACTATTTCTTCTTTTCCAACTAAAAGACAAAAAGAAAACCCTCCTAGTCCCCTACCAAGGGAAATTACTAAACTGATGCCTCACAAAGTTGTGCAACATCTGAGGCCAAAATAAAATTATGGAAGTGTAGGGACAGGTAATATAATTTTGTTCTCCACTCATGTCACAGATGGTGAGGTAGATAACTTTGAGAAGTCTATCAGAAATGGAACTGGCTCTTTCAGATGCTAGGAAAAAATAGATCATTTATTTATGAGGAACTTCAGATAAAAACTCAGTGTCTTGTGCCAAACACATTTCAAAATATGCTTTTTAAAATCACTATTCTGAAGCACAGAATTTTTGGAAAGATAAAAAGAATGCATGAAAAGATCAAGCCTTTCACCAGTAACATGACATTTTTTTTAAGTAGTAATATCCATACACATTAATAGTAAATGTTCATTTTCTTTACTTTTGATATTGGAATTTTTCTGACCTATGTAGATAGTATGTGTGCTTAAAACTAGTTAAATATATGAAATAACTATGTGTTCCATGTCTCTATTATTATACCTTATATATACCCTTTTGGAAAGATTATACAATCATAGTTTTTTGTTAAAAAGGCCAGAATATTTTCTGGAAGAGAAAAATGGAGGGTACATGCCACTTAATACAATGCAGGGTACATGGCAATCATTCAGTAAATATTTGTAGAAGGAAGGAAGGAAGAAAAGAAGCAATCAAACCAAGCAAGAAAAAAAAATGGATAGGAGTCAAATACATCTTTCTACCTCTATTCAAAATAGATGTTTTGGAGTTATAATCATAAATAAAGATGTCATTAAAAATGAAAACAACTATTTAAAATGAAGGCAAATTCTTCCCTGAAAGCATAAATTAATTACTGCAATTTTATTTAAGATTCCTCTAAATGATTCCTTTCCAATCTCAAACAACCTCCATGGGTTTAATTAAGGGTTTTTTAATTTTTGTTTTCATTTTTTAGACTTATTCCTTTAATCATAGTATTTTCCTTGGTTTTTCTTACAGGTAGTTCTGGAATTGCAAAATTTTGGATTCACTCTTTGCCTATCATGGCTACACAAAATAAATGGTGTTTGTTGAGAAGACTTCATCTTTAAATAACAGATCATTTATTTGATTGAGATTTTAAAGTTCCATTTGGCTCAACCACTTTGCCTCAAGCTTTTAAGGCAATCAAGAATAAATTTATGTGAACTGCAGTGTTACCAGAAGTTAAAGAGAAATTGTCATATAGGCAGAGGTTAGGGAGAAATGAGGGCATTCTGTCTACACATTCAAGAAGGTAGTTCCTCTTAGACAGGAGGGTCTGGTCCTGTTAAGGAAAGTTTATCCTCTGGGGTCTTCTACCTGTAACTCTTAAGATTACAAGTTCATTTAGCTCAATCTCAATGTGGTTTCCCAAGTAGTCTTTATAGGAAAGACAACGCACTGATGGGCTTAAGTTAGTAAAAGGCAACAGCAATAGCAATCATATCTCTTATTGTAAAGGACTACATTTGCTTTCCAGTGCATGTTATCTTATTGTAAGCTTGTGGATCTATAAATGTTGCTCCGGGTCTGGTCATTCCTTGAATGACCTGGTCATTCTAATTCTGGAAGGTGGATAGATGAAAGGAAACCCTGATGTACACTGAAGTAACAACCAGGCTTTCTTGACCATCAACCTATTTCCCACTAGAATATTTGGGGGAGGGGGAGAGCAAGTGTGACTCGAAAGTCAGCAGGTATAGCAAAATCAGTTACTCAAAATCATATGTGAAAATTCCTTTAGATTTGGTCTAGTATTTGGACGAGTTGTAATGAATGAGAAAAAGACAACTTCAAAGACATTAGATGAAAGTCAAAGTTCCTAGAATGGCCAGGTGCATTGTCCAAAATCAATATCCAAAAGGATGTTATTACTTCATTGTTACTTCATATATGCTAAGTAAACAATATGCCACAGCAATTCTTGCTATTCTCTTTATGCAACCAGAAAATATGCAAATTTTCATGTGTACCAACTGTTTATTGTGTCATTATCTATAATAACAAAATATTGGAAATAACAGTTGCCCATAAATAGGGGACTATTTGAATAAGCTAGGGCACATCTTTAAAATGAAGTACTCTGTGATATATATTGGAGAAAGATACCCATTTTGATCTGAAGTGGTTAAGATATTTTATTAATTGAGAAAAAACAAAGTACATTACTCTTTTGTGTAAGAAAGGAGGAAAATTCAAATATGTGTGTTTAGATATGTGTATTTGCTTATATTTTTCAAAAGAAAACACTAGGAAGATAAGTGATGGCAATTTATAAGAAGAGAGAGAGACAGAAAAGGGAAGGTACAATTGTGGCTTCGGTCAATATTCCCTGTTATGTAGTTTGACTTTGGAATCATGTAAATGGTTTACATATTTTAAAAGTAAAATTAAATAAAAAGAACAAGTAGTCCATAAAGAGATGAAAACAAACTTAAACAACAATAAACCCATGTCAAGTTAGCAGAATAAGCATGTGAAAGAAGATTTATGACAAATGACTTTAAAAGGCAATAACTTTTCTGGCATACTCTTAGTGGAATACATACAAAAAACAAAATTTCCTTTTTTACATCTTTTTTTTGCCTTACAAATTTCATAATAAAGTTTTTAAAGACTTTTTAAAATGATAGCAGTATCACATTTTCTGGCCAAAAACCATCACGTTCTATAAAAGTAAAAATAAATTAGTGCAAATAAGAATGTAAACTATAATTCTCTTCAGAAGCAAATTTCAATGAGGAACCTGCTGTTTTTGATCATTGTATGTCATCTTTTCAATTTTTTTCTTATGAAGGAATCCCAGATATCTAGTGCATTTTCAGGATAAGCAAATATAGTGCATAGCTTCGGACTTTTTAGATTCCTTCTTTCCTTAGAAAGAACTTGCCATCTACGAAGAACTATAACTTTTGAGTTCTGCCCTGTTTATGGAAACAAACAAGCAAACAAAAAAAATTGTCTAAGAATCAATTATAATGGAAAGAAATAAAAGAACTATAAAATCAGTATCTGGCATGTTCAACAAAATTGTAAAAGCAATGTTAAATTACTTACAGTCGGCCTTTACAAAGAAGAATGAGATAGGTTTTTTACAAGTTTGATTAAGAATAAAGCAGGTTTGGGGCACCTGGGTGGCTCAGTCAGTTAAGCAGCTGCCTTTATCTCAGGCGATGATCCCAGGGTCCTGGAACTGAGCACCACATTGGGCTCCCTGCTCAGCAGAGAGCCTTCTTCTCCCTCTCCCTTTGCCTGCCGCTCTGTCTACTTGTGCTCTCTCTATATCTCTATGTCAAATAAATAAATAAATAAAATATTTTTAAAAAAACAATAAAGCAGGCTTGCATCTGAGCCTTTGCTGGAATCCTTCAAAATGAGACTTATTTTCAGAGTAATATATATGTATATATATATATACATACATACATATATATATATATATTCTACTTGGCACAGACTATTAACTGAGAAGATGCTTCAAATCTACAATGGCCATTAATTGAATATTACAATTTCATAATGACTTTAGCTCTATTTTATGTAATATACTAGAAATAAGAGTATAAAAGCCAGAATGCCATCCCAAAGGAGGAAGGCTCAATATGGCCAAGAGGGAGATTGTCCGAATTAGTCAGTGGACATCCTGCCAGAACAAAAAAAGTCAAACTGTAGCAGAGAGAAGATAAAACCTGCCATGAATCCAAGATGCAAGGATGGGATAGAATGTGATGAAATAAGAGGCAATAACCTAAGTGGCTGAGAGAATGTGGAAAAACAGGTGAAGGATAAAGGTTGGGATTGACTTGCATTATTAAGGAGTTGGCTCCCAGTGAAGTTTGACATCATTTACAAGTGTCTATAAGCACTTAAGTCAAATGAAACATCTTGAGAGAGGTTTCTTTTCCAGAATTTTTTGAAAGTTATCATTCAAATATATATATTGTAGGAAAAAAAGAAAACAATTGAAGAATTTTAAGCATGCAAATTTGTTGCCAAATTTTCTATCACTCCACATTTGGAGCCTACCAATGCCATGGGTTCTATCAATAATATTAACTAAGTATCTACTTTAAGAAACTATTTATAATTGAGTATCCACTCTATATGGCACTGTGAGGAATAACATGATGAACAGGACATAGCACTTGACACCAAGAATTTATGGCTATTGATATCTGGGAAGGGCACTCTCTCCAGTTTACAGCTTTTTCCTTTATACACCCACACTACAAACTTTCCTATTCATCTACTCTTGATGTGAGATTATACAGTTATTTGAAGTATAAGAAAAAATAATCCACTTTGTTGCTGGAAACATCCTCTTTGAGTAATGCAAGAGTCATCATTTTGGATTAATAATAAAGGAAACATAATTGTTAGCAATATTTACATTATTAAAAATGTAAACACTGGGGCGCCTGGGTGGCTCAGTGGGTTAAAGCCTCTGCTTTCGGCTCAGGTCATGATCTCAGCGTCCTGGGATCGAGGCCCGCATCGGGCTCTCTGCTCAGCAGGGAGCCTGCTTCCTCCTCTCCTTGTCTCTCTGCCTGCCTCTCTGCCTACTTGTGATCTCTCTCTCTGTGTCAAATAAATAAATAAAATCTTTAAAAAAAAATGTAAACACTGTGCATTAGATTTTTAGTTTTATTTATTCATTGGCTCTATTCCAGGAACTACTCTAGAACTGATTATAATTTATTTAAACAGCCTTAAGAGAAAGAATAGAAGACATTTTGATTATGGAACAGAATTAAATGTAATAATGCCACAGTAGTTATGACTCAGAGACAACGAGATAGATGATGGAAAGGGAAGGAATGGAAAACTAGAAAGGCCTAATAGGATCACACTATATAAATAAGAGTCTACAGTGATTACGCTAGAGAAACAAGAAATGGAAGTGAAGACATGTTGTTTAAAATTCCAATAAATAATAAAATCTGGAGTAGGAGAAATAAGAAAATGTAAAATTTGGTGAATCATGCATCGTAGGGATTCTATAGCTACTGTCGTGATGGAGCTGATTATCAAGCAAAAGAAACCTGAGCATGTTATGCAGAGGTTTAATTAGAGGTTTTCTAAGTTCCTCTGAAAGGACTGCTACATTTTTCATTCATTTTTGGATTAAATTTATACAGTTATCTAAGACTAACTGATATTGTTTTCAATATTAATTGTGTATCCATGAGAAATATATATACTTACAATGATTCTGATATATTGATGTTCTTTCATAGAGTTTTAAAAACTTTTCCATAAAAGTCTTAGGCATTTGTTCTTTCAATCACTGAACAAATATTTATTGAGCATCTCCAATGTTCCGTGCTATGTGCAAGGCACTGAGGATACAGGGGTGAAAAAGACATATCTTTTGTAAAGAAGCTTGCATTTTTAGTGGTGATTTTTCTTCAGTACTTTCTAAAAGTTTGTAGTCCTTGTAGCGATATTAAATTATGTTTTATTTTATGGACTTATTAGGTTATTATTGCTATTATGGGGGAACATTATTGATCTTCATTTGGCATACTTTCTGAACTCTCCTATTTTTAAAAAAGATTTTATTTATTTATTAGAAAGAGAGAGAGAAAGCATGGGGGGGCAGAGCAAGAGGGAAAAGCAGATTCCCCGCGGAGCAGAGAGCCTGACGGTGATGAGGGACTCAATCCCAGGACCCTGGGATCATAACCTGAGCTGAAGGAGGACACTTAACTGACTGAGCTACCCAGGCACCCCCAGAATGGTAATTTCTTTTTTTTTTAATTAACACATAATGTATTCTTTGTTTCAGGGGTACAGGTCTGTGAATCACCAGTCTTAGACAATTTACAGCACTCACCATAGTACATACACTCCCCAACGTCCATCACCAAATACCCTATCCCTCTCACTCCCCTCCCCTCAAGCAACCCTCAGTTTGTTTCCTGAGATTAAGAGTCTCTTATGGTTTGCCTCCTTTCCCAGTACCATCTTGTTTCATTTTTCCCTCCATTCACCCCATGACCCCCCACCCCACCTCTCAAATTCCTCATGTCAGAGAGATCATATGATAATTGTCTTTCTCTGATTGACTTATTTCGCTTAGCATAAAATCCTCTAGTTCCATCCATGTCGCTGCAAATGGCAAGATTTCATTTTTTGATGGCTGCATAGTACTCCAGTGTGTGTGTGTGTGTGTGTGTGTGTGTGTGTGTGTGTGTGTTTATAAAACACATCTTCTTAATCCATTCATCTGTCGATGGACATCTAGCTTCTTTCCATAGTTTGGCTGTTGTGGACATTGCTGCTATAAACATTCAGATGCATGTGCCCTTTTGGATCACTACATTTGTATCTTTAGGGTAAATACCCAGTAGTGTGATTGCTGGTTGTAGGGTAGCTATATTTTCAAATTTTGAGGAACCTCCATACTGAGCCATATGATACTCTCAATAGATGCTGAAAAAGCATTTGATAAAATATAGCATTCTTTCTTGATCAAAACTCTTTACAGTGTAGGTGTAGAGGACATACCTCAATATCATCAAAGCCATCTATGAAAAACCCACAGCGAATATCATTCTCAATGGGGAAAAACTGAGAGCTTTTCCCCTAAAGTCAGGAAAATGGCAGGGCTGTCCACTATCACCACTGCTATTCAACATAGTACTAGAAGTCCTAGCCTTAGCAATCAGACAATGAAAAGAAATAAAAGGCATCCAAATCAGCAAAGAAGAAGTCAAACTTTCATTCTTTCCAGATGATATGATACTTCATGTGGAAAACCCAAAGGATTCCACACCAAAACTGCTAGAACTCATACTGGAATTCAGTAAAGTGTCAGGATTTAAATCAATGCACAGAAATCAGTTGCATTTCTATATACCAACAACAAGACAGAAGAAAGAGAAATTAAAGAGTTGATCCCATTTACAACTGCACCAATACCATAAGATACCTATGAATAAATCTAACCAAAGAGGCAAAGAATCGGTACTCAGAAAACTATGAATAACTCATGAAAGAAATTGAGGAAGACACAAAGAAATGGAAAAACATTCCATGCTCATGGATTGGAAGAAGAAATATTGTGAAAATGTCTATGTGACCTAGAGCAATCTACACATTTAATGCAATACCTATCAAAATACCATCAATGTTTTTCAAAGGAATGGAACAAATAATCCTGAGATTTATATAGAACCAGAAAAGATCCTGAATAGCTAGAGGAATGTTGAAAAAGAAAACCAAAGTTGGTGGCATCACAATTCCAGACTTCAAGCTCTATTACAAAGCTGTAATCATAAAGATAGTATGGTACTGGCATAAAGACAGACACATAGATCAGAGGAACCAAATAGAGAGCCCAGAAATTGACCCTCAGCTCTATGGTCAACTAATCTTCGACAAAGCAGGAAAGAATGTCCAATGGAAAAAATACAGTCTCTTCCACAAATGGTGTTGGGAAAATTGGACAGCCACATGCAGAAGAATGAAACTGGACCACTTCTTTATAGCACACATAAAAATAAACTTGAAATGGATAAAAGAGCTCAATGTGAAACAGGAATCCATCAAAATCCCTGAGGAGAACACAGGCAGTAACCTCTTTGACCTCAGCCACAGCAACTTCTTCCTAGAAACATTGCCAAAGGCAAGGGAAGCAAGAGCAAAAATGAACTACTGGGACTTCATCAAGTTCAAAAGCTTTTGCACAGCAAAGAAAACAGTCAACAAAACCAAAAGACAATTGACAGAATGGGAGAAGATATTTGCAAATGACATATCAGATAAAGGGCTAGTATCTAAAATCTATAAAGAACTTATCATACTCAACACCCAAAGAACAAAGAATCCAATCAAGAAATGGGCAGACAACATGAACAGACATTTCTGCAAAGAAGACATTCAAATGGCCAACAGACACACGAAAAAGTGCTCAACATCACTCAGCATCAGGGAAATACAGATCAAAACCACACTGAGATACGACCTCACGCCAGTCAGAATGGCTAAAATTAACAAGTCAGGAAATGGCAGGTGTTGGCGAGGATGCAGAGAAAAGGGGAATCCTCCTACACTGTTGGTAGGAGTGCAAGCTGGTGCAGCCACTGTGAACTCTCCTATTTTAACACTTGGTTACTGATTTTCTTGGGGGTTTTTTTTTTGTGGTTTTTTGTGTTTTTTTAGATTTTATTTATTTACTTGACAGAGAGAGATCACAAGTAGGCAGAGAGAGTGGGGGAAGCAGGCTCTCCACTGGGCAGAGAGCCCGATGTGGGGCTCGATCCCAGGACCCTGGGATCATGACCTGAGGCTTAACCCACTGAGCCACCCAGGTGACCCTTCTCTTGGGTTTTTATGTAAAATCTTTATCATTATTTATCAGTACACAATGACAGTTTTCTATCTTTCCTTTTAATCTTTACATCTTTTTTCCCTTGTTGTATTATATTATCTACTCTGCCTTTTCAATATTTAAATCATATTACTTCCCTACTTAAACTTAAATGGCTTTCTATTCCCCCAACATAAAAAACATTGACACTTTTTTTCCAGCTTCATCTCATACCCAATATACCCCTCACTTTCCCCACTCCAGATTCATTTACCTGTCCCTTAGATATACTCTGACCCCTTCCAACAGAGTATTGTCCAATGGTACCCTCTTTGCCCAGAAAGCTCTTCCCTTCATTTGATCTGGTTAACATCTTATGTATCAATTGTACAAATTATAAATCAAGGATCTCACTTTGTCAAAGGCTCTCCCTGATCAGACCAAATCTTTTTCTAATAGGACTTTATTTTACATTTGTTTATAAGGTTGTTTTATTAATACCTATATCCTTCTATGTGATAGGCTATAAGCAGTCCAGGAATTATTTGAGAGAGGAACAATAACTTGTTTTTTTCCCCCTCACCACTTCATCTCAATAACTTTGCATTATTCCTGGCACATGGCAAAAATTCAGCAAGTATGAGCTTCTTTTTTTTTTTAAGATTGTATTTATTTATTTGAGAGAGAGTGCAAGCAGGAGCAGGGGAAAGCAGCAGAAGGAGAGGGAGAAGCAGGCTCCCCACTGAGCGTGGAGCCCCATACGGGGCTGGATCTTAGTACCCTGGGATCGTGACCTGAGCCAAAGGCAGATATTTAACAGACTGAGCCACCCAGACGCCCCTGAACTTCTTAAATGAATTAATTAAAGTCAGGAATTTTGTTCTTTAAAAGAGTTTGGATGAGTTTTCATGAGATATTGTCCAGAAAAACTTAAAAATTTCAATGTCATTCAAAAATGACAAAAAAATGACACTTTTTGTCATTATAAATAGAAAGCATCTTACTGAATCCCACGTAAAAAGATCTTTTAAACTTAGAAAATCTGTTTTACTAAATAGAAAAATGTTAACAAGAAATATACCACTTTTTTTCCCAACTGTTTCAATATGGGGCTGAGAGGAAACAACATGGAGAGAACTTTCTGTCAGCTCTTTTATGTATATAGTATCTTAGTGTTTACACATTTTCTCATTTCTTTTTCAAAACAACCCCACAGACCTGTATTTATTATGTCTACTTTAAGATGTAAGAAATGAGGCACAGGGAGAATATCTGATTGGCTTCCAATGCAACATTGCCTGAGGGCCTTTCAGAAGGGAGAAGCTGATCACTGTGCTAAGAGCTAAATAAAACCTAGTATCTTCCATGATCACTTCCCACCTAATGGGTAGGATTGCCTGACTAGCTGCATGGCCAGGACACAGTAACATTAATATATATATTAATTAATATACTCCCAAGGTGGGACACGGAGGAGCTGCCTGGGACCGCAGGCGAGGCCAAGCATGGCCACCTAAGAAAGCAGTCTGAGGCCAAGCCGGAGCACCAGATGGAATGCCCCAAATTGGGCATATATATAATATACACATATATACACATATATTAATTAATTTATATAATATTAAGTGTCACTAAGCCTACTATCAAAGCAAAAAGCCATTGTGTCTCTGCTTTTGGCCCCAAATGCAATAAGAAATTAGAAATTTGTACCCAGAGTGACAGCAGAAAACAGTTTTAATAAAACAATACACTCTTAGGGTGGGAGATCAGGCAGGGTTCCAGGAGGTGTAGGTTCCGGCCCTAGATTGTTTTGGCATTAGATATTTGTTGTACCTCTCTGGGTTGGGAGGACCTATGATGTACAGTGGGGTGGTCTCTAATGGAGGCTGCTTTCAATCATTTGGGGCACTCCTCCCACAGGTATCCTACGATGTTTCTACCAGAACGGTAAAGGCAGCCTTTCTCCATGGGTGGGTGTCTGGGATGGGAGGAGGGTGGGAGGCCTATAACTACAGTGCAAATGCATTATAATGAGTCTAGGAGTTACCCTGAGGCAGATGTGGAAGAGGAGAGCTCTGCACCTGTGGTAGTTAGCCCCAGGGTCTTTGAAGATACAAGGTCAGGATGTTGTGTTCCTTGGGCTTCTAATGTCTAACCTATTTATCACCCTCCTTCACTCCCACTAGTGTCTCTATCTTCTCCCCCAAACCTAGGTCATACCTACATTGTCCAATGGCAATCGCTATTCAGTTCTGGAGGAATTTTCCACTTTAAACTCAATGCTTTAAATAAGGTGAAAACTGCCTTTGAAAGTAGCTCAAAACCATATTTTGAAGTTAGACCAGCTAGAGTGCACTAATAGCTGTGGGCTGTTTATGTCCATCTCAGAGTAAACTGAAATTCAAGTTAAATGCTAAGGTCACCCAACTCTGAGACCTTGAAACCCAGCTGTACATTCTATTCCAAACATGCCTTTCACACCAGCTAAGCTTTTGTAGCACTTGGGAGTATACAGAATGACTATTATTATAAGTAATTTTTAAAAAATATTTTAAGTAAATTATATGAATAGTCTAAAATGTATCACTATGTATTTTTGTTCAGTAATATGGGGTGGGGACATATCACTATACAAAGTATATACAATATAATAATTTACATTATAAATATCATAATTTATATTATGAACTTTTTTGTTCCATTGTGATAAAGAATCTTCAGTCTCTGGTCACTGAGTAGAAAAGTAAAAAATAAATGCTTCAAATATTGCAACAATAGAATTAAGAACATGTAGAATAATGTCAGAGATGAGAAAAAAGTAAGCAGTTAAGTGAATGAAAGTAAGAAATTAGAGGAACTGAGGAGGTAGTCAAAAGATTTTCAAAAGATACAATCAACAGTTGACAACTTGGGTAGAGAGATTAAAAAACAAGTAGTGTAGAAAGAACCCAATAGTTTTGGTTTGAGCAAATTTCAGTTCAGCAATAGTATAGGTAATCTCAGTTCAGAAACATAATTTGGGGTGATAAAGAAAATACATCATTTAATTTTGTATAATTTTGAAGGGTTTGTGGGCTATCTAGGCAGAAATATCTAGTAGATATAGATCTATAACTCAGAGAAAAATTGGGCCTAGGTCTATTTTTTCAGTTTTATTGATATAGAATTTATAAACCATAAATCCATTCATTTCAAATGTATAGTTTGATGATTTTTAGTAAAGTTTTTAGTTGTGCCAACCATTGTGACATTCCACTTCTAGAACACTCCCATGTCCAACCCCATGCAGACACTGATCCACATTCTCTCTGTATAGTTTAGAAATTTCATACATATGGGGTAATCCAAGATGTATACTTTTGTGTCTAGTTTCTTTCACTTAGCATAATGAGTTTAAGGTCCATCCATGTCGTTGCATGTATCAGTAGTTCATTCCTTTTCATTGCTGGATAGTATTCCATTCTATGGATATATACTAATTTTGTTAGCCATTCATATGTAACTGGAAATTGACTATATGTTTGGTTATTATGAACATTTGCAAAAGGTCTTTGTGTGAACATGTTTTCATTTCTCTTAGGCAAGTATCTAGGAATAAAATTGCTGGGTTACATAGTAGGTATATATTTGACTTTTTAAGAAACTGCCAAATTCCTTAATTAAGTGATGTTCCCACTAGCAATATATGAGGATAGAGATATACATTTGATTTTTAGTTAGTGGTAATAGAAACATGGATGTGATCACCCAGCATATTGATCAGATTAGGCTAGCGTATACTACATTAGCAAACAGTCTAAAACCTCAGTGGTTTATAATAACAAGGGTTTTCTTCCTGGTTATGCAACAAGTTCATCAAGAGTTGGTTGCAACTCTACTCTAATTGTTCCTTATTCTGGAATTCCGGCTGATGGAGCAGGCCCTATGTGGAGCATTTGCCTTTTGTAATGGTGAAAAAAAAAAAAAGAATGCAGCAAAGCAAAAGCTGGTTCTTTTTTTTCTTTTTTTAAGATTTTAGTTATTTACTTGACACAGAGAGATCAGATCACAAGTAGGCTGAGGGGCAGGCAGAGAGAGAGGAGGAAGCAGGCTCCCTGCTGAGCAGAGAGCCCGATGCAGGCCTCCATCCCAGGACCCTGAGATCATGACCTAAGCCAAAGGCAGAGGCTTTAACCCACTGAGCCACCCAGGTGCCCACAAAAGCTGGTTCTTAAAGCTTGAAAGTAACACATTGCTAGTTCCACTACATTTCTTTGGTCAATCTAGTCACATAGGTAAGCCTAAATTTAATGAATAGGAACAGTATATTGCTTCTCCAGGGAAGGGAGAAGCAGATATTGGTAAAACTTAAATTTGTAATCTACCACACTTCAGAGAGACAGTAAGTGGCCAGAAATGGATAAGGACAAAACTATGGAATGCCAGAATTCATATCATTTTAATCACATTTTAATGAGCACCTACTATGTGTCAATGATAATGTGTCTTTCATTATCCAGTAAGCTAGCCTGAACTTGTTCATATGGTGGTGGCAGGGGACCAAGAGGACAAGTTGAAGCATTTAAGACCACTTGAGGCCTATGCTTGAAATTGGCACAGTTTCACCACATTATCTGAAGCAAGGCATGAGACCTACCCAGTTTAAAGAGATGAAGTCATAAACTCTATCTCTTGATGTGAGGGGCAAATTCACACACTACAAAGGGCATAAATACAAAGAAGATGAATAACTATGACCATTTTTACAACCAATTTACCATACATCAAAATGCCAAAATTATCCATATTGAAAACTTTAATTGGAAATGGATTGTTGAGATTCACCCAAGATAAAGGTGATTGTAAAGTACGGTTTAAAAGGTTAATACTGATCAAGTTTCAAGAATTCATGCTGTTTCCTGCTGGGTGGGGTTTCTTCCCCTGGAGCCTCCTCTGGTTGTCCCGTCTCCCATGGCTCCTCTGAGTGTTAGTTAGTCCCATCCTTTGAAACAAAGAGGTAAACAGCTTTCTCCCCACCTCCACTGCACCCTGGGCTTATCATAGGAGTGACAGTCTCCTACCACAGAGATGTCAGAACCACCTTTGGATATCCTTCTTTCCTTGTCTTTCGTAATAGCACAGTTCACAAACAAATATTACAGTCCAGTCCTATATGACCTAAGAAACTCAACTGTCTTCTGTTTTCTCTTTCTTTTGGTTTCAGCCAGCAATGTTTCCACTGGCATAATCACATGTCTATTTCTGGCTTTTGTTGAGATGGTTCACACCCATACCAATCTCCTTACCCAATGCTTGGTTTGTCACATCCTTAGTGTTGTCTTCTGAACAGCTTTCTCGCTTTTTGTGTGGTTTATTGTTGTTGTTGTTGTTGTTGTTGTTGTTGTTGTTGCTGTTTTAATATGGGCAGGTTGAGAATTTTCAAATTTTTAAGGACCTGGTTCCTTTTTGCTTAATAATTTCATCTTCAGTTCATTTCTCTTCTCTTGCATTTTACTATAAGCATTGAAGAGGAACCAAGCTCCTAGTTTATCATATTTCTTAGGACTCTCCTTTGCTAAATATTCAGTTTCATCACCTGTAAATTCTACTTTCCACAAAACACTAAAAAAATAAACACAATTCAGCCAGGTTCTTTGCTACTTTATGAAGCCACGTTTTTCTTCTAGTTTCCAGTATTATATTCATTTCCACCTGAGATTTCACCAGAATGTCCCTTATCATCCATATTTTTACTAACATTCTGCTCATAGTTACTTGGGTTTTCTCTCTAAGATGGAAACTTTCTCTACAACTCTCCTCTTTTCTCTCTGAGCTCTTACAAAAAATCTCCTTTAAAAATCTCCTTACAGCAATTTAGTCTTTTTCTAACATGTACCTCAAAATTCTTTCAGCCTCTACTCATTACCCAGTCCCAAAGTTGTTTCCACACATCTGTTATATCAGCATTTACAATTCTAAGTACCAATTTCTGTTTTAGCCCATTCGGGCTGTTATAACAGAGTTCCATAGACAAGATGGCTTATAAATAACAGAAATTTATTTCTCGCAATTCTGGATGCTGTAAGTCTAAGACCAAGGTTCTGATGAGAGTCCTCTTTGGGACTGCAAACTGCCAACTTCTCATTGTATCGTCACTTGGCAAAAAGAAAGAAATCTCTGGGGTCTTTTATAAGAGCATGAATTCTATTCGTGAGGGCTCCACCTTCATGACCTAATCATCCCCCCAAAATCCCCTTCTCCTAATACCATCACACTGGGGGTTAGAATTTCAACATATGAATTTAGTCTATAACACCATCTATAACACCACTGAATTGTTTCCTCCCTTTGTTGTAATAAAGAAATTTCTATTATCTCATGAGACCCAGTAATGATCAGTATGGGAACTATGAACAAAATCCCATATGCCAGAGGATTGAAAGTATGTTTTTTCTAAATGCAGTATGAAAGCAGTTTGACTATAGTCTTATTAAAATTTTCATATTTGTTTATAATTGCTCAAACTTCAAAATATATCAGAATATAGTCCTAATATATTGTGATACAGAGGTACATGATTTCTGGAATATATCATGTGTAAGATGGCAGGATATGTGACTGGGCACTGAATAAGCTAAAGACGAATTTCTGGTTGGAAAATTTGTCTTCCATTTATTTTTCCTCCAATAACCAGAAGAAGTTGTCAACTTGTAACAATCTGTTTGAGATAAAAACACTAAAATAGAGGATTATTCCACAGATCTGGAATCAGAAAGACAAAGAGTAATCTGAATGTTACTAGCATTAAGAGCCCAATAATGACTACATAAGCAAAACATCATTTTAAACTCATCACTTGCTTGGTGAAATACCCTTAAGAATAGTTTCCTACACTGGGGCACTTTGGTGGTACATTCAGTTAAGTGTCCAACTTGATTTCAGCTGAGGTCATGATCTCAGGGTCATAAGATCGAATCCCATATTGGGCTCTGCACCAAGCACAGAGCCTACTTAAGACTCTCTTTCCGTCTCCCTTTTCCCCTCTCCTGCCCTGCTTTCTCTTTCTCTCAAATAAATAAGTCTTTTTAAAATGAATACTTTTTTGCACTACTCATGACTGAACCTGCCTGTAAGCCACAGGGACCTCCTTTCACATTACCTCTCACCTATACAAGCAGAGTTAGCCACTGATGCTAGACTGAAGAAGACATTTTGTTTTGAAAACTTGTAAGGTACCATTTTGAGTATCACTTGCATTTAGAAACAGAATACACTGAAATGAAATCAAATGCCCGAATTTGAAAAAAAAAAAAAAGCAAAAAAACCCTCACCTTCTTTTTGATGAAAGAATTATGAATCATTTGCAAAACAATTACCATGCTAGGCAATTTCAAAATGGGTAAATTAATATTTCATATCAAAAAAACTTTATAAATATACACTGAAATATATTTTATATACCTAAAGTCTTGGCAGTTGTTAGCCAAAGAGTTGGGGAAGAGATGTCTACATTAGTGATATCCTATGATAATATGTGCAATAAGATGGGAAAAGATACAGCTCCACTTCTCTACTGATTTACTACCACTCAAAAGGCTGACAGAACATTGCACCCAAGGCATCAATATTAATCATCCCACAGCTGTTCTCAATTTACCTCTTGAGCTTCCCAAATGTTAATAGCATATACTAGTCCAGAATGGCAAAAAGTTTTAAGGAAAGATTTAAATATTTATTAGGAAAGATATAGATGACATTAGAAGTTACAAATTAAAGCAAATAGATGACCTTATATTTGAAAAAGGGCCTTGCACATCATTTCTGTTTTTAAATTTGTCATAAACTACATATAGGACTACAGTGTTTAAATAGAATTCTTGTATGTTTTGGATGCTGCTTATATGAATTTGTATAAGCATTTCCAGAAGACAGGCAATTCTTTGACAATTAGATATCACAGAAAACAGTTTTTCCAAACAAGTGAAAGTTTATTATTGCACAGGCTAATAAAAAAGAGCTTGGTTTGTGGGCTTAGACTTTTCCTATGTACAAGCAGTCAGTGGGAAATTGGAAAATTACTTTTTTTTTTTTAAGAAAATGAGATAGTTTGCTCCTATCTCTATTTGTTTTCCCACTTAAGTTTTCCTTTAGGAATAGTGACTAAGAGCGCCTGGGTGGCTCACTGGGTTAAAGCCTCTGCCTTCGGCTCAGGTCATGATCTCAGCATTCTGGGATCGAGCCCTGCATCGGGCTCCCTGCTCAGTGGGGAGCCTGCTTCCTCCAACTCTCTCTGCCTGCCTCTCTGCCTACTTGTGATCTCGCTCTCTGTCAAGTAAATAAAAAAAAATCTTAAAAAAAAAAAAGGAATAGTGACTAAGAAGTTAAAAGAAAAATTTTAACATTAATTCCCTTGAATAAAGAATGTGAAAGAAAATTCAACACTGACCACTCTCTCTCATCTACTGAGAGTTTACAAGGCTCTTAATTAATTTTAGATACAAAAATTGATTCTCCTTCAAAGTGGCTTTAAAAAGCCTTAGGGGAAAATAAATCCTTGGGTGGTAGATAACTTACTTAATCTCTCTTGAACTTTTTGTTTTCCCAGTCTATAAAATAAAAATATTATCACCTTCCTCATAAGAGTTGCTATAGGATTAAATATGGTAATTTAATTCTTAAAACCTGGATAAGTAATAGTCAACTTGTCTGGAATAAAAAGTATGGGATTGGAAATAAGAGTAATTCCTAGGAAAAACATATACAGTGATGATCTACTTTCTTTGCTTGCTGGCTGGCTGGCTGAATAACTGACAGGAAATAAATAGTCCAAGCTCACTCTCTTCACTGCTGATGTCCTGCAAGGCTCCTATTGCCCAACCAGAAGCCAGTGGACAAACTGTCCATGGATGTGATTCATATTTGATCAGTCTTGTGTAGAAGAGAAGGATTAAGAATGAATTTGGAAGGGCAAATAGAAGATAAGCTGACACATTACATTTTCATTGATGTTTCTTGAATACCATGAAGGTAAGATATAACCCTTTACAACTTTTATAAAGTTCTTTATTTCTTCTACCATCAACTTTCCACATCACAACTCCTACATCACACTACCTTCTTCCCAAATTCCCAAACAAAAAATTGCTCTGGAAATCAGCCCTAACCTTTACTTCTTTCTTTTCATGACAGACCAGCAATGGCAGTAATCTCCCCAGAGGTTAGAGAAGAAAATAAGTCAACAATTTTGGTATCCTCTTTCCCTGTTAAGGGGTAGAAGAAGGCTTAGGATACTCATATGTGATTTTTTTCCCAGTACAATTGCATAAGTCTTCTCACAGCTATTTTTCTTTTTGTCTGCTCACTGTTTTTCCCACTGCTTCCCACTAATTACCTTAAATACAAATTTGATCTTATCATTTATTATAAAACACTTCAATAATTTTTGCCATAAAATAAAACAAGAACAAAAACACACATACACACACAATTCTCTACCCAGGCCCCCTTTATGCGGTGATATTGCTAGTCTTAATCAAGAGGTATAGTCTAATTCTCCTGCTCTTAGGAACCCTGTCACCTGCCATGAATAAGCCTAAATTGCCCTGCAAAGAGACTTGGCCCAGCAATCTTTATCTCTCCACCTAATAGCCAGCCAATCACCAGATGTGTATAAGGTTATCCCACCTAGACAACCACAGACCATTGAGCAAGCCTAGCCAAGTCCGGGGGGGAGGGGGCGAGCACAGATCAGTATTACTAGCTAGTAAAACCTTCGGCTCATATTAATAAGTGGTTATTAGTCTAAGCCATGAAGTTTTGGGATTATCTGTTATGTAACAACTGATAACTGATAATTCCCCATTGCATAATATTAAAAATCCGAACTCTTTATGTGACATTAAGACCCTTCACAAAGTTTAATATAAACGTCCAGCTTTATACTCCAATCTCTGAACCTATCTATATTACAGTTTAGCCCTTAGAGTCTAATCAGTGTTCTGCAATTAAGGGTACACTTTCATATCTCTGTGCTTTGCACATAAGCTGGAAAACAGGAAAGAAAACTGGAACTAACATGTACAGAATGCCTACAATTTCCCAAGATTTTTGCATGTGCCTGCTAGTTATACCTTAACAATAACCCTGTAAAGTTGTAGTTATTCCCATTTTATAGATTGGAACACTGTGCCACAAAAAGATGAGATTTTTCAAGGCTATACAACTAACAAATAGTAGATCTATATAATTTCAAAGTCCATGATCTTCCTATTGCAAAACTGGTTCACAGTTTGGTAGCCAGATGGGGAATGCGCTGGAGTAGAATTCATTTCAAATTATCTGATGGTGCTTTCAACAATGATTTGCCTACTCTATTAATCCTGTTAGACACAAGAATTTTAGCAGGGATGGAAAGGAGCTCCTCTAATTCAGCTCTCTCTCTCTACCACACTCCTCTTTTGGAAGACTACCATACTTGCTTTTTCTATATTCTTGTCTCTGCCTGGAAAAATCTTTGTTTCTTTTCTATTCTGGATAAATCATACTCACCCTGCAGGGCACAGCTAAAAAGCTAATCTTCTTAATGAAAGTTAAATAGAAATACTGAAACGAATGCCCACTCCTCATAGCTTCAAAACCACATCAAGCTGCTGTTTATAAATCTGAATATCTTAAAAGCATTCTTGCTTGCTCTCTCTGATGTAGATGGTGTCTCAGCAAGTCCTGAGTTTTTCCAATGAACCCAGTTTTAATATATGGTATTTTTGTATGCCAAGCTGGTGTCTTGTCCTTTGTATATGTGGTAATGTTGATTTTATGACTACTGTTAAAACACATTTTCTATGATTAAAATTTATAAAACAAACAAAAAAAAAACCAAAAAAATTTCTGTTGATGTCTTTATTATAGTAATTGTACTCAGTTTTCTACCTTTCTCTTTTCCCTTATGGACTAGTTGAAGACAAGAACCATGTTTTATTCATTTGCATCCCTGACGCTTAGCACTATATCTGATGTATAGCAAATGCTCATTAAATATTTGTGGAATTATAGTGACTGGCTTTCCATGTCATTANCCAAAAAAATTTCTGTTGATGTCTTTATTATAGTAATTGTACTCAGTTGTCTACCTTTCTCTTTTCCCTTATGGACTAGTTGAAGACAAGAACCATGTTTTATTCATTTGCATCCCTGACGCTTAGCACTATATCTGATGTATAGCAAATGCTCATTAAATATTTGTGGAATTATAGTGACTGGCTTTCCATGTCATTAACAAGAGATGGGAGGCAATACGTTGCTTTTTCAAAACTTAGAGTAAGGGAGCTGATTTTGACTAGGAAAGAGATCTTCACTGAAACCCCAAATTCTGCTGCTATTCTTAAATAAGAAAATGTTTTTTTTTTCAGAGTCCTTTTATTAGGTAACTTACAGTGCAATTAATGCTAATAATTAAAGNCAACCCCAAATTCTGCTGCTATTCTTAAATAAGAAAATTTTTTTTTTCAGAGTCCTTTTATTAGGTAACTTACAGTGCAATTAATGCTAATAATTAAAGCCTTAAGCCCTCCGGAGAAGAAAAATTGACAACAGTGTCTGGGGTAATTGGGAAATGTAATCATGAATTTACACAATAGACAAATAGAAATATGGAAGAGATCCATCCTACTAAATGTAGTTATTAGCAAAGCAGATATTCATCTTCTCATGCCAGATAAAACTTTATACTTAAACTTTAACCTAGTTGATTTCTTAGCTGACAAAGTGGTAATTACAGCTGCAAATTTTAAAAGAAATGTCAAGATATTGAAGAAGTCTGGTCTAGAATTGTGAAAGTTATTGGTTTGTGTTAAGCCATTTTGTTGGATAATATCCTTTTCAGAGAAAAAGAATGAGAATGAAAAGAGTACATATTATAACTAAATGTTGGGAATCTTACCAAATTTCCCCAACCTACATCTAAACTTCCAAAGGGAAGGGCTTCTTGAACTAGGCTTTCTAAGGAACTGGGACTCCCTAAAGATTTAGTCCCATTCTGACATGGCAATATATATTTCAGAGTTCAATGAAATAAATGTGTGAGTTGCAAAGGAAATTGCCACTTAGACTAACCATGAAAATCTCCAAAATGTAACCTTCAATTGCCTAGGGCAATGATGGGATATATAACTGTGGACTTTTTTTTTTAGGCAAAAATACAAAAACAACATCATTTTCAAACTTAGTTATTTTGTTAACACTAGTGAAAACTAAATCATAAGAAATTTAATCCTAAATCATATATTTTTATGTCTCTGATAGCTCACAGAGAAATATAACTAAAACATAATTTTGAAACATAATTGAAAACTTGAGACTGATTCTACATGTTTTCTTGTATTTTTCCCCACTAAAGATTTTGGTTTGAGTTCTATTTTCCTTGCTATTTTCACCTGCCTGAAGTCACAATCTTCCAATTGTAACATAAAAAACTTTTTCTGTAACAACCAGCTGTGATACCTCAAACAGAGGACTACACTTTGAGATTTGAAGAAGCAGCAGGAAATGACTGTCAAAAGTTTAAAAAAAAAAAATCTCCTAGCAAAGAACTAAGCAAGGGAAGTTCAGAGAACATAATGTAGGAACAGAAATGACCTTCCAGAGACATCTAATTTTCCCAAAGAGATTTCATAGATTCTGTTAGGCTCTTTCACAAAATAAAATCAGCCAGGATTCGCCTTGGAAATAATGACAAAGCTTCAGAATGCAGAGAATTTAGGCCCATGAATTGCTTAAAACTCACATTTCTAAAGAATCTTACTATCCCAGATAGAAATCTCTTGAAACTAATTTCTTAAAAATGATTGGCTAAATATTATTAAGTCAAACTGTGAGATAAATATTAAAGAAATAGACTACCAACAATAGAAATGTTATAACATTTCAGTAAGTTAATGTGCTACCCCTATTTATTAAAAGAACTTTTAACAATCGTAGAATAGGTACACTCGGTTAAAAAAAGTTGACCTTTATTGAAACATGAAATAATTTTGAAATGAATAAGCATTTAAATGATGTTCTTTGGAAGACATAATTAAATTATAAAAAGAAAATCCTAAATTAACAACTATGTGACATCTATTGCTCAAAAAAAGTGCCACAAGCTATTGAGTGACCTAAAATCACTACAACACTAAAATTAAAAAAAAAAAAAAAAAAACAAAAACTAAATTGTTACAGGAATTAAATGAGATGATATACATGAAAGTACTTTATAAATATGGTGCATTCAATGTATAAAATGAAGTCTAATCATTTTGGGGGGGTTGACACACATGATCATACATGAAGATCCTGGAATATTTTACACAATCACCAGATTTTGACTCTTTCAATACAAATGTATTATTCTCTTCTGATTTTCTCAGGAAGCATTTTCTTTTTACCTTCAGTACTACACATCTCTTGGTAATACTTTTAGGACATTATACTAGAGGAGGTAAATATACTACTTGCTTCTGACCTAGCTTATCTAAAGGCTAATAACTCACGGTTTGGATTTCCCTGTAAACAAAGTGTGACATGAGAGCCTGTATATGGGTAAGTTTACTGTGGAGAGAAAGTAAGACTGAGAAGGACAAGCTAATAAAATACTGAGTTGTTGAGGTTACTGCTGTAGGCATCAGAGGCTTGCTTCTACCAGGACTTGTGTGAAATACACGTAATTGTCCACTTGAGGAGCAAGCTCACTGGTTAATAGCAGAATCCACTTCCTTATAGTTGTAGGACTGAAGACCCTGTTTTACTGCTAATTGTCAGCTAGAGACTACTGTTAGCTCCTAGAACCTACCTATATTTTCTTGCCATGTGAACCACCCTAGGAAGTTCACAAGATAGATGTGTGCTTTCTTCCCGGCCAGTAAGAGTGTATATCTCTGACTTCCTTTTCTGTCACCAGGGGAGGAAACTCTCTAATTTTATCTATCTATCTATCTATCTATCTATCTATCTATCTATCTATCTATCTATCTATTTTTTTATTTGACACAGAGAGAGAGAGAGATCATGAGTAGGCAGAGAGACAGGCAGAGGGAAAGGGGGAATCAGGCTCCCCGCTGAGCAGAGACCCCCCCCCCGATGTGGGGCTCGATCTCAGGACCCTGAGATCATGACCTGAGCCAAAGGCAGAGGCTTAACCACTGAGCTACTCAGGCTCTCTAATTTTAAAAGATTCATGTGATGTGTCAAATAATATCCTTATTTTAAGGTCAACTGATTAGGACTTTAACTGCAATGGCAAAATCCCTTCACAGCAGTATCTATATTAGAGGTTGACAGAATAATTGGGAAAAGGTGTATGCACCAGGGGCCAGGAACTTGCAAGGCATGTTAGGATCCTGCCCACCCCAGAGTGAAATCACAGATTGGTTGAGAGGATGTGATATGGGACACCAAAAGCATCTGCTGCAGCAATTTTAAAAAAGTGAATTTGTTTTTGTTTAATCTAAGTAAGCGAGAACCCAAAATCTATCAAGACGGGTCTGAATTAAGAAGTATCCATTAAGTTTGGTTTAGGGAATTAAGTGGTCATATTTTTCTGGTACTTAAATAAAGAACCAAATAGAGCAGATCTCAACATCCATCACAATGCAGGCTTTCAATTATTTTCTATGATGTCTTCTACATGGGATGCATAAATAGGTGTCCCTGTTAAATAAGAACTATGCCATAAAACTGATTGCTCTGAGGAGATGTGCAACTGCTGAAAGAGGTAAAGTGAGAGATTTTTAAAGATTTACTTCCCATTTATCCTGTATTGTGAGCATTATTTGAATGAGTTACAACAGACTCAATTAATTTTTTCATACATAATTGTTACATTTTATCTAGCCTATTAAATCTAACATTTAAATTAAAAAATCTAGTTACTATAAATTAAATATCTGCCAATTTTATGGCTATGAGCACATGCTAATCTTCATGCTGGAAGATGAGCCATGCAGATTGCAAGCATCCAAGCTATATTTAGAAGCACATTACTGGAGCTGGGTATTCAAATTTGAGCTCTACTAGATCTTATATGATGTTCTTTTCCATTTTGTAAAAAGTATGTTCAACAGTGCTTCTAATTATATGATTTAACTACTGAAGAGCATAGGTGGCATTACCTATTGCTCTGCAGACAATAGTGCTGTGTTTATGGTTACTTTCACACAAAAGCAGCACTCTGATTTTCCGAACGCATTTCCAGTATTAACATGGCATCCCTAGTAATCTGTCCTGTCACTTCCTGAGCAGCTCTCTGAGGTAGTGATGAGGAAGAGAGAAGCAAATAGAAATATAAACCACAGGGGGCACCACCCTTACTCTCAGTGCACTCTGCTCTTTCTACTCCCTGCCAGGCTTGAAAGAGGGACTATCACACAATCTTGTGAAGACTTACTATATGCCAAGTGCTCTGGTGAGAACTTGATTTATATCCTTTATTCTCATTTAATCTTCATAGAAACTTTAGGAAATAGGCACCAGTGATACCCTTATTTTATAGATGAGGTTACAGAAGAGTTTATGTCACTTGCATATGGCTAATAAGGTTGCATAGCTAATAATAAGCTAATAAGGATTCAAGCCCAGGCAGCCTAATTCCACAGCCAGTGTTCTGAACCTTTATGTTATAACATTACAGAGGTGGTGAATAAATTTTCTAAAATTAGATATCCTACAATTGAGAGGAAAAACAGGTTTTGACAATGACACCCCCCTCTTTCTTAAAGTCTAATCACTGAAAGAAACACCATGTTTCAAAAAGCATTATGAACATATTTTTAAAATTCACTTGCTCTAATGTTTTAAAAATTATAGCACATGACCTTAAATTTTCTAAAATTGCTACTTAAGGTCTCAAAAAGTTAGTAAATTTTTCCTCAGATCCTTAAAACCAAGTTGACTGGAGGATTCAGATTCATGAGGTATTATAAAATGCTGTACATAAATATGCCACCAAATATAACTTGATATGAAGCATTTGAGGAAAAGGCTTCTTTTCCTCTTACATAATGTACCATTTATTGAGATGTACCAGAACTTCTACTATCAAATGTTGATTTCCCAAAAGAAACAATAACTATAGAATTATTTTTTATTTTAAAATTTTAAAATTAATAAAAGTGATTACCAGAGCAACTGTCTCACGATCAGAAATTATTTTCTATTCATTTTTTTTCTTAAATATCAGTCACTCTTGAAAAATAAAGCAAAATATATCTCATATTCCATAAACTCTTACCTGATGAGCACTCAGACCTCTGGGTCCTATTTTCTCAAAATCACCATCCAGTTCTCACTGCCTTCACTCAGGCAGGATTCACAATGGATTTTAAGGGTAATCATTTAAAAAGGCAAAAGACAGAAAACCACTAACATGCACTTACTATTATTTGTCAGAGAAATTATCCTCTTGAAGGTTGGTGCTTATTTGAAGGAACAAAGTGTCTTCAAAAATGAAAAGACTACCAAATGGTGATTCATAGCTCAAATGCCTTGGTTCCATGCTCTAAAAGCAGAACTTTAAGCAAAATCTTTAAATTACCCATGTGGATTTTATAGACTAAATGAGGCTAAGAACTGAACCACTGAAATACAGCATGGATAAATTTCACCAAACTGCTTCCAAATTTAGTGTTATAAATTTCCAATCCACATCTTACAGAATTTTGTATAATATTAGAGAACCAATATGTAAGCTTATGCAGCTCGTCTTTTAAAGGGTCCTGATATTCCTGAGATAGAAAATAATGCTCCACAGCTGGAGAAGATCACCCATATTCTATGTTGGTATTAATACATAATCATAATGTAAGAATAAAACTACAGAATTTTTTTCTAGTTTGCTGAGTAAAACATTTACATATTCAAAATAAGAATTATAAAATCAGTGAAAGAAATACAATATTTTAAGATACTTATAATTAAATGCATAGCATAAGTGATCAACACTAACAGAAAACCTTATTATGCACCTAATTTGCGAAGTCTCTATTATAAATTCTACAAAGAGAGACAATGAGTACAAGATATGATCTTTTAAAGAGAGTATAATCTGCTAATAAATGATTAATACCATTAAAACCATTAATGCCATGAAAGTTATATATAAGAAAATTATCTCTTTAAATGAAGAATAAAAGTTATTTTGTTTTAATTTTTTACAGTATTTTTACTTTAGAGCAGCAATTAATTCCAAAGTACAAACTCCAAAATATTATACTCAGCTATTATAATGATATGACAAATTAACATATCAAATTTTAAATCATAGAGGGATGCCTAATATATCATAATTTGTTGCATTTTGAGAAAGAGCAAAAACCTTTTTCTGTGAAAGACAATTGAGGGGTGATTTCCCATTCAATTTAATATTTATACATTAGGTATAATTCTGATACCTTTGTTATTTAATGCCATGTTAAGTCTTTTTAATCCTTTTGCTGGAGATACCTGAATCATGAAGGAGTCATACTTCTGATTCAAGCTCCCATCCAGAAACCAAGGAAACAAGCCCAGTAAGCAAGTCCAAATCAGAATATGGAATGAAAAAATTTAAAAATATAATACAGTTACATATATATATAGAGAGAGACAGAGAGAGACAGAGAGAGAGACAAAGAGATGGAGGGGAGAAATACACATATGTTTAAAACTGATAAAAAGCAACACAACAGACATTATATTTTCTTCACGAGGCAGACAACCCAGGAAGGTGGAAGTTGTAGTGTTTGTGACCCTGGATTTAGATGACAGGACTGTGTTTTTAAAAAGTGCTTACCAGACCCATGAACATAACCTCTTTTCCATAAATGAAAGTAATACCATAACTCATTGATTTGTTGTGAAATAGCATGTATCAAACGATGAATGGGAGAAAATACACGTTTGAAACCTTACTTAAAATAGCAGGACTATTATTTAATCATTACCACAGCCAAACAAATTACTGTCCTCATTTTTGAGATAAAGATATTGAGGCTCAGAGAAGCTAAATAACTTGCTCATGGATGCCTACACAGAACATGATCAAGATAACATTTGAAACATGATCTGTCTGATTTTTCACTTACACCACACCGCTAACTATACAATTCTCAAAAACCCCCAAGGGAGGATTTTTATTTTTTCTTTTTCTCACTGTCATTTATAGTCTCTGCATTAATTTGCTAGGATTGTTGTGCCAAAGTACCAAAACCTGGGTGTCTGAGAACAACAGATACTTATTGTCTCTCAGTTGTGGAGGCTAAGAGTCCTAGGTCAAGGTGTTGGTAGTGTTGGTTCCTTCTGAAGGCTGTGAGGGAGGTTCTGTTCTATTCTCTTCTCCTAGCTTCTGGTGGTTCTACTGTCAATCTTTGGTATTCCTTGGCTTCTGCTGCATCACCTTGATCTCTGCCTTCATCTTCATGTGGTGTTCTTCCCGTGTGTGTCTGTGTCCAAGTTTCTCCTCTTTGTAAGGACACTAATTATATTGAATTAAGGGTCCACTCTACTTCAGTATAACCTCATCTTAATTAATTATATCTGCAATGACCCTATTTCCAAATAAGGCCACATTCTAGGGTATGGAGCTGGGTTGGGGTTGGGGGGTAGAACTTCAACATATAAATTCTGGAGAGAAATAATTCAACCCGTAACTGTTCCCAAAGAGAAAATAAATCTTCGCATGTAAGCAGGTATGGTCTTGCAATACTGCCCTTCACTGATATGATTTGACCACACAGTAGTTGGTGTGTTCACGTGGTCATTTTGCCACTATGCTGTCAGCTGGGTTGGGCTACTCTCTGCATTCTAATTGTATAGTCAATTGTAACAACCAAAGCTAGTTAGCTTACTGATCTGATGTTTTGTCCAAGCCAGCATCTTCTGATCATTCAAGTCTCACCCATCCCTTATGAGTACCTATAGATTCTACTGGAAAGCTAGGAAGATCTCAGACCAGTGACTGCAGCTCTCCAGCTGCACATGCAGTTCTAGCAATCACTGACTTCTCAGTGCGACTTCCACACCCTATTTCAGAGTTCAACAACTGCTTTAGAATTACCTAGAAATTGAATCTTCTGTTTTTCTTTCTGAATGGCAAATTCTTCTTATCTTAGGGTTTTTATTATTAAAGATTATTCACTAACATTTCTACTCTCAAGGATTACCTGTCATTACCAAGGTGACATATTCCTGCTTCAGGATGTTTTTTTGTATTTATGCTGCTTTTCACAGCATCATCACTGATTGACTCTTGAGCTAGTTAGTCAGTTAACCTATCCTCACCAAAGCCATCCCAAAGGATGACAGGGCATCTTTTCTGAAAATGGCCAATCCTATCTTTCTAGGAACCACCAAATTAACTCAATTTGTTCTTAGTTTCTAAGATCTATTACAATATAGCAACTATAGGCATGTGTTACTTACATGTTAAACTTCTCTTGATCTTAAGGGGGCACAATATCTAGGCCTGAAATGTTTGCTTTTTTTGGTTTGTGGGTATACCCTGTTTTTCAGATACAGGAAATTTAAAAATCCAGTATTATAGCATTTATAAGTATATATCATGTATGTGTAAAATAACATAATAATATGATACAATATGATATATATAAAACACCTGGAATTCCATGGGTTCCCTCAATAATTAATTCCAATTAATATAGATTCTCATGGAGAAGCAGGATAAAAGTTTAAGTGCTCAAGTTATAGGGTTTGGCAAGACCAAGTTCAAGTCTTATTTCTGTCACCCACCCAGTTCTGTGACCTTGAGCAAGTTAATCAACCTCAATAACTTCTTGTGTAAAATAAGAAATAAAAATAGCACCTACACATAAGCTTGTATTTGTGTAAAGCAGTGTTTCCAGAACTTGCTTAGTGATAAAAATCATCTGGAACACATTAAAAACACAAATTCTAAGAACTCCTCCTCCAGGGAATAGAATTCAGAAGATTTGGATTCAGGATTCCAAAAATCAATATTTTCAGTAAGTACCCCAAAATGTTCAGTATCATCAGGCAAGTTTAGGAAATATTACTGTTTTGCACAGTTCATATCCCATTAGGTAAATATTAGTGTTATTTCCATTTATTCAAATTCATTCCTGAGCGACCCACAGGAAGGAAACTGGCTCATCCATGTTGAATGTGGGGACCATGTCTCACATTTCCCATCCTGATTCTACAGCCTGTGTAAGCCCAAATCACTCTAGATTTTCTGTAAAAACAAAACAAAACAAAACAAAAACCATGCATTCTCTGCTTTCTCATGGGTGGAGTCTGTCTTCCTCCTCAGTAAACTAAATATGAAATTCAACAGTCCTTTCATGTATTTCCACAAAAGCAACATCAAATTGTTAATGACAATAAAACACCTTACTAAAGAGCAGAGATCATGAGAAGGAATCACATTGCACCTCAAAGATCCTTTCTGACATTCTATATACATTTTCTCATCTCAGAGAGAGAAATTTCGTCCTCCCTTGTAAAATTTTCTTCAATTATCAGGGTCTTGGGTTTCACTTTTTAATACTAAAGCCTAATAAGAAATTTTTCCTAACAAAGTCCTCTCCTCTGTAAGTCAGGATTCTTTTTGTTGAAAGACCCGTTGGGCCGACGGGTCCAGGGAACTGAGGAAGCCACAAGACGGTGGCCGACTCGCCATCTTGCCCACCCGCCATCTTACCACCCCACCCCGGGAGCTTGGTGGCGGGGGACGCGGACCTCCCGCCCTCATCAGCTTCCACATCTCAAAAGACCGCCAAAACCAGGACTTAGGCGGGAAACCGAAGGCTAAACTCCACCCAATCTCCTAGCATTATGGTCATGTTCCCCCCTTCTGCCCAAACCCCATAAAAACCCATGCGCGTCCTCTCCAGGCACGACTTCCCGGACTACCTTCTCTCGGAGTCGCAGAACCTCGCCCGAGGGCGCCTCTGTTAAATTTCCCCTCGTGCCTGTTCTGTCTGGTGTCTCGCTTAATCCGCCTTTACTGGGAGGGCTACCAGGAAACCTTACAGTTACTAAAGCCAACAAATTAACTTAAACCACAAAGGGGGACTTACTGGCTCACGTAATTGGGAGTTGGGGGTAGATAAGACTCTCACTGACTGACCTGCTTCTCTTTGGATGCTGGCTCTTCTCTCAGACCTATCTGTGTTGTAGGAAATATGGCAACTGGCAGCCAGAAGTTGTATCATTAGAACTCAAAATTCAGTGGAACAAGGGATTCACTTAGTATGTTATTGTCATTCTTTAGAAGGAGGATGGATCCTTACCCAAAGTTTGGATCAGATGTCAAAACTGATGACACAACACATATACCATGAGAGTATGAAAAAGTCTTATTACTTACATATAAGGTTTTCTGGGGAGACCAGGGCAGGCTTGACAAGCTAGTCAAAAAAATAGTCTGGCGTGCCTGGGTGGCACGGTTGGTTAAGCTGTCTGCCTTCAGCTCAGGTCATGATCCTGGAGTCCTGGGATCGAGCCCCATGTGTTGGTTCCCTTCTTGTGAGGAACTTGCTTCTTCTTCTCCCTTTGCTGCTCCCCCTGGCTTGTGCTTTCCCTCTCTCTCTGCCAAATAAATGAATAATTTTAATAATTAATATTTTAAGTTTAATTAATTTAATTGACAATTTTATTATTATAAATTATAATGATTTGATTAATAAAATTAATTAAATAGTAATTTAATTGATTTTAATTAATTTAATAATTTATTTTAAATAAATAAAATCTTTTAAGAAGTTTAAGAAGTTTTTTTTAAGTGGCTTGAGAGAGCTAAGAAAGGAGACTGACTTGAGGCTTTTATTATGATTAGAAGGTGGGGTCAGATTGAGATTTCCTGTGTCTGGGCAGGAGCTTGTGTAGTTTGAATCTCCCACAAGCAGTGATGAAGGATGGATAAGAGAGAAGTGAAGCCTAAATACTTGTCAGTAGTCAAACACCAAAATATGAAGTCAGGCTCTATTTCAATATCTCGATTTGAGTTATACGTTCACATGTCAGAATCATCATTGCATCTAGAAGAATACAATACTATGACAGACTTTGTATTCACGTCTATAGCCATAGGGACAAGATCCTGGTATTGGAGGCCCACCAGATCAAATGAAATGGTGGGAAGAAAATAGTGGATCCCCAAAGAAAAGAAATGTTCTTGCTAGAAGTTGAGGGAGCACACTGAGCATAAAAACAAACAAACAAACAAACAAATAACATCCATACCATATCACAATAAAAAGAGTGAAGAGCTACACAATAAGATTTTTTTTAAAAAGTTTGTACTTTGTCTTGTGTGTTGGTAGCACGAGTAATCAGCAGAAGTGCATAATACAAAAAGCACTGGGATTTAGATTCAAAATAAAGTAGGAAAGAATGTAAGCCCTTTCACTAGCTCTGGGGACTTGGTAAAAGTAAGGAAGACAAAGGGGGAAAAAAGAAGAAAATAAAGACTTTTAAAGAGTGCCTTGCTAAGTGCCAAATAGCATACTAACTGCTTTACCTGGGTTATCTCATTTAAACTCCTGTAAGGATCTTATGGTTTCAATACAGTAATAACCTCCATTTTATACATACGAAGCTGAAGATTAGATAAGTTAAGTAACTTCCCCAAATGCTACCACTAGAAAGTTATGGATCCTGAATTCAACTCAAGTGCAAAGCCTGCATGATTACTACCATGGCTTAACTACCGTAAACCTAAGTTTATTTCAATGCAAGACAAAGATAATACCTACTGTATAGGTTTGTTGTGAAGAGTACATTATACAGAGAGCACTCCATCAGCATCTAACACACAGTAAATACCACACAGCCATTCATAAGTTTCATCTCCTCCATATATATATGATGGTAGTTGCAGTTGAGAGAAATGATATTTGCTAAGGTTGAAGTAAACTGCATACTTCAGTCAGATGTCAGATAATGAAGTGTTCATTTGGCCAAAAACAATTATCACCATGAGAGATTACATTTCTTTGATGTAATAATACATGTAAAATATTGCTATAAAATTTTAGATAATACTTAAAATTTATTATTAAAAATTTTAGCAGCCAAAAATTAAAACTTTGACATTTTTTATCAAAACAATTATTGATCCACCCTATCAGCTTCCTGATTGCCCCAAAGGTCACTGTGCTGTATGTTTTTGATAACTTGAGAGAGGAGAAATTTACTTTATAGGTTGCTAATTTTTCCTCTAAATCTTTCTTCTTTTCTTCATGCTTTTCTACTTTGTCTGATTTTAAAATGATTAGTCAATACTTTGTAGGCTATGCTATGCTGCAGTAACAAATTAGCTCTGAAATCTCTGCTCCTCAACCAATCTTCCCAACTTCAACTCTAATTTTATTTTTATTATGTTATATAAAGTAGATTCCATCTCCCCTTCATCTATTCTAGCTTTACCCTAGTTCTCAGAGTTCTTCAGGCCCAAACATTTCTCAAAATCTTTTCAAATTAAGATAATTCTCTTTCTGAGATGAATTCTTGTGGTAACTGTTAAGGAGATATAATTTTTCTATCTCTTTAAAAATAAAAATAGAAATGGTAAAGAACAACAATAGCACTATTATTTCACATGTAGCAGTTGAATCAAGTTTTACCAGGGTGTTAGTAAAAATCAGATAAAGTCAAGATTGCCTTTAAAAGTCCATCCAGGCCCCTACTTAAGATAAACATTTAATTCATAATTTATTAAGTCCAACAGAGTCAGATCTTCCTCTGGCATGAAGAATATCACTCTTTGTGATTGAACCTCATAAAATATTGGACTTGTGTTTAATAATTTACATATGAAAAATTTATACCTTTAGTCACAAGAATTATATTCAATAAGACAAGAAATTCACACCATAAAAGGTGTAAGAAATTAGGGCTAGTTGTGGCAAGAGTGGATTCAATGTGTCTTAGAATAAACATGAAAGAGACAAGATCATACTGGCATTTAAGGGAACTTATTCTTGTTTAAATGTAGAAAATAATTGAGAGAAGAGAGACCAGCGTGAAGACTATTATACAACTTCCAAAAGAAAAATAATTGTAGTGAAAACTTGGGTACTTGCAGTGGGGGTGGAAAGAAGGAACTGATTCAAGTGTTAGTTATTTAGGAGGTAGATATAATAGAAGTTGGTATTTGATTGGATGTAGAAGTTGAAGAAAAAGTCAAGAATAAGGTTTAGGTATTAAGATGATTTATGTATGATACTAGCAACATAAAAACACTGAAACAATTAATTTTCATCATATAGGATACTATCCTTCCATTAAAGCAGCATACGATAATTGCTCTTTCAATATCATATTAATCTTTTAGTCAACTACATTCCCAAGTCTTCTTTTTATATATAAACTTCTGCCAAGCTAATGTTCCCCAATCTTGTATCTCGTACACATTTTTTTAACCCACTGTTCCAACTTGGGGCACTTCTCATTTTTGACGCTTTCATTTGAAAATCTGTGAAGTATAATTAAATATGAGAAACATAACTAAATCTATGGATAAATTAAAAATTGTACACTCAGTTATTTTTCCTCTTTCATTATATATGAGATATATCTAGCTGTCATGTGGAAGAGGGAACAGAAATTTTTACATGATTCCTTGGGATAGAAATAATTCTATATGGTTATGAGCTCCAGGAAGATAAATTTCAACTCTATATAAGGAAAATCTTTCTAGAACTTGTAGGTATACAAAAATGGAATGAGATAATAAATGTTCTGTCTCTGATGGTGTTTAAGAGGATTCAAGCTTACTAGAAGAATTTGGTCAGGTGATCCTTCAAATAGAAATAATGATGATGATGATGATGATGAACAATACTATACTGATGCTAAAATATATGCTATCATGAATATATTTATATGCATGATGTAAAAAGCAAAAAACCTTTATTTACTATTTATACCCAACTAAAGTTGCCATCCCTTCTCAACCATCATCACATAATAATTCATAGTAAGTATTACTATATAAAACTATCTTTAACTTGTTTATTACTTATTGTCTACATTTATTTTCTAGAATAGGAATTCTACAAAGCAATGACCTATATCTCTTGTTCACCTTTGTATTCAAGAGTCTAGGTCAATGCCTGGTACATAACATGAAAAATATTATTTTGAACTGAGAATAGTTTTGCAAAAAAAGTGAGCAAAGGGCATAAAACTCACTCAGCCATTTTATGAACTGCTTACAGAAAGAAAAATTTGATTTTATTTCTTACATACTATGTACATTGGAGGGAGAGTGGAAAGTATTTATATAGATGATTTCAGTCAGAGAAAGAGAGACCTGAGCACCTGTTTGGGTGTGAAGATAACAGTAAGGGAGCTCAGAATTCAATTAACTTGAATCGTTGCTGTTGTCATTACTGATATCACACCTTGTGATAGTAATAACTTATTGTGGCAGATTTGGGGACTTCTCCTGGTAGTTTATGGTTTCCGTGTGCATCTTTCAGCAGGACCTTTTGTTATTTGTTTCGCACAAGTACATTTCATTCCTGATCTGTTACTGCTAGGACTTCTGCCCCTATTGCTCTTACTGATTTTTTCAAATTAAGATATAAAGTTACCATGACAGATAGCAATACCTTCTATCTGGAGACTAGATGATGCTAAATAATGAAATGTCCTAGTTTCTGACTCATGAACCATGAATTTTAGAGCAAAATATGAGGTCACTAAGCAAAACAAATTAGTGGCGTGCCAATGACCACTAAGACAATATGATGAATACTCATTGAATAATAAGTCTATAGGAAATGTTAAAATTTAGTCATAAAATTCTAATAAACTTAGTGTTCTCTTGCTGGTATATTTTCAGGGATTATAAAGTATTTTGCTAGCTTTCTTTGCTGAACTTGAATTCTTATTGATGATACATTATTGTGTTGTCTAGAATTGGGTTTGAGTTTTGTCTCTTTCATTTGCCTGTATGACCTTGGTCAAGTTTTTCAACTTTATAATTATCTGTAGTTGTAAAATAGGGACTAATAAATTGTAACATTAGGTTGTGTTAAGAATTAAATGACTTGAATTAGTAAAGGGCTTGCTACAGGACTGAACTAAATGATATCAGCAATACTTTGAGGATAACATATCTGAAATAATATTCAGTGTTTTTCTCTTTCCAGCAGTCTAATGGAATTTTTATATAGGAAGATAAATGGCAGGATCAATGTCAACTGTCTCTTCCTGTCACACAGAAAAGGAAATAGAGAACTTTTCTGGTACTGGAAAGAGGTTTATTAGATAATCGTTCACATATATTCACTTGCCTCTTCCTCATCTCAATGGATGGAGTATACATCACTATCTCATGTATGTTAGATTTGGTCATGTTACTTGCTTTGACCTTACAGTAAGTAGAAAGTACTTGGCCACTGGGAGGCTAACAGATATGACAGAAACACAAACTTGAATGTGATCATGTCATTGAGTTTGATCTCTTGTACTCCCTGGGTCCATGAGGTTGAGAAATAGGAGAAGTTGGTTTGGATCCAAACTTCAACTTGAAGCTAAGCCAAACAAGCCTGTATAAGTTCATCAATCCCCAACTCCTAACTTACAGATGTATGAATAAATATATATGATGGTTGTTTTAAGCCACTTAATTTTTGGAGTGACTTGTTACACAACATTACTGTGGCAATGGATGACTGATAAAAAGAAGCAGAAAGTGAAATTATAAGAAAAGCAAAGAGTTAATAGGTAAGGTCTTGGCATCTTTTTCTTTGGGAGAGAAACCCTGGAAGTGAGAAAAGGCAGGTAAAAATATCAGCCCATTGGCCAGAACAAGTCACATAGTCATCGACACCAACCATTTACTGGTACCCTGCTCTTGAGGTGTGTCCTTAAACTTAGTATATAAGGTATATTTTGACCTGAGCACTCCACTGTTCATCTTCCCAACCTCTGCCACTCTTAAAGCTGTGTGGGGTGTGTTCACTTGACACATTTGCTTCCAAATTCTGTGAAACTCTTCCTGATTCCATTTACATCCCTCATTTTCTCAGGGATAATTTGTAGTTGGGATTCATAACCCAAGATACTTGACATCTCCTCTAGAAACTCTTTTGTTATTCCCCAAACCTGGGGTACTCTCCTCTTCTACACTCTTATACTACCTATACTTAACCTTATACTTGTCACTACATTACTTATTTCTCTGCCAGGCTCTTCATTACACTGCTGTGGGAATTCACAGTGCCCAAAGAGACAATATCTGATTTGTATGTGCCTCCCTGGATGAGACTAATTGAAAAGCGAAGGAGGACTGTCCAGAACACTGGGTTTCCTTTGTAGTTTCTTGGCTGAAAATGGCCAGATTCCTACTGCAGCTTAAGGTTCTCATCTAGGGAGTCAATGTTTAAGTTTTGAAGAAAAACAGGTACCTGTGGTGGTTGCATACTTCACGGACTCCTTGCCTCTTCACCCTTTTCACACACTGCCCCATATATTATTATCCTGACAATTAAAGTTACACTTTCCCCTTGCTTTGAGCTTGTACCTAATATATTGCTAAGATTCCAATAAAAGTGGAGACAAAACTTGGCACAGGGCATTTCGTCGCTAGAGCTTCTGGTCCCAGGCCTCTCCCTTCTCCTACTAAGGTGTCTGGAGTGATTTTTTCATTCGCTGTCTTGGAGTCTTCTGGCCAAACCCAACACACTGCAAATCTATAGAGGGTGTAACTGTGTCCTCCTAATTACTATAAAGCAAAATAGGTTCTAAAAAACATAAGAGATAGTTAAACATTTGTTGAAAGAAGAAATGGAAGAAAAAGATAAACTAGAAGAAAGATACTGGCTTTTTAAGTGTAATTGACTAAGAATATAGTAACTTTCATTGTAAAAATGGAAAGAATCATGAAAATAAGCAGTTTTGATATAAGAAGAAAACTATAATTTTCTGAGTGCGTGTAATATGCCAAGTACTGAGCTAGAAGAATAATGGATATTCAGTTAAGGTTTAGACATAATGAATTTGAGATACTATTGGTATAATGAGTACATGTCCAAAAGACAGTTTAGACTGAAGTCTAAATGTCATGCATGAAAACTCAGATTTGGAAGTCATCCATATGGGCGATGAATGTTGCATAGTGTGGATCTCTGCATCTCAAACTCTGCATGACAATACTTGATAGAAATGGATTCTGGTGACATCAACAGCCAGCAAGCATTGGGTAATAGTGAAGAAAAAGCACATCCTGAAGCAAGATACAGCTGAGAATTGTAAAGGGTATATTCTATGGCAAACAGGAGTTAATGAACAAGTGTGGGGCTCAGGTTAATTCCATTATAGCTTTTTTGGTGTTCAGCTTGATTTTGCTGTCCTGACTAGCACCACATCAATTTTACATGCCCCACAATTCCATTCTGCATTAAAGGTATCACCATTTCTGAAAAAGTTCAACAATATCTTTATGATGATGAGAGAAAGAACCATGAGGATTAAGAGAGACAAGGGAGGAGTGAAAGTGGAGAAGGAAGCAGGCCAGGAAAGGAAATTTGACATGAATCTTAAGGGGCAAATATATTTCAAAACAGGAGAAAAATAGCCAAAGGGCTAGAGAAGAAACAGTTATGCAGATGTGGAATATAATCAGGGAGTATTTCTAGTATTTCCAAATTCATTAAATAAAGGAAGGAGCTTGAGGAAGAGCAAGGAAAAGGGAAAGCCAATAGGAATAAATGTAAATTAGTTATTACTTGCTTAATGATGAAACAAATAATTTTCAATTTATAATTAGCCACTGAGAATGCTCTGAAAAGGAAATTGTTTTATTTACAAGTTGAAATGCTGCTTCCCTGGTTTGATTTTTTACATTACTCATCTTTGATACAATGACTAGTTAAGTATTAGCACAAACCTGGGAAATGTAACATATTTGCTGGATCTGCCTAACTGCAGATGAATCACGTGTGACTGGAACAGTCAGTTCAGTTTATAGTCTTTCAGTTCGTGATGACAGACCTTTGAGATCAGTGCTTAAAACCTCTCCTTTTCATACCATTTGTAGAACATATAGGTTGTAATCACCCACAGGTAGGAAATCTTTTGTCCATGTCAACTGAACTCTGGTCCTATAAATATTGCTGTCATGGAGTTGTCCCGTAGGTCTCTTTGCTTTTGATTTCACTTATCCAGAATTTGCAATATATTGACTCATTCCAGGATGAAGTTCATTTTTTTCCTAAATGCTAAAAACTCTCCGAGTTTACATTTTGAGAAAGTATGTAACCAAATTATCTTTGAAGTACATTTGCAGAATAGTCAGAGTTTATGTTTTTCTGTTTTTTTTTTTAACTCAGGAACAAGCAAAGTCAAACAGCTATATATATAATGAAATTTCTAAGATTTGTTAATATGCTAATGCCCCAGTGGGCATTAAATGTTTCCATAAGTTATTCGAACTTGGAATGCTTTTCATGGAATACATTTTGGAAATAGTAATCTAACTTAAGGCATCCCAGTGCAGATTTCATTTATTTTGAGAGCATCTACTATGTGATAGGCACTGTGCTAACACAGTCTGAGGAAGCAGACTTAATTTCTGTCTGTATTAGACACACATTAAATTATAACTAATTTTAAATTCCGAGTGGGCAAATTACTGTAAGAAAAATACAGGAATCTAACCTAGCCCAGGAGGTGAGGGAAGGCCTTTCTGTGAAATGATATGTAAGCTAAGACCCATAATATTGGTGTGAGTTTGTTAGATAAAGAGAGGCAAAGAGAACTTCCAGGTAGAGGAAACAGCAAATGCAGTGGCTCCAAGGCAGGAAAAAGTGTGACCAATCTGAATAATTGGTAACAATCTAAGAGAGCTCATGGCAAGAGACAGCCCTCACGAAACATACTTTCTAGTTGGTGAAGAAGACATGTTCTATACTTTGCCCTTCTAATTCCAAACCATAAGGAATCACCTTTTCCAGCAAATGATGAACTAATTGTTCAGGACTGACACACCACTAAGAATAACCTGAAAAGTGGAATAAACATCATCTTTCTGAAGGCACTAGAGAGCTACCAAAGCAAACACCTATGGGACCACAATTCCAGGGGAAAAAAAGGTGGGGGGAAGCTCAGAGAGGTGAGGCAAATATTAGGAACCTCTCTTAACCTGGAGGCATTAGTCAGTTTGAAAACTTCAGCTGAGAGATTGGAAGCTTAACAGAGCACTCAGCAGTTTCACAGAGTTTGGGGAACAAAAATTATGTCCAGGCCCTGCAAGGAGAAGAGAGATACTCATTGAAATACAAAAGGCCTTCATTTGGGAAAACACACCCTATGTCTAGAGTGAGTGTTCACAAAAGCTCACTGGTGAGCTTTGTGTCACACGAACGCTTACATCAAATCAGCTCAAACTTTGTTTAGACTGAACTACCCTTCCCTAATTGCCTACCAAAAGCAAAAGTACATTTTCTCAGGAGGAAGAAATCATCATTTAAAGCCTCGAATTATCTGCACAAATTGTAATTCACAACAGAAGTAACTAAAGAAGAAAACACCAGACTGAAGATGAAAAAGGAAAAAATATGGAAACTATAGAACACTGCCTAAGGAACCTTTGGGGATTGGGAAAAAAAAATGTCTTACATACCTTAAAGTTTCAGCATGAAAGGAGTGAGGAATGGCGCAAAAACAATATTTCAACAGCTAATGACCAATAATCTTCTAAAACCAATGAAAAATATTAAGCTACCTATATAAGATGTACTATAATTTCTAAGCAGTTTAAAGGCAAAGAAAACCACATCTAGACATACTACAGCAAAATGTAGGAAACAAAAGATCAAGTCAATCTTAAAAACAGGAGAGAGCATGACACATTACTCCCAAAAATTTAACTATAAAATTGAAAAACTGACTTTTAAACAAACAAAAATAAAATAAAATAAAAAATAGAAGCCAAAAAATATCTACAAAAAGTTGAGGGGAAAACCCTGGCAAACTAGAATTCTATCTCCAGCCAAATATTTATTAAAAAGTCAAGGTGAAATAAAAACTTGATCAAATAAATAAAAGCTGAGGGAATAACACTCCACTAGACCTCTGCTGCAAGAGACACCGAACGGGGTTTTCAGGCAGAAGAATAAATGGATGGAAGCACAGAAATAACAAAAGGAATGAGAACTAATGGAAAGGATGAATGTGTAGGTAAATCTAAATAAAAATTGGCAGAATTAAACAAAAATTATGACTTGAGTTTATGTTATAAACATATATACATATATATGTACGTATTAACATATGTGTGTGTGTGTGTGTGTGTGTGTATAAACATAGGGCAAAAATAGTACAAAAACCTAGGGGAGGTTAAATAAAATGTTCTAAGTTTCTTGCATTGTCCAGGAAATGATAAAACAATAAGTTTATACTACACATTATAATTCAAGAATGCATGTTGTAAAATGTGTGGTAATTCTAAAGAAAAATAAAAGAGTACATAATTAAGAAGAGGCAAAGAAATATTGAATTGAAATTCTTAATTGAACTTTTGCTTCAATTACATACAGAACTTGCCCAAACACCATAAGCAATTAGAAAACTGGACAAATTACATGAAACAACTATTTTAAGACATTGGAATAAAGCAACATTCTATTATGATCCCTGAGAAAAAGAAAATAACTGAGGTAGGACTTACTAGCCCTAGTATTCCATCTGGAGTCGTTTTAAGACTACAACACAGAAAGACTTAACCAAACAGCATATGGATGTCTCACTGAATTTGGAACTAGAAATCAGAGTTTGAGGTGACTGACAGGGCTGGCAGTAGTGGGACAAACTACTAGAGAAAAGGAAGATTTGCAGTAAAAGAGATCCAGAAATCTGAATAGGGATCTCTTGAATTGGTTGCTAAATAACAAGCTTTGCATAGATAGGGTAAGATTGGACAAGAACAAGCAAAAAGCTATCAAGAACAAGCTGAGCAATTCCAAAGCTTGCACAGGCTGGGAGACATACTAGTTCCAACCAGTCAGTGTAAAGAAGTAAAGAAGCTCTTTTGATTATCCAGAGCATTCAGTAAGATCCCAGAAGGGTCATACCTTAGCAGCAGAACTAAACTGGCCTTAGAATAAAGACTACTCTCAATCTACTTTCTTTTAAAAAGATGAAAAGAAATAAAGGGGAAGAAAAGGGGGAAGGAACTTGAAAGGATCAAGATGATATACAAAAGTCAGCACAAGAAAAGACACAAATCTCACTCAGAAAGCTGTGCCAACACCAAGGCTCCCTGCTGAACATACACTCTGGTTCCTTCTTCCAGGACAAGGTGAAAGCAATATTACTGGTAAGAAAATAAACATATTGCTTAGAGCACTACTATCCAGTTGAAATTTAATTCACACCACATATATAATTCTAAGTTGTCTAAGTGGCTACATCGAAAAAAAAACAGAAAAAATTAATTGTAATAATATATTTTATTTAACTTGGTATTTCCAAAATACTATCATTTCAGCATGTACCCAATGGAAAATAAATTGTTATTGAAGTATTTTACTTTTTTTCATGAAAACTCTATAAAATACAGCATATATTTAGACTTTCAGCAACCTCAATTCAGACTAGCCTCATTTCAAATGTTCTACAGCCATATGTAGCTAATGGCTTCTGTTTTGAATGGCACAGACCTAAAGTTGAGAAGTATGGAATTGTTAACTGCATATAGGAGTTGTTTAGGAAAGCCAGTTCCTGGGGACCTTGAGCTCATAGGAAGTTGTAGCCCCTCCATCTTGGGATACAAAGTCATGTTTCTCTTGGGAAAGTAACTATAGGAGCAGAGTTTGGATTCAGCTCCTTGTGATCTTTCAGGGTTATATCTGGGCAATACTGTTTTTATACCATAGAATAATATTGTTAATATCCAAAATAGTTAATATACCTGTCCTCTTTCATTAAAATAATGTAGCTCTTCCATGAACCTCATTAAATCATGAGATAAACAGAATAACCCACTGTAAGAATGTTCAATCTTTCAGTCATTGACTATCAGATGTCACCAATGGGAATCATATGCAAACTGGTGAAGATCATTTCCATAATAGATCATATTTAAAAGGCATACTTTTCATCAGAAAAATTTCACACTCCTTACTACTGTCTATAGGTAGTATATTATAGACAGTAGTAAAATAGTGGTTTAAGAACTATAAATAGAAAGTGAAAGGGAGTAGCTCCTGGGTATAAAACTGCTTGTTGTAAAAATTCATAGATCTTAGTCACAAAAGGGAGATAGATTTCCTTTGGTCTCTAATAGTAATTGGCCACATTTCAGCTAAAAGCCACAGAGCTAGAAATACTCAGAATCTTGATTGTTTAAGTGAGTATGAGGTGGATATTGTCCAGCTCCGTGATTATAGAGGCTTCAGCCTATGGTTAAGTCTCACCAGTATATGTGCTTAATAAGTCTCTGAATTTCTCCTTTCAATTTGATATTAAGGACTTCATTAACAGTTTTCAGATTCCTTAGAATGCTTCTTTAATCTATCTTAGGGGTATATAAGAAAAATAACACAGCATTTCTTTAAAATGAGAATCTGAAACTTCTTCAGTAACTCTCATAGCATTCTTCCCTATAGCCAGGATCCTCAACTGCAGGCTGTAGCAAATGATCCTTTATAAAAGCTTTTCTGTTGAGAAGTTTATGCCACTGAGAACATAAGCACACTGCCAGGTACACCCCCAAATATGACTATGTAACTTTGAGCTAGAGGACTTGATATCTGCACACTTTTGGCTTCGATGCAACAATAGCATCAGAATAAACCTAATGAGGGAATTTCTGCAAAATTATTAACAACAAAGGCAACAATAATACTGGTTTCCAGTATTTAGTGAATGTTTATTACATACAGGCATTGATCTAAATATGTTACATGCTTCCCTAATTCTACATGCATAACCACCTTTAAAGGAGGTACTCTAATAACTTTCCCCTGAAGGAATATTAGGAGCAAAGGTAAGTTATCCAAACTCACCACACTAGTAATGGTGGAACTGGGGTTTGGACCTAGACAGTCTGTTTTTAGATCTCAGGCCACTTCTTGCTACACATACTGTACTTCCTAACTCTCACTTGTGAAGATGCTAAATCCCACCGATACAGTAGACCCTTGAACAATGCCAGGGTTAGGGGTTCTGGCCCCTGTGCAGTCAAAATTGTGTGTATAATTTTGACTTCCCAAAACCTTAACTACTAATAGCCTACTGTTGACCAGAAGACTTGACAATAACATAAAGTCAATTAACACACACTTTGTATACTCTATGTATTGTATACTGTGTTCTTACAATAAAGTAAGCTAGAGAAAAGAAAATGTTATACTCACAAATGACACTACAAAGGGCTGATATCCAAGATCTATAAAGTACTTCTCAAACTCAATGCCCAAAAAACAGATAATCATGTCAAAAAATGAGCAGAAGATATGAACAAACACTTGTCCAAAGAAGACATACAAATGGCCAACAGACACATGAAAAAAAGGTTCATCATCACTAGCCATCAGGGAAACTCAAATCAAAACCACATTGAGATACCATCTTACACCAGTTAGAATGGCCAAAATCAACAAGACAGGAAACAAGTGTTGAAGAGGATGTGGAGAAAGGGGAACCCTCTTTCACTGTTGGTGAGGATGCAAGTTGGCGCAGCCACTTTGGAAAACGGTGTGGAGATTCCTCAAAAAATTAAAAATAGAGCTACCCTATGACCCTGCAATTGCACTACTGGGTATTTACCCCAAAGATACAGATGTAGTGAAAAGAAGGACCATATGTACCCCAATGTTCATAGCAGCAATGTCCACAATCACCAAACTGTGGAAAGAGCCTAGATGCCCCTCAACAGACGAATGGATAAAGAAGATGTGGTCCATATATACAATGGGATATTACTCAGCCATCAGACAGGATGAATACCCAACTTTTGTATCAATATGGACAGGTCTGGAGATTATGCTGAGTGAAATAAGTCAAGTAGAGAAAGTCAATTATCATATGATTTCACTTACTAGTGGAACATAAGGAATAAAATGGAGGACTCTAGGGGAAGGAAAGGAAAAGTGAATTGGGATAAATCAGAAGGGGAGACAAACCATGACAGACTGTGGATTCTGAGAAACAAGCTGAGGGTTATGGAGGGGAGAAGGGAGCGGGGGATGAGTGAGCCTGGTAGTGGGTATTAAGGAGGGCACATATTGCATGGAGCACTGGGTGTGGTGCATAAACAATGAATCTTGGATCACTGAAAAAATTAAATTAAATTAAATTTAAAAAATAAAATAAAATAGTTTGAGGATCTCAAAAAATAAAAGAAAAAGAAAATCAAAATGAAGAGAAAATACAATTATAGTACTATATTGTAAAAACTCTGTGTATAGGCAGTGCTCCCAGTGGTCCCAGGAATCTGCCTCTTGCTTAACACTGTTCAAACAGAACAGACTTGGGGACACCCCTTCTTCCAGCCTCCTACCACCCGCCAACCTCTTTCCCAGTTGCAACTTTTGGAACCATCTTCTCTACTTCAGAACCAGCCCAAGGATCTTGGGCTTAGATCCTTATTGCCAATCAACTGTGAGCTCTCAGATTCATCAGAATTATTCCACTGAGGTGAAGGCCACCATCAACCACTGATTAGTATGCATCTATGGGCCTCCTATACCTACATTTCTCTGGGTTTCTATTTATACAGTGACAATGTGGCTCTGGAGGGCATGGGCCACTTCTGGAATTGGCTGAAGAGAAGTACAGGGCACTAAGCAAAATCAAAGCAACAACAGCATCCTCTTTCAGGATGTGCAGAAGCCATCCCAAGATGAGTGGATAAAACTCCAGAAGCCATGGAATCTACCATGGTCCTGGAGAATGACCTCAACTAAGCCCTTTTGGAGCTGCATACCCTGGGTTCTGCCGGCACAGACCCCATCTTTGTGACTTCCTGGAGACCCATTTCCTAGATGAAGAGGAGAAGCTCATCAAGAAGATTGCAACCACCTGACTTATCTCTACCAGATAGCTGTCTCCCAGGCAGGGCTGGGTGAGTATCTCTTTAAAATGCTCACCCTCAAGCACTACTAGGCATCTCCAGAGCCCAGCAAGCCTGTCTGGCATCACCCTGATGTCAAGGCTTCTGCCTAACCTCTCCCTGCAGTTTTTATACCAACTGGAGCCCTCTACCAAGCCCTGGCCAAATGGAAATAAAGCTTTCTGCAGGAAAAAAAAAATCCACATACAACTGGGTTTGTGCAGTTCAAATTTGTGTTATTGAAGGTTCAACAGTACTTCAAAATGAATCCAGATTTCTCTGGTAACCCTCTCTGTACCCCATTCTGGATCTAAAACATAGCTAATCTAAGTATCCTTCTTCTTTTCTCCCAAAGCATTACCCATTCACCACACTTGTAGTATTATTTAAATTATCTATTTACTCCTCATTGTCTCCCACTAGATTAAATTTCTTTAAGGCAATGGTTTTAAACTGAAAGTGACTTTGTCTGCCAGGGTACATTTGGTAGTATCTGGAGACATTCTGAGTTCTCACAGCTGGCAAAGGGGTGCGACCAGTATGTAGTAAATAAGGGCCTCTGATGCAACTAAACTTTTTATAGTGCACAGGACAGTTTTCCACTAGAAAGAAATATCTGGCCCAAAATTTCAGCAGTGTTGAGGTTAAGAAATCCTTCTTTAAGGCAAGACCAACCATAATCTTTGTATTCAGCACCTAAGGCAATATCTGGTACATAGTAAGTGCTTAATAGATGCTTATCAAAAGATATTGTGTGTTAGAAAATTATGCTCCATTTTCTATTCATTTGAAAATTCCTTCCCTAATCTTCCCAGGTTGAATTTGCTCCTCCAATGTCTATGACCTATCATTACCTTAAGTCACCCACCAGACTGCAGAAAACCTCTCTGCATTAACATGTTTGTTAGATGATGACCTCTAACCAGGCTTAAATATCTTTGCATTTCAGTCAGTTTTTAAAGATATTTTAAAAGAGTACAGAGAGAAATATCATACTTGTGTGACTTGTTAGGAATGCTTAGTTCTTCTTAGCCCCAAATCCTGTAAGGCATGTAGCCACAAGGGGACCTATAAGCAGTGAGTATAAAATCATCTGGGTGGGATGAAGGGTGGTCCTGATGTACAACGCTATTTTTTATTGTCTAGTTTTCTATTAGGTAAGTCTGTAATATTCCATTGTATATAAACATTATAGCTGTCCCTACTCAAGTTTCACTTAAATTTAGATTTTACCATGAAGGTTGTGATTTTATTTTCATCTGTCTTTTGCAAGTCTGAAAAAGCGTGTTGCCAAAACTGGTGTCAGGACACTCTACAGTAGGGACTTTCTTGCTTTTCTTGCAGAGGTATAAGCAAGCGTTCTCCTGTGAACTTGCTTCGGAAAGAGCTGTGATTTTTTTCTCATTGAAAATGGGTGAAATAGCATCAAGGACCATAATTGGTTGCTCACATTCAAGAGCAAAATGAAAGCCTTTCTCATAAAAGGCATTTAAAAATGTCTATTAAATTTTGTTGGGTAATTAACAACACAGTCAGCTTCTTTCCATTAATATTTTGGTTTGATAGCAGTCTAATATTCTAGTATTGATAGAATAATGGTAATCCTCATGTCGCCCAAATTTTTGATGAATTATAGCCTGTTGTACTCTTTTCATAGTTTAGTATCTGAGCCTTTCTTAGGCTGCTCAATCCTTCTTTCTAGTTTAAGATTTAATTAAGATGTTACCCTCATGTTTTTTAAGCACTAGATTAATGATCATTTGTCATTAGATCATTCTTTACATAGAAGAAAATGCCATTACAACTTCCACCTTTAATGCAGAGAAAGGGGACCTCTCCTACACTGTTGGTGGGAATCCATGCTGGTGCAACCACTCTGGAAAACAGTATGGAGGTTCCTCAAGAAGTTGAAAATAAAGCTACCCAAAAACCCAGCAATTGCACTACTGGGTAGTTACCCTAAAGATACAAATGTAGTGATCCGAAGGGGTATGTGCACCCGAATGTTTATAGCAGCCATGCCCACAATAGCCAAACTATGGAAAGAGCCTAGGTATCCGTCAACAGTTGAATGGATAAAGAAGAGGTGGTATATATTCAATGGAATACTATGCAGCTATCAATAAACGAAATCTTGCCAATTGAAACTATGTGGCTGGAACTAGAAGGGTATTATGCTAAGTGAAATAAGTCAATCAGAGAAAGACAATTATCATATGATCTCACTGATATGAAGAATTTGAGAAACAAGACAGAGGATCATAGGGGAAGGGAGGGAAAAATGAAACAAGATGAAACCAGAGAAGGAGACAAACCATAAGAGACTCTTAATCTTAGGAAACAAACTGAGGGTTGATGGAGGGGCGAGGAGTGAGGGGTTAGGGTGGCTGGAGGACATTGGCGGGGTATGTGCTATGGTGAGTGCTATGAAATGTGTAAGACTGATGAATCACAGACCTGTACCCCTGAAACAAATAATGCATTATATGTTAATTTAAAAAATGATCAAGAAAAAAAGAAAACAAAACAACGAACTTCCACCTTTAGCTATGATAGAATAGCTACCAGCAGATCAAAGTTCACACCAAAAACAACTAGAAAAGGTAGATACTTAAAAAAAAATTTAGAGATATTAGAAAGCTTCAAAGCAGCCAAGACTTGGAGGGCCAAGCACTCAAAGAAACAAAATGTTTATTGGAATGAGCTTGACCTCCTATGTTCCAGTTTTCCCCTTTGAGACATTTCCTAAATCTTTAGTATCTGGGCACAACACACAAGAGGCTGGTCAGTAAAAGAAGCAGAAATTAGCAGATGAATGGAGCACTCAGTGGTTTCAAATTGCTGGAGAAATAACAATTTGTGTTCCGACCTGAAAGAGGCAGCCAGGACTTGAGAGACCAAGAACCTGTACTGAAGAAAGGATATTTCTTAATAACTGGTGGTGGGGCTACATCACACATGCATTAAAAAAAAAATCTTCACTTTCATATTGCATCACCAAAAAAAAATCTTTTCCAGGTATATTTTAAGTTTAAAAGTATCATGGGAGTTTTACAAAATATCATGGGAAATTATATACAGGTTGACAAAAAAAATTCGAATAGGATCTCAAAAGTACTAACCATAAAAGAAAAGATTGATCAACTGGGTTACATTAAAACTGAGAATTTTTTTTCAAAGGACACCTTTAAGAGAATTTAAAAAGTAAGCCATAGAGTGAGAGAAAGAAAGCATTTTAAATTCATATATCCAACAAATGACTTTTACCTAGAACATATAAAGAGCTCCTACGAATCAGTAAGAAAAAAAAAAAAGGCAACCCAATTTAAAAAGTGAACAAAAGGGGCGCCGGGGTGGCTCAGTGGGTTAAAGCCTCTGCCTTCGGCTCAGGTCATGATCTCAGGGTCCTGGGATCGAGCCCCGCATCGGGCTCTCTGCTCAGCAGGGAGCCTGCTTCCTCCTCTCTCTCTCTGCCTACTTGTAATCTCTCTGTCAAATAAATAAATAAAATCTTAAAAAAAAAAAGTGAACAAAAGACTTTTACAGGGCACCTGGGTGGCTCAGTGGGTTAAAGCCTCTGCCTTCGGCTCAGGTCATGATNGAACAAAAGACTTTTACAGGGCGCCTGGGTGGCTCAGTGGGTTAAAGCCTCTGCCTTCGGCTCAGGTCATGATCTCAGGGTCCTGGGATCGAGGCCCACATCAGGCTCTCTGCTCTGCAGGGAGCCTGCTTCCTCCTCTCTCTGCCTGCCTCTCTACCTACTTGTAATCTCTCTCTGTGTGTCAAATAAATAAATAAAATCTTTTTTAAAAAAAAGACTTTTACAAGCACTTGATAAAAGATGATATCAAATGGATAATAAACATGAATATGTGCTCAAAATCATTACTCATCATGGAAATGCTAAGTAAAACTACAATGAAATAATACAATAATGGCTAAAATTAAAGAAGGATAACACCAAGTGTTCATAAGATTTTGTAAAACTCAAACTCCTATAAGGTGTTGTGAAAATGGGACTTGGTACAACTGTTTGGCAATACCGCTAAAGTTAAATATATGCATAACTTATGATCAAACTCTTCTACTCCTATGTACATACACTGCAGAGATACAAAAATATGCTCATCAAAAATATATGCTCATCAAAAGATATTTATAAGAATGTACATTGTAACACTATTTGTAATACCCCCAAACTATAAATGATACAAGTGTCCTTTAACAGCAGGATGGATTAATAAATCATAATATATTTTTATACAAAGTAATATAAACTAACAATAAGAATGAAGTATTATTACATAAAACAATATTGATAATCTCAAAGAAGGAAAGCAAACAAAAAAGAATACAGACTATACAACTTCATTTATTTAAAGTTCAAAAATACACAGAATTAATTGGTGGCAAAGAAGTCAAGATAGTAGGCAACATCCCCTGTCTTTGGGATGGGATGTTAAGAAGTAGAAAAAGCATGAGGGAGGATTCTGAGCTGCTGGTAATATTCCATTTCTTGATCTGAGTAGTGTCAGTGTAACCACTAGTGAAAAAATTCTCTGGGCTATACTCTTAGGATTTGGCATAATGTTATATTTTACATATGTATAATTTAGCATAAAGTTTAAGTCTTAAAAATTCCATTAAAAATCACACGGCAAAACACACTTCATGTCTTAGGAAAAACCCACAGAAGTTATATTTGGTAGTCAGGTTGCAAAAAGAAATGTTGCAAAACATATTACTTGTTTTGATTAAGGTATTCTCTTCTTCTTCCTACCACATATTTTCACCACTTAACATTGCATTATATATTGTTTATTGCTTGTCCTCCCTAACTTGCAAGTTAACTACCTGAAGGCAAAAAGTCTATTTTATTCACTGTTCATCTATTTATTCATATTCAGCATCTAAAATAATACATTTTAAAAATCCTTCCCCATATTTACTGGAGGAAGGAAGGAAGGAAGGAAGGAAGGAAGGAAGGAAGGGGACCATTAGTGGCCATTGATGCTTTCATTTAAATTTTATTTGAACTTCACATACACTGAACATTATAGAAAGTCCTCAGTAATTCCAGATCTTAAGCAACCTGCCTGAGGTGAGTAATAAATAATTAAAAATGTTAAAGTTCTGGAAGATGACCCCTTTACTCTGCTTAATAGCTACAACGAAGACACATAGGGAGAAAACCAGAAAGCATTATAAAGGAATTTTTTAATTTGAGGGAATTCCTTGCCAGCCAGATTCCAATCTACAAAATATTTATTTTCTCAAAGGGAGAAAATAGTTCTCCCCTATCATTTAGAGAAGAAGAAAGAAGAAAATATGGCTCAATGGCTATAAGATAATGACTGGACTAATGTCCAGAGTAATGTGATCATATGCTGACTGGTATATACCCCTAATTAAACCACAGAGAAAAGGTAAAGTACTGGTGGAGAGTCTACATAAGAATATACCTTTATGAGCCCAACCTTATGGGCCTGGTGGTCCCAGAGCATGTGACCTCTGAGCCCAGATGAGCAGCACAGATGGAAAGCCAGAGAACTCGGGGAAAATCTGTGCAGCCAGCCTGGCATGGTGTGAGACTGTAAATGTGGCCCTGAAAAAGTGGGCAGAGAGAAGAAGCAGCAGTGGCCATTACAGGGCATTATAGAGGAAGAGTGACTCAATTAATACAAAGAATAAAGGAGAGAGAAATTGGAGCAGAAAGAAAAAGCTAATAATTAGAACATTTTCAGGAGAAAGGGAAAATTAACATGTGTCCATCTGTATCCAGGGAAGCAAAGTCCAGTTACATATCTGAGCACTGAGTAAAGACTGAATAACTTTACACAGAAAGATATAGGAAGAGGAAAAAGGAAGATGAGTGATAAAGGCAGCAGATCAAATGCTAAGGTACCTTTCCTCAGGAGGCAAAGATAAATGCACGTTTTTTGTGCATTGTAACATCACTGATGTTCAATTTAGAAAATTCAGTTATTATTTCATTTTAAAGCTAATTTTAAAAAATTAGTAAGTCTTCAAAAAGAATTCTAAAAGATCATTAGGGTTTTTTTTTAATTTCTGCTATGTCTTTTTTTTATTGTGTTATGTTAGTCACTATAAAATACATCATTAGTTTTTGCTGCAGTGTTCCAAGATTCATTGTTTATGTACAACACCCAGTGCTCCATGCAATACGTGCCCTCCTTAATACCCACCACCAGGTTCACCCATCCCCCCACCCCCCTTCTCTCTAAAACCCTCAGTTTGTTTCTCAGAGTCCACAGGCTCTTATGGTTCAAAAGACTATTAGTTTAATATATTTTTTTAATTTCCAAATTCCAGAGGACTGATGTCCAGTAAGCCTGTACAGAACAGAAGCATGTACCCTCCCTGCCCAGTAGAGAGGAAATGGAAGTGTTATGTGGCAAAGTCCCTAAGTAAGGTTAATTAGAGGGATGCCCAATGGTCAAGATCATACTTGAAGGAGCAGAGTAAAACCTGGTACACAAATCTTCTTTTGTACCCTGAGTCTATGCAGTTAGGGTTTGGTCTTTTTTCATAAATATGGCTAAAACCCAGTACTGAAATTTTCATTGGGTCAATAGGCACTGCTAAGAATTCAAAATTAAAACTAATATTAGAACCTGTTAGAAGCTTCTTTTTTTAAAATGCAGGCTCACGTAAAACATACCCTAGGTAGGTTATTAAAGCTCTAAGCTGAAATAATTTTTTCCATAGAAGTTAAAATGTTAATGAAATGTCATTACCAGGGGCAAGGGGAAGGAAAGGATTAAACAAACTACTGTTGTGTAACTCTGACTTAAGGGACAATATCCATGATGAACCTATTATCTCTGTTTCCAGGCAAGATATTTACTGAATCTATTTTTTAAACCAGCCAAAATTGCAAAATGCAATTCATTCTTTAAATAATTGGAAATCAGTATTGTGAATGGATTTTGATTGCCAGAAAAAAAATGTTAGCTTTTTCTTATTAGCAAGGCACAGCCGAAAATGAAGATGGAAGACAAATAAAACATGGACTTGTTAATGGACCCTGGAAAAATAAATGAGGTTTTCTTAATTTCTTAGTGACTGTGGAGAGAGTGTTTATGTCAAAATGAAGAAGACAGCTCTGTCACAGCTCTGAAAAGTAAGTAGGAAGGATATAGAAATGAGTATAGAATTAGGTCTTTTTTTTCCTCCTTAGAAATTTTTAAAGACTTTTAAAAAAAACACTAAATACTAAATCACTTATTCAGGATTTATTTTTATTATATTTGTTTAAGTCTTAAATATATAAGAAATACATTGATTCCATAGGTCAACAGTCTTTTAAGGTATGTACTTTGGTATAAAGAGTTGAGTCTTAAATCTGGAAATAGACAGAAAAAAAGGCTCTCCTCCAGAATGAACCTGTAACTGACTGGAGTTGTATACTTAACATCTGAGTGTTCATATACTTATTTGTAAAATAGAGAAAATAGTATCATCTAACATATCTTAATACTCATTGTGAAAACCAAATTAGATAACAGAAGGAACAGGTTGTTGAAAGTGATTCTTCCTGTTCCTAGCATCTCATTCCTTGGCTGGACATTTGCTAACTTGCAGATGCTCATATGTCCACTACAGGGTTGCTGCCTGAGTGAAGAATGATGAGACTGTGTATTAGGCTTTTCTAGAGAAACAGAACCAATAAGACATAGATCTATCTATATATCTATTTATCTATTCACCTATCTAGATATTTACTGTGAGGAATTGGCTCACACAGTTCTGGAGGTTAAGTCCCATGATCTGCCATCCGCAAGATAGCACCCAGGAAACTGGGTGGTATAAATTCTGGCCTGAGGACATAAAAAGATGAGATATCCCAGCTCAATCAGTGAAGCAGGTAAAAAGGGATAAATACCTCCTTCCTTACACTTTGGGTCTAATCAGTCCCTCAACCAATCAGATGATCCCCACCCACATTGGGTAGGGAAAGCTACAAAGTTAACCAACTCAAATTCTATTGTCATCAGGAAACACCCCCACATACACACCCAGAAACAATGCTTAATCTGGGAACCTGTGACCCACTCCAGTTGATGCATAAAATTAACCATCACAGGGTGACATTGAAAGAACTTGGCAATAGTCCTCTAAGAGACTAGGACATACTTAAACATAGAGACTAATGCTTACTTCCTGCCTGGAAAACTATGAATAAAAGTCTGGCTAGAGCACCATAATGTCAAGGAAAGAAGAGAAGATGCAATGGGCAGCTTCCTGTAAACCAAGTAGACACACAAAGTTCACCAGACTTAAGTTATATTTAAATTATATTCTTCCAAAGATACCTTGCATAAAAATGCTATGAAGTATTGCCAAAGGCTTGGAAGTCAAGGAAATGCTTCACAAAAGGTCAGCAAAGGAATTCATTTCAGTTTCAGGGAATGATGCATAGTCCATTTGGGCTTCTGTAACAAAAATACCATAGGCCGAGTTACTTATAAACAACAAGCATTTATTTCTCACAGTTCTGGAAGCTAGAAATCCAAGATCAAGGTGCCAGAAGATTCACTGTCTGGTGTGAGCCCACTTTCTTCTAAGGCAGGCAGAACTTCCATCATTCTCCAAGTCTAGTGCCAAAAGTAAAGCTAAGGGGACACATGGAAATGTCCACTGAGAAGCAACACTAGAAGTCCACTGACTGAGAAGCAGGGATAAATTATAATACCATATTCTCATTGTCTTGTATTTATTTCCTTTTCAGAGTGTTGGCTAACCCCCATTCCAGTAATTGATCCTATCCAACTAAACTACCTATATGGTTTCAATTTGTTTTGACATTTTTCAGTGTTCCTACTCAGTCAGAGTTGGATAAAATATCTTCCAAGTGTATCATTTTGTAAAGCTCTCCAGAGTGAAAAATGAAGTTAGTATAAGGTCATAATTGTGATGATGAAAGCATAGTCTTACACTTACATTCAAAACTTCTATAATGATCTGAGAAAAAAAAACAAAACTCTTATCATTACAAAATGTGATCAGTGAAAATGTATGTCATACAAACTTAAAAACTAAATTGATTAGGTGGGTTAATTGATATTTTCTATTTTGTTTTCACATGACTTCTGTTAAATTTTCAAGCCCAGGGGAGGAGAAAGATGGTGGAGGAGTAGGAGGCATAAATATCATGGGGTCCCAGGAGTTCAGCTAGATAGTTATCAAACCATTCTGAACACCTACAAACTCAATAAGAGATTGAAAAGAAGAAAAGCAGCAATTCTAGGAACAGAAAAGCAACCACTTTCTGGAAGGTAGGACATGCAGAGAAGTGAATCCGAGGCAATATATGGGAAGATAGACCATGGGGGGGGGGCGGCTCCTGGCAAGCAGTACAGCAGTGGAGCACAAAATTGGAACTTTTGAAGTCTGCTCCACAGAAGGAAGTCACTCCAGAGGCTAAGTGGGGGGGGTGGAACCCTCACGGGGACAGTGTGGCCTCAGGACCTGCGGGGTCACAGAAAGACCAGAGGTGCCTAAGTGCGGCAGAGCTCCCAGGCATCAGAGTGGGTAAGAGGACTTCAGAGACAGAGCCAAGGAGTGGGCTCTCAGCTCAGGATTACCTTAAACTGTGATCCGAGGCAGTCAGGCCACTGCTTTTCAAGCGGGGACCCCACAAATGGCAGATCCAGGGAGACCCCCTCCTTCCTACTCCAGGAGGAGCAGCGTGGGAGTGCACTGCAGGAATCTGCTGGGTTTGGAGACTCCAAACGGGGCTGTGCACCAGAGATAGAAATGTTCGGTCACAGGCTGGGTGAGTCTGGAGTGTGGCCGGAGACCAGGGAGACGGGAGGGATTGACTGCTTTTCTCTGAAGGTGCACTGAGGAGTGGGGCCCCAACTCTCAGCTCCTATGGGGCTGGAGATTAGGAGACCACCAATTTCATTCCCATCCTCCAAAGCTGTACGGAAAGCATTCAGGGAACAAAAGCTACTGAGAGAAAACCAAGCAGATTACTTAGCCTGGCTCCTGGCAAGGGCTGTGCAGTTCCGCCAAGGGCAAAGACATTTGAGAATCACTGCAAGAGGTCCCTCCCCCAGAAGATCAACAAGAACATCCAGCCAAGAAAAAGCTCACTGATCAATGAGAACTGCAAAACTCTAGAGCTACGGGAATACAGCACATAGAATTCATGGCTTTTCCCCCATGATTCTTTAGTCTTTAAAATTAAAGTTAAAAGTTAACTTTTTAACTTTAGTCTTTTGAAGTTAAAATTTTTTAGATTTTATTTTTTTCTTAATCTTTTTTTTAATTTTTCCTCTTTCTTATTTTAACATTTTTAACTAGTTTATCTTATCAATACCTTTTTAAAACTATTTTTTAATTTTCATTGTTATAGTCATGTTATGTCCTTTCATTGTATTTAGCCTTATTTTTTGTATACATACAGATTTTTCTTTCTTTAGAATTTTGGGATACAGTTTCTTCTCACAAATCAAAATATACCCTAAATCTAGTGCATGGCTTTGTTCTAGTCTCCAGGCTAATCACATTCTTTCCTCTTTTTTTTTTTCTTTTTTCAACCATCTTCTTATCTTATCAATTTATTTTTTAGAATATTTTTTAATTTTCATCTTTACAGTCATACTCTATCCCTTCCCTGTGTTTACCCTTATTTGTGTGTGTGTGCATGTGTGTGTGTATATATTTTTTTCTTTTTTTAAAATTTTGGGAGGCAGTTTCTTCTAACAAACCAAAATACACCCAAAATCAAGTGTGTGACTCTGTTCTATTCACCAGTCTAACATATATATAATTTTTTTTCCTCCTCTCTTCTCCCCCCGCACTCCTGGTTTTGGGTCTCTTCCAATTTGGTTAGTGTATAGTTTTCTGGGGTCATTGCTACCCTTTTAGTATTTTGTTCTCTCACTCATCTATTCATATCTGGATAAAATGACAAGACAGAAAAACTCACCTCAAAAAAAAAAAAAAGAACAAGAGGCAGTACCAACAGCTAGGGACCTAATCAATATGGACATTAGTAAAATGTCAGATCTAGAGTTCAGAATGACAATTATCAAGGTGCTAGCTGGGCTCAAAAAAAGCTTGGAAGACACTAGAGAATCCCTTTCTGGAGAAATAAAAGAATTAATATCTAACCAAGTTGAAATCAAAAAAGCTATTAATGAGGTGCAATAAAAAATGGAGGCTCTTACCGCTAGGATAAATGAGGCACAAGAGAGAATTAGTGATATAGAAGACCAAATGATGGAGAATAAAGAAGCTGAGAAAAAGAGAGATAAACAACTACTAGACTGCGAGGGGAGAGTTCAAGAAATAAGTGATACCACAAGATGAAACAATATTAGAATAATTGGGATCCCAGAAGAAAGAGAGAGGGGGGCATAAGGTTTATTGGATCAAATTATAGCAGAGAATTTTCCTAATTTGGCAAAGGCAACAAGCATCAAAATCCAGGAGGCACAGAGAACCCCCCCTCAAAATCAATAAAAATAGGTAAAAATCCCATCATCTAATAGTAAAACTTACAAGTCTCATAAACAGAGAGAAAATCCTGAAAACAGTTCAAGACAAGAGGTCTGTAACATACAATGGTAGAAATAATAGATTGGCAGCAGGCCTATCCACAGAGACCTGGCAGGCCAGAAAGGACTGGGCATGATATATTTTGAGCACTAAACAAGAAAAATATGTAGCCAAGAATACTATGTCCAGCTAGGCTGTCATTGAAAATAGAAGGAGAGATTAAAAGCTTCCAGGACAAAAATAAACAGAAGAATTTGCAAACACCAAAACAGCCCTACAGGAAATATTGAAAGAGGTTCTCTAAGCAAAAAGAAAGCCTAAAAGTAACAGATCAGAAAAGAATGGAGACAATATACAATAACAGTCACATTACAGGCAATACAATGGCACTAAATTAATATCTTTCAATAGTTACCCTGAATGTAAATGGGCTAAATGCCCCAATCAATAGACACAGGGTATCAGAATGGATTAAAAAAAACAAGACCCATTGATATGCTGTTTGCAAGAAACTCATTTTAGACACAAAGACACCTCCAGATTTAAAGTGAGGGGGTGGAAAAAAATTTACCATGCTAATGGACATCAAAAAAAAAGCTGGGGTGGCAATCCTTATATCGGATAAATTAGATTTTAAGCTAAAGACCATAATAAGAGATGAGGAAGGACACTATATCATACTTAAAGGGTCTGTCCAACAAGAAGATCTAACAATTTTAAATATCTAGGCCCCTAACATGGGAGCAGCCAATTATATAAACCAATTAATAACAAAATCAAAGAAACACATTGACAATAATACAATAATAGTAGGGGACTTTAACACCCCACTCACTGAAATGGACAGGTCATCTAAGAGAAAGATCAACAGGGAAATAAAGGCTTTAAATGACACACTGGACCAGATGGACTTCACAGATATATTCAGAACATTCCATCCCAAAGCAACAGAACACACTTTTCTTCTCTAGCACACATGGAACATTCTCCAGAATAGATCACATCCTGTGTCACAAATCAGGTCTCAACTGGTACCAAAAGATTGGGATCATTCCCTGCTTAATTTCAGACCACAGTGCTTTGAACTAGAACTCAACCACAAGAGGAAAGTTGGAAAGAACTCAATACATGGAGGGTAAAGAGCATCCTACTAAAGAATGAATGGGTCAACAAGGAAATTAAAGAAGAATTTAAAAAATCATGGAAACAAATGAAAATGAAAACACAACTGTTCAAAATCTTTGGGACACAGCAAATGCAGTCCTGCGAGGAAAGTACATAACAATACAAGCCTTTCTCAAAAAACAAGAAAGGTCTCAAGTACATGACCTAACCCTACACCTAAAGGAGCTAGAGAAAGAACAGCAAAGGAAGACTAAATCCACCAGGAGAAGAGAAATAATAAAGATCAGAGCAGAAATCAATGAAGTAGAAACCAAAAGAACAGTAGAACAAATCAATGAAACTAGGAGCTGGTTCTTTGAAAGAATTAATAAGATTGATAACCCCTGGCCAGACTTATCAAAAAGAAAAGAGAAAAGACCCAAATTAATAAAATTGTCAATGAAAGAGGAATGATCACAACCAACACCAAAGAAACACAAACAATTATAAGAACATAGTATGAGAAACTATACACCAGCAAATGTGACATCTTGGAAGAAATGGATGCATTCCTAGAGACATATAAACTACAAAAACTGAAAGGAAGAAATAGAAAACTTGAACAGACCAATAACAAGTAATGAGATTGAAGCAGTAATCAAAAATCTCCCAACAAACAAGAGCCCAGGGCCAGATGGCTACCCAGGAGAATTCTACCAAACATTTAAAGAAGAATTAATACCTATTCTCCTAAAACTGTTCCAAAAAATAGAAATGGAAGGAAAACTTCCAGACTCATTTTATGAGGCCAGCATTACCTTGATCACAAAACCAGACAAAGACCCCATCAAAAAGGAGAATTACAGACCAATATCCCTGATGAACACAGATGCCAAAATTCTCACCAAAATACTAGATAATAGAATCCAACAGTATATTAAAAGGATTATTCACACAACCAAGTGGGATTTATTCCTGGGCTGCAAGGTTGGTTCAACAACCGCAAATCAATCAATGTCATACAACACATTAAAAATAGAAAGAACAAGAACCATATGATCCTCTCAATAGATGCTGAAAAAGCATTTGACAAAGTACAGCATCCTTTCTTGATCAAAACTCTTCACAGTGTAGGCATAGAGGGTACATACCTCAATATCATCAAAGCCATCTATGAAAAACCCACAGCGAATATCATTCTCAATGGGGAAAAACTGAGAGCTTTTCCCCTAAAGTCAGGAACATGGCAGGGCTGTCCACTATCACCACTGCTATTCAACGTAGCACTAGAAGTCCTAGCCTTAGTGATCAGACAACAAAAAGAAATAAAAGGCATCCAAATCAGCAAGGAAGAAGTCAAACTCTCATTCTTTCCAGATGATATGATACTTCATGTGGAAAACCCAAAGGACTCCACACTCATACAGGAATTCAGTAAAGTGTGAGGATATAAAATCAATGCACAGAAATCAGTTCCATTTCTATACACAAACAGCAAGACAGAAGAAAGAGAAATTAAAGAGTTGATCCCATTTACAACTGCACCCATACCATAAGATACTAGGAATAAATCTAACCAAAGAGGCAAAGAATCGGTACTCAGAAAACTATAAAGTACTCATGAAAGAAATTGAGGAAGACACAAACAAATGGAAAAAACATTCCATGCTCATAGATTGGAAGAATAAATATTGTGAAAATGTCTATGTGACTTAGAGCAATCTACACATTTAATGCAATCCCTATCAAAATACCATCAATGTTTTTCAAAGGAATGGAACAAATAATCCTGAGATTTATATGGAACCAGAAAAGATCCTGAATAGCCAGAGGAATGTTGAAAAAGAAAACCAAAGTTGGTGGCATCACAATTCCAGACTTCAAGCTCTATTACAAAGCTGTAATGATCAAGACAGTATGGTACTGGCACAAAAACAGACAGACACATAGATCAGGGGAATTGAATAGAGAGCCCAGAAATGGACCCTCAACTCTATGGTCAACTAATCTTCAACAAAGCAGGAAAGAATGTCCAATGGAAAAAATACAGTCTCTTCCACAAATGGTTTTGGGAAAATTGGACAGCCACATGCAGAAGAATGAAACTGGACAATTTTCTTACACCACACACAAAAATAGACTCAAAATGGATGAAAAACCTCAATGTGAGATAGGAATCCATCAAAATCCTTGAGGACAACACAGGCAGCAACCTGTTCAACCTTAGCCGCAGCAACTTCTTTCTAGAAACATTGCTAAAGGCAAGGGAAGCAAGAGCAAAAATGAACTACTGGGATACATCAAGTTCAAAAGCTTTTTCACAGCAAAGGAAACAGTCAACAAAACCAAAAGACAATTGACAGAATGGGAGAAGATATTTGCAAATGACATATCAGATAAAGGGCTAGTATCCAAAATCTATAAAGAGCTTATCAAACTCAACACCCAAAGAACAAAGAATCCAATCAAGAAATGGGCAGAAGATATGAAGACACATTTCTGCAAAGAAGACATCCAAATGCCCAACAGACACATGAAAAAGTGTTCAACATCGCTCGACATCAGGGAAATAAAAATCAAAACCTCAATGAGATACAACCTCACACCAGTCAGAATGGCTAAAATTAACAAGTCAGGAAATGACAGGTGTTGGCAAGGATACAGAGAAAGGGAATCCTCCTACATTGTTGGTGGGAATGCAAGCTGGAGCAGCCACTCTGGAAAACAGTATGGAGGTTCCTCAAAAAGTTGAAAATAGAGCTACCCTATGACCCAGCAATTGCACTACTGGGTATTTACCCTAAAGATACAAAGATACAAATGTAGTGATCCAAACGCACACGTGCACCTGAATGTTTATAGCAGCCATGTCCACAACAGCCAAACTATGGAAAGTGCCTAGGTGTCCATCAACAGATAAATGGATAAAGAAGAGGTGGTATATATATTAAATGGAATACTATGCAGCCATCAAAAAACCCAATATCTTGCCATTTGCAATGACGTGGATGGAACTAGAGGGTATTATGCTAAGCGAAATAAGTAAGTTAGAGGAAGACAATTATCACATGATCTCTCTGATATGAGGAATTTGAGAGGCACGGTGGGGGGTTGTGGGTGGTAGAGGGTAAAAAATGAAACAAGATGGGACCGGGGAGGGAGATAAAACATAAGAGACTCTTAATCTCAGGAAACAAACTGAGGGTTGCTAGGCGGTGGGGAAGGAGGGATAGGGTGGCTGGGTTATGGACATTCAGGAGAGTATGTGCTATGGTAAGTGCTGTGAATTGTGTAAGACTGATGATTCACAGACCTATACCCCTGAGGCAAATAATACATTATATATTAATACAAAAATAATAAAAATAAATAAATAAAAATTTCAAGCCCATCTCTAAAAAAGATCTGTCAGGTACTTACTAGTCAATTTCCTTGTCAGTGCACTCTTGTTTTAGGAAATATGGACCCCACCGTCCCTACTAAGTGGGCAAGAGACCATATGCTCTTGGGTCTAGTTCATTGGATGAGGGCAATTACCTGACCTAAGGTGGACCAGCTGTAACTTCTGTCAAAAATAATCCAAGGACTCAAAAAACACTTGTCAATCTCTGTTGGGCATTTGATTCAATACAGATGCAATACCAAGGTGGGGATAACTATGTTAGGCTTATAAGCAAATGGAGCAGAGTAAGTCTATTTGCAGAAATAGAATTATGAAGCAGACACACACAGAAGTTATCTTAACAGAGACCTCACAGCCTAAAAGACAGAAAGAGGAATACAGACTGCCCTTATTTCTGCTGTTTTCTCTATTCTGCTTTCAAACCAAGTGACTGGCAGCTAATTTATTCCTTTCGATTCCAAAAAAGATGTCCTTGAATACTTATAAATTAGACATTTTGATTATACTGACTTAAGTGGTATCTAAGAGCAATCATCTTTCAGTAAAAAATAGATTTTACTATCTCTACTTCTGTAGTTCTATGATGCCATTTTGTATACAATCTATATTTAGAAATGAAGTTAAACCAAACCCTCATAAGGATCCTATGATATAGCCACTATTGTAATCACCACTTTATAAATGATAAAACTGAGTAACAAGAAGTAACTTGTCTAATGTCATTCAACTAGTGTTTAAGGTAATTCAGTTAGGAATCAAACACAGACTTTGTTGCTCCAGGTTTCACACTCCTAAGAACTATATAATTTACAGCATATCAATTGTTTTCCTATGATCCAAATAATATTTTAGAGAAGGCTTGTGGTAACTCATAATTTACTTAGAAATTGCATTAGGCAGAGTAAATTGAAAAAATATAGCCATTAGAACAAGCCTAAGAAAACTATAAGTATTTGGAATTATGAGTTTTATATTCAGATTAAAGTCATAAAACCTTTAACCTTCCTTTATAGAATGCCTCATTGACCAACCTTCCTCAGAAGAGTTACAAGAAAGATTGATATATGATAAAATCATTATGAAAATTAGGAGATTTATTTTAATTTTCCAATGAATAAGCAAACATGTACTAGAGAGTAATAAGACCAAATATTTATTAAGCACTCAAGAGAGTTTGAGTACAGTTTGTGCATGGCTGAGAATCTCTTTCCAGGTTAAAATAATTTCTGTACATAGACTTCCTTCCTCTATAACATATATTTACTTAACATGAGACATATGAAGATAAGACTAGAGTATTGTGTGATTGAATTGACGTTTTAAAGGTTTGGGATTTTTTTGTTTTTGTTTTAACTAAAATCAGTACCATCTTAAGATAAAACCAAACATAAACTCTAAAAGTAAGTTTGAAAATGTTAATGACCAAGAACATAACAATAATAAACAATGCTGTGATTTGGATCATTAAGAATTAGAGAATAATAATCTGCTGTGTATACTCTGAGTCCAAATCTATGAGGCCAGGAAAAATAAAGGGCAAATGCCTGTCATGAAGAGCATACAATCTAGCTTGGAACATGAAAGGGGCCCACATGAAACAAGTGCACACTGACAAATGACAATATGTCTTTCCCAACCCAGTAAAAACAGAGAGAGAGAGAGAAAGGGAGAGATCTGGTCAACTTCAAATAGAAGCATGTAACCCAGCCATACATTATGTGGTACAAAAATAAAAGTCTAGCAGAGAAAGGAGAGAGTGGTGATGTGTAGCAAGAAGATAAGTCCTTACCTTATCCTTGCAAGATGAGAGTATTTCAATAAGCAGAAAGAAGGGAGGAGTTCACATTTAATTCCAGAGAAGCAGCATAAACATAAGCTTGGAGAAAGGCAGCATTATATTGTGAATATCTTCCCAATATCCATTCTTGCAACTAGGTGGTTTACAAGATAATGGCCCCAGCCCCCCCACCCACCCCCGCAATAAACTGGGCCTCAGGCAATTAGGGTAAATCCATCCTCCTTTCCACGGTGACTAATCCAAACTGTCCAGGTGTAAGCCAATCAGTCAACTGGTACCCACTGGTTTTCAAGGAAGGACTCTTTCATGTTTCAAGGGAGGACTCTTAATTTTGTTGTGGTAAGGGATGCTTTCTCTCACATTGGTCATAATGAAGCTTGAGTTTCTAGTTATCATGGGTATTCTTGAGTATTAAAACATGAAAAGTATGATTCTTCATAATGATGAGAAACAGATTCTTTCTACTAAAGAAATATTGTCAGCATGTAATACCACTGATTTGTTATTCTAGTCACATCCTTATAAAATGTGACATCTATAAAGAAGTTTGTTTTGATAACATATTGACAATGAAAAAGTACGGAAAGGGTTTGTAAAACATTTCTACTGTGTATAATATTGTCCAATCTACTCGACTTCAATGATTATCATTTTATTAATAGTGAAACATATTTTTTAAGTCTACCTCACAGATATATTTTGAGAGTCAGGGTTTATAAAAGAAGTATGTTGTGATGAACAAGTTTTAAGAAGAATATAAGCATAATTGCACTAAAATGAAAATCACGGCTAAGACAGTTAATGGCCAAATTTATATTTCTTTTCAATAAATAAGTTTTATTGTGTTCTGGTTCCTAAAACACCCAGAACACTAGTATAAAACTCCTTTAACCAATATGAGTTTCTCTGAATAATTTCCTTTTCCTGCATAGTTGAAACATTTGGAAAAGCGTAACATAGACAAAGTAAATATAAAAGAGTAACTTTATGTAACTTGTACTTCCAATAAGGAAAAGTACAATGCAACTAATTTGAAATTTGAAGAAATTAAAATTTCTTTGAAGTCAGTTACAATATTACTTCAAACAGCTAAATTTCTTATTTTTCTTCATGATATCTAAAGTTCTTTCATTTCTTCCAATGAGTGGTTTTTAACTAGAATTTGGGTCACTTAACTGTCCTCTCTTTTCCCCACCCTAGTTTCCAAGTCTCTAGTTTCATCACTTCACTTCCAGTCAGCACAAATATAAATACACAAAATCAATACTCAATTTGATAGATATAGGACTAATTTTAACAAACTTTATCTCAATCAAACCTTATTCCAAATGTGATTTGTATTTAAACGTCCTATATTACTTAGTGTCTAAAGTTCTTTGCATTTCAATCTTAATACCTCTCTCTTCACACTGTCAGTGATAGCTTGTCTACTTTTTTCTCATTTTTGATTGGGAAATGTATGCCACCGAGTAAGCAGCAGCAATTGATTTTTTTCCACCTCCATTACATCTTTCAAAATGTTTTTAATGTATGGAGGCGACTTCATACCTACTGAAAAGAATACTAATTAACCCTTATAGACCAACAATTCTGGTCTATTAGACTTCCATAATATGCTTAGTTTTTGAACATATTTTAAAACACAAAATTTTACAAGTCAATAACGTTTTTTATCTCTAAAAAATAGTTTTCTAAACTCCTAAAATAATCCCTTTTATAAAAACATGAAATCTAAAACTTTTCGAGAAACAGAAATTTCATCTCTTTCAAAAAGTATTTGTATAACTTTTTGTTGAAATCCCCAAAATATTTCCCATTAGTTTGTTAACAAAGCCAAACCAAGTTTATTTGGACTCACTGCATAGAGGGAGAGTACCTCCTTGATGGAGTCTTAGCAGTATCCTAGAAGAATGTCAGTAATGAGATATTTATAAGACTTGGAAGTTTGAGCTCAAGTGATTAAAGGTGGGTCTGTCTAAGCAGGGAACTGACCAGGATTCAATAAAAATTTGTGATTATAATAGTTTAAGATTGGTAGACATAACCAAGCAAATGTATTGAAACAAGTCTTGCAACGTAAATTCCTGTTTGTTAAGTAAGCAGTATGCCCAGGTTAGCAGATTTTTGTCTGCAATAATTTGATCTGAAGGAAATGCCTAAATTAATCAGTGAAGTTATTTATTGGTTTATGGCATTATTTCTCCCAGGCAAAATTTTCTGGAACAAGCAACTAAGAGAGATTGACATAGTTGGTCTAAAATTTTACTGAAGTCCTGTTGAAACAGATGGTACATTACTTGACCATCCCTTTGATCATTCTTCGTCCTGATATAGAGTATAGATGGTCATCATAAGGGGAAATGGTTAAATAGATGTTTGTAGAGTCATCATTACATATCAGAGTTCTGTTGGTGGTCATTTCAACATTTACATATATCAGGTTTTCTTTTGTTCTTATTATTGGACTATCACTTGATAGAACAATGTCTATGAAAGGCATTTAAAATTCTAGCGGTTACACATTTAAACATTGTAACTCAGTCAAATACTAAGAATGCTATGATCAGATTATATAGTCCATATCTAAGCCAAAAACCAAAGGTGGTCTAATTAACTCAAGAAAACAGACTGCATCCATGGTAGAGCCTACAGACTGGATATGGGCATATTACCTAAATTACCTCATCTCATAATTTCCTTTATTTTTTCATGGACCCTCTTAGTAATAATAAAATTCTCAGAAATATCTATTGGATTGTAAATACAGTATTTTTTTTCTTAAAGTGGTACATGTAATACCTTAAAGTCCAGTTATGTCTAGGTCTTTTTACTTTGTGAACAGAGAAGGAGTTCTATGGATTTCTGACATTCTCTAATTCCCTTTTCAATCTCTGAACCATGGCATGTTAAGATTTCTGCACATCTGGTAAAGAGTAATATAAAGAGGCTAAGGACAGAAGGAAAAATATCTATACTTACTCTTGAATTCAGATCTCTATAGAGATCTGGTTTTTCCTCCTTCTCGAAACAAGCTACATAATAATCTCTTTCTCTGAGTGTAAAATAGTAGACCTGAAGGTAGACTGAGTGATATCAGAGACTACTAAGTACTCTGAAACAGGCATCAATTTACTAAGATAACAAATACCTGTCCAATTTACTGGCAGTAGTCAGTAGGCTTTTGTGTTGCAAATTTGATACTTATGGTAGGGGGCATCCCAATGACAAGTTCTTGGACAAAATACCCTATGTGGATGCCTAGTCTTATTGTATAGTTTTGTACTGTTCAGGAGTATTTAGGTACTAGGTGGGAGAATATATAGTAAAGATGCCATGAAATAGATGAAATGTTATATCTTATAGGGGATTCCAAAAATTTCTTACATAGTAAACCTTGTTTATAAGGTGTGTAACATGAGACAGGTATTCAATAAATACCACAGGTTTATTTTCTGAGTCTTACATCTGTGAATGTTCAGTTATATAGAGATGTTCTCCTATGAGTGATGTCTGGGTGTTATAGAAACTTTCCTTCCCACCCTCCTAGGTATGACATAAACGGTGTTTTAGTTTTTGGTTATCTGCCTGATATGCTGTCTACCACACACACACACAAATAAATAAATAAACAGGAACAACAAAACCAAAAGCCACATGTTAATAATAGAAGCAAATGACTGATGAAACCAAATGTTTTACTGTAAAGGACTAGAACTAAAAGGAGTTAGTTCACACTCAGAAGAAATGGTTGCAAGCTTAGCAATTGGTTCAATTTTATGTTTTACCCAAATCCAAATCATGAATAAATTGCATCCAGGTGTTGGGCTTATTCTTAGAGTGAATAAAAATATAGAAAGTGGAGTTCCTGAGTGGCACAGTTGACTGATTGGCCAACTCTTGGTTTCGACTCAGGGTGGTGAGGTCAAGCCCCACATGGGGCTCCACTCCCAGCACGGAGTTTGCTTAAGACTCTGCCCTTCCTTCTGCCCTCTCTCTCTCCCTCCCTCTTTAAATCAGTCAATCAATTAATCAATCTTTAAAAAAAAAGAAGAATACAGAAATTACACAGTTTGAAGAATGATAATTTGTTGCTTTTTTTTTGACAATTTGTATCTAAGCTCAAAGCTTTGAAAAATTTTGTAACAGTCCCAGCAAAATGAGTACCTTTACCACTGGAGATATGGAAACATAAAATCAAGAAATGTGTTTGCTATTGTCAAAACCATAGTTCCCCAGAAAGGAAATGCTTTGATCTATTCTAAGAATAAGCCAGCAATGACTAGAATTACATATTCAAAACCCATATGATGAAGGATGTTAGTAGACTTTTTGTGGTAACCATTTTAAAATATATAAATATTGAATCATTATGTTGTATATCTGAAACTAATATAATGTTATGTTTCAATTATATCTCAATTTAAAAAAAACAAAGAAGGAGGTAATTATATGATCTTCTTTAAAAATGTTCATGGGAACTTCGAGGCTGGGTTCTTGTCCATGCCCCTTCTATAGAAACATGTACCAGAGATACCCTCAGTAATCTTAGCAAAAATATCCTCACCAGTGTTGATTGACTGTGGTGGTCAATTTGTCTTTACTGTGGTAAGTAGTCTCAAGTGAAATTTTTGGCAAGATTCTAGTTAAGATCCTCTAGTGTCACCCAGGTAGCCACTCTGAAGTATCAGAGATAATCTTCATGCAATTTACAACTGTGATTTCTCCAATTACTCTTCAGATTCTGGAGCCAATCGCTGGCATTCTATAATACTTCCTTCAACCTCTCAGAAGAGTTGGCTTCTAGGAATATCCTGAGGGCTAGGACCTTAGTAAGGTCTACATGCTATATTCATTATCTAGGCATTTCCTTTGGCTTTCTTGCTATCTGTTTTTGCATGGCTTCAACCTTTATGATAGCCATCCACTTAGGAAGTACAAGAGAATTTAGGACTAGTCATTTACTCTGTTAACCATTTTAACTGGATTAATGGCTGGGGTTAAAAACCTTCATTGTTACCAATTCACACTCATTAGGATGGCAATTATCAAAAATATGAAAACTAACAAATGTTAGTGAAAATGCAAACAAGTTAGAACAGGGGTGCTTTCCTTGTAGTAATGTAAAATGATGCAACCACTGTAGAAAATAAGTTTAAGTTGTATTAATATGTTTACATTAATATATTATATGATGTTATGTGAGATAAGCCAGACAGAAAAGGAAAAATATCATATGATTCCACTTATATAAGGTACCTAAAAATTCATAGAGACAGAAGCTAGAATAGAGGTTACTAGGACTAGGGGGAGACAACAATGAGGAATTATTGTTTCATAAGAACATAGTTTCTATGTAAGATAATAAAAAAGTTCTGGAAATAGATCACGGTGATGGTTGCACAACACTGTGCCTGCTCTTAATGCCTCTGACTGGTACATTTAAAAATGGCTAAAGTGGTAAATTTTTTGATATATGTATAGATTTTTTTGTGTCCTTCTCCCGAAATTTAAATGCTGACATCTTAATCTTTAATGTGATGGTATTATGAGGTGGGGCCTTTAGAAACAAATTAATTATTTTATAAAAGAGACACCAAAGAGTCCCTTGCTTGTTCTGCCTATGAAAACATAATTAGAAGGTGGAAATCTATAAACTAAGAAGAAGGTCCTCACTAGACACTGAATCTTCTGTCACCTTTACCTGGGACTTCCCAGACTCTAGAACTATGAGAAATAAATGTTTTTTAAGCCACCCAGCCTATGGTATTTTTTAGAGCTTCCCAAATGGACTAAGATATGTGTGAGTGTGTGTGTGTGTGTGTGTGTGTGTGTGTGCACGCGCATGTGTGTATTGTAACCATAATTTTAAAAAAATCCCCTGTTTTTCTAAAGAATTTCAAAATCATGGATTACCACAATGGCCTACCTGGTGTGAGTATATATATTAACTCTTTTATTACTTGCCAATTTGCAAACTCCAGCAAGTACACAAAATTCTACCATCTGGGCTCAATTTACTTTCGATAACAGGCTATATTCTTTTTTTTTTAGATTTATTTATTTATTTGAGAGAGAGAGAGAGAGAGAGCACACACCAGTGGGGGAGGGACCAAAGGAGAGGGGCAAGCAGATTCCTCACTAAATGTGGAGCCTGGTGCAGGGTTCTTTCCCATGACTCTGAGATCATGACCTTACCTGAAGAAAGATACTTAATTGACTGAGCCACCCAGGCACCCCATGATATAATAGGTTATATTCTAAGAGTTAATTGAAATCTGCCATGGCATGCTTTGCCTAAAATTTTCCAGTGTCAGAATTAAGAAACAGCCAATCAATAAATGATATTAAATCAGGATTTTCTAAGGATGTTTGTAATAAGTATGTTCAAGGTATAGTCAGTTCTTGAACAGAAGGTAGACAGTCATGGGATTCCCTTCCTTTGAATAATGAGAAAAGATTAGTAGGATTTAAACTAATCCAATGATGGATACAGTGTGTGAAGGGGAAAGTGATAAAATTTCACAGGAATTAAGCCTGCTTGCTGAAAATTTTATCTATTTTCAGTAAGTGACAAGGAGTACACAGAATGAGGCACCTTCAAGTTAAAGTACATCCTAAAACCAGGTCAGTTAAAGCTTCTACTTGTTTGGGTGCTGCTGCTTAGACAAGGAAATTATGGGTCTTGGGAAAGGAGGAAATAAGCAATTGGTCTGTGATAATTCCCATGGGTTTGCATCAGAACATTAAGGGATAATCCAGGGCATTCATGTACCAATAGGTAGAAAGATTTATAATTAGGAAGACATAGAACATGGGGATTTTGAAGAGTTTGAGTCAGAAAATTGCTGTTAATATTTAGATTCTCAGGAAAGAGGTTCAGTTACCAAGGACTAAGTAAGTCATATTAGAGATGTGATGATTTTTTTTTAAAGTTGGGAACCCACTGATTGCATTAACCAGTGAAAACCAGAACACTCTTAGTTATCTCTTAATAATCTGTCTAGGAAAGTTCTGAGTGGCTTATCTATCAAAAGTAAAAATGTATTCCCTTTAAGATAAATTATGTTCTCCAGAATAGAGAGCCTAGAAATAAACCCATAGTTATATGGTTGATTAATCTTTGACAAAGGAGGCAAGAATATGCAGTGGGAAAAGACAGTCTCTTCAACAAATGGTACTGGGAAAACTGAACAACTACATGCAAAAGAATGAAACTGGGCCACTTTCTTATACCATATGCAAAAATAAACCCAAAATGTATTAACGATCCAAATGTGACACCTGGAACCATACAATCCTAGAAGATAGCACAGGCAGCAATTTCTCTGACATTGGCACAGAAATATTTTTCTAGCTATGTTGCCTGACACAAGGGAAACAAATGCAAAAATAAACTATTGGGTCTACATCAAAATAAAAAGCTTCTGTGTAGCAAAGGAAACAATCAATAAAACTAAAAGACAACCAGCTGAATGGGAAAAGATATTTGCAAAAGACATATCCAATAAGGGGTTAGTATTCAAAATATATAAAGAACTTATAGAACACAAGACCAAAAAATTAATAATCCAATTAAAAAATGGGCAGAAGGCATGAACAGACATTTGTCCAAAGACATACAGACGGCCAACAGACACATGAAAAGATACTCAACATCGCTCATGATCAGAGAAATACAAATCAAAACCACAATGAAATATCACATCATACCTGTCAGAATGGCTAATATCAAAAACACAGGAAGCAACAAGTGCTGGTGAGGATGTGGAGAAAAAGGAACCTTCATGTAGTGTTGGTGGGAATGCAAACTGGAAAGCCACTGTGGAAAACAGTATGGTGGTTCCTCAAAAATTAAAAATAGAACTACCATAAGATCCAGTAATTCCACTACTGGGTATTTATCCAAAAAATATGAAAACACTAATTTGGAAAGATATATGCACACCTATGTTTATTGCAGCATTCTTTATAATAGCTAAATTATGGAAGCTGCCCAAGTGTCCATCCATAGATGAATGGATAAAGAAGACATGGATATATAATGGAATATTACTCAGCTATAAAAAAGGAATTCTTGCCATTTGCAACAATATGAATGGATCCAGAGAGTATAATGCTAAATGAAATAAGTCAGTCAGAGAAAGACAAATACTATATGATTTCACTCATATGTGGAATTTAAGAAACAAAACAAATGAACAAAGAAAAAAAGAAACAAATCAAAAAAAGAGACTCTTATCTCTGGAGAACAATCTGTTAGTAGAGGGGAGGTAAGTGGGGGGATGGGCAAAATTAATGAAAGGGATTAAGAGTACACTTAATAAAACAAGCATGGAGTAATATATAGAATTGCTTTTTTTCCCTTTTTCTTTTCTTTTCTTTTATTTTATTCAGTGATCCAAGATTCACTGTTTATGCACTATACCCAATGCTCCATGCAATACATAATGTATAGAATTGTTGAATCATAGAATTGTTGGATCACTATATTGTATACCTAAAACTAATATAACACTGTATATTGACTATACGGGAATTATATATAAAATGGAATATTAGCCATAAAAAAAAGAATGAAATCTTGCCATTTGCAATGACATGGAGGGAGCTAGAGACTATTACGCTAAGGGAAATAAGTCAGTCAGAGAAAGACAAATACCATATGATTTTACTCATATGTGGAATTTAAGAAATAAAACAAATGAGCAAAGAGGAAAAAAAGAGACAGGCAAACCAAGAAACAGACTATTAACCATAGAGCACAAACTGATGGTTACCAGAGGGGAGGTGGATGGGGGGATGGGTTAAATAACTGATAAGTCTTAAGGAGTACACTTGTGAGGAGCACCAGGTGTTGTACAGAAAGAAGTGTTGAACCACTATATCGTACACCTGAAACTAATACTAAGTGGAAATTACATAAAAACTTTTAAAAATGAAAAATAAGATTAGATTAAATTTTTTTTAAGATTTTATTTATTTATTTGAGACACAGAGAGAGAGATTACAAGTAGGCAGAGAGGCAGGCAGAGAGACAGGGAGAGGAGGAAGCAGGCTCCCTGCTGAGCAGAGAGCCCGATGCGGGCCTCGTTCCCAGGACGCTGAGATCATGACCTGAGCCGAAAGCAGAGGCTTTAACCCACTGAGCCACCCAGGCGCCCAAGATTAGATTAAATTTTAAAATACAAATTATATTCTAGATAATGCACTCTGTTCTGAAAAAAATTGTATTTTTTCTTTGGAAATGATAGAACTTTTTAAAACTAGAATAGTAAGTAAAAATTGGAGTCAATCTTTTTTTTTTTAAAGATTTTATTTATTTATTTGACACAGAGAGAGAGATTACAAGTAGGCAGAGAGGCAGGCAGAGAGAGGAGGAAGCAGGTCTCCTGCAGAGCAGAGAGCGGGATGCGGGCCTCGATCCCAGGATCCTGAGATCATGACCTGAGCCGAAGGCAGAGGCTTTAACCCACTGAGCCACCCAGGAGTCAATCTTCAAGCTCACCTCATCTTGAGAACATAGAAAAAAAATCACTTACACATTGTAAAAGAAAAATTCAGAATTGTGAAAGTTCTAGTTAAAAACCTGTGGAAAATAAGACAGTGCCTCAGTAAAACCCCAAAGCAGAACTGCCCAGTAAATTGCTGAACTTCCCCAGAGTTGGGCGGGTAGTACAACCAGGTATTGACAATGTTGATCTAAAGGAGCACCAAAGAAAGCAGAAGACATGATTGTAATATTAGTATTGAAGATAAAGTAGTATCAGGATTTGGTACCTCAGAAAAGCAGAGTACAAATATAATTCATTTACTTGTGCTTAAGGTCCTAAACAAATCTATATCCTCACTCGCTGGTTTTCTGATAGGAAAATTGGAGTGTCACAGGGACCAGTATAAGCTATAACTAATCTTTGTCTATTTGGCTTTTGATTATTATTTACTTGAGGTATTTCTTAGCTTCAGGTTTTAGATGATATTATGTAAGTTTAAGATCAACCTGAACCTCAATGAGTTCATCACCCAGAATTCTGCCAATATCAGAATTTTTTTTTCCACAAAGAACTGGGTGATCTTCTACCCGGTCTTGATTTAGACAAAAAAACAAAACAAAATGAAAAAACAAAACAAAACAAACAAACAAAAAAAAACGGAGAATCAAAATTCAAGTTCGGATTAGCTAGGAAGCTGTGATCTGATTATCAATAAGGACATTCTAAGCTATCTGAAGAAAAATACCACTGGGATAGCTTTTAATTCAGCATTTCCGTGGCTTTTGTAAATCATTCTGGTTTCCTGTGTAATTCAGAGTCTTCTTAAGCAAACTGTATGGTCTTCCCCATCTTCCTTTTTCATCTGATTTTTGTACATAGAATTCCTCTTAAGATATGAACCAACCGATATTGATCCTGGAGTCTGGGTTTTATGTTCTAAGAAATATCTTAAATTCCTCTATAAATGTTTGTTATCTTATCTAAGCTTCTATATGTCTTTGGCAATAGCTTTCAGTTTAGACCAGTTTTGATACGACTTGCGGCTTAAAATCAACCATACAAAGCTTACCTTTTTAAAAGGGGGCTTTAACTTTACAAGACAATTGAATTTCATGGGTTTCTGGATACCCGGAAGAAACAAAAGAGGAGTAGAGGCAGAAAGCAATGAGAGGCAAAAGATAAACAAGAGGAATAATAAAATAAAAGCCACGAGGTTCAAGTTGTGATTGGGAATATATTTTTAAAAAAAAGATATGTATAAATTTTTCACATTTTTTGTCTAAGCAAAGAAATCTTTTTAAAAAGCAAGTTGAGTTGGGATTTCTTTTAGAAGACTCCTCATAACAGTAAAATCAATGCAAAAGTTAGATATCTGGGATTTTGTTCCCCTTCCATTACAGCATGCTTCTCAAATGAACAACTTCATGTCAAATTTCCTCAAGGTGGCACTATAATCTAAATTATCCTTGGTGAAATTATGAAGGATAGTCACTTGAATTAAAGTGTAAAGACATGTTAGAGACAGAAGATCTGACCAAGATGGTACACAGACTTAGTTTTAGAGTAAGGTAAACCTATGAAAGTCTAGCAACAATCCATCTAAATAAAGCATGTGATGCACTTTGTGTCTTGGGCCCTCAAATGAATGGCGTGCGCCTGCCACATCACACAGCCTCGCTATCAGTCAGTCAGGTACACAGACCTGAAAATCTATGACAGCAGATAAAAGTTCTGGAGAGGAGATATCTTCCATAATCATGTTGTCATGGAAAAAATAAGTCACGACTTGCCTTAGTTTTATAAGATTCCCACTGATAAGTAACATAAGGTAACATCTGTCTAACTGAAACTAGCCTGAGTAAAAATTTCTATAGTCCTTAGCCCCTGGTGAGAGCTTGAGAAATAGGCTTATTGGAGCCTATGACCTTTCTCCTTCCTCTTATTACTCTCTCTCTCTCTCTCTCTGTATGTCTCTCTCTTTCTGTGTGTGTATGTGTCTGTCTCTGTTCCTCTGTCTGTCTCTGTCTCTCCCTCCCTCTCTCTCTCTCTCTCTCTCTCTCTCTCTCTCACACACACACACACACACACACACAGACAAAGACAAAGACAAAGACAAATAGTAGAGTTGTTAGCAACAAAGAAGATTTTCAGTAAGGATAAAAGCTTTCAAATCTTATCAGGTAATAAAGACATACATTAAAAATTCTATTTCCTGAAAGAGAATATAAACTTAGTATTTCTTACAAAATGAAAAAAAAATGGAACAAGATTTACCCTTTCCCCATCACAGTCAGAGATCACTGAGCTCAACGGACATCAGTGCTGTTTCTGGGTTTGAGGGATTTAGCCACAGTGGTAAGATGGGGTCTCAGTTAAATCTCAGTAAAACCTCCAAGATCTATCTTAACCAATATGATAGGATCTAGCCACGAATGGATATTTAAATTTAAGTTTAAAGTAATTGATACTAAATAGAATTAAAAATTAGTTCCTTAGTCATGCTTAGCCACATTTTAAGTGCACATGTGGTTAGTGACTACTATATTGGATATTTCTATCATTGTATGAAGCTCTATAGGAAATTACTTTTCCAGATTGCTGAATTTAACAAAATGTCACCAAATGACTTGATAATTAAGGAAAAATAAGTTCATTTGAATTCACTCTAGTAGGGTGAACACTCCCTTCACAGAATCTTAGGAGTGTGTCAGAAAAGTGACTCAGATCAAGTGGTTTAAAGCAAGGATTTTGAGGCAGGAAACTGGTTAGGATTGAGCAAAGTTTGTGATATAATAGTTCCAACTTGGTAAATACAGAAGAATGAGGATCTTCAAATGAATATTGATAAGTAAATTCTTATTTAATAAGCAAATGATTGCCCCAGGCAAGCAATCTATTGTCTCTGATAAAATTGATCTATAGGAATGTAACACTGAAATTATTTGTTTTATAGTCTTATCTTTACCAGGCAAGGTAAACTAAAGCAAGGTCAATTAAGCCATGTTCACACACTTCTCATGGTGTTTAAACACAAACGAACAAAGATAACATTTTAAACATTATATCAAAATAGGACTTTTTTCTTTCTATAAAATAAAAAATAAAAATTTTTAAATATTAAAAATGTACCCCAAAACATCATTTGCCTTCAATATATAAAGTTCAATTCATAAAAGCATCATAAAAAGAAAAAATCTGTAATAAACTTTAAAATAATTACAATAAGCTTATTTAAGCCTTCTATAAGAGGAGGCAATCTAAACTTCCTTCAGACTAATTCTGATGAGTCACAATTAAGAAAGATTTACATAAGTGGAATTTATATTTAAGGAAATTCCAACCAACTCAATTTTCCATCACTTAGGAAAACTAAAGGACAATTTCTTCAAACTAGCAGTTCTTTAATAATATTATTATCATGTTTATCTCAAACGCAGGCAAAAGTCAGCTTTTTAAAGAATTTTAAAATAGATCCCCTAAGATCAAGGCTCCACAGGCCAACAGATTAATCCCAATAAAATATGAGGGAAAAAATTTAAATAATAATGAAATGACTCCATTGAGAACATTTTACATTAAAAATAAATAAATCAAGGCAAAAGAAGAAAGCAGAACAAGTAGGGAGCCAGACTTACCACCGGAATAGATGTCCTAGAAGTACAGGAAGATTATCATCTGTTCTCAAGGAGAATTTTTTTGTCATTTGATTTATTGAAGGATTATGGAATGAAGAAGCAAAAATGAAGAGAAAATTTTAAGTGTGACACATAGAGGACAAGATTTGATGGAGTACTATACAACATAGTGAGAACACAGAAGAGAAAATAAGAGGAGTAATAATGGAAATCATATACTATTAAAAAGAAATATTTTGTATTATAATCATATGATGTCATTGAAATTAGTTTATATTTAGTGTGAGGGGAAAAGGAAGAGGAATTGTCTTTGGCTGGAGATATAACTGTATTTAGAGGAAAGACTGTTTTAAAAAAAGTGGGTTGGTTATTAAATGGAAATAAAAACCAGATATGCATTTAAGCCATGTCCTAGCTATGGAGGAGGTGGCCAATGCAGTTATATGAGAATGAAGTTCTAGGAACCAATATATACAGCCTAAGGTTTGTAAACACCCTAACTTGATTTGTGTCATGCTCTTCTTTGCAATACTCAGAGACCCAGACCAATAGTTTTAGAGTGGGTCTCACTTGTATTAGCAACTACTAAATAAGAGCAGAACAGCTGAATTCTGCAGGAAAACTATTCAAATCATTAAATGATTAAATCATTCAATCCTATTGAATGGATAGAAGCAATATACTAATGAAATGATGTTATGGAATATCTGGTCAGTAAAACAAGTGATAAGCCTAAGGGATATACATAGAAATAAGAAGATAAGTACAAAAAAGAAAAAATAAGTACAAATTGATTCATGAATGAGATAGTATAATCCAACCTTAGAATTATAAGAATCAAAGACAGAATCAGAAAAAGTTACCTAGAAATTTTTTAAAGATATATTTATTTATTTTAGATAGAGAGAGACTGGGGGGAAGAGGGGGAGAGGGAGAAAGAATTTCAAGCTACTGCTCTGAGCACAGAGCCCAGTGCAGGGCTTGACTTCATGACCCTGAGATCACAACTTGAACCAAAACCAAGAGTTGGACACTTAACTGACTGTACTGTCCAGGCACCCCTAGAAATGTTTTTTAAGTGCCTAAAACCTGAAGGACTTAAAATGCCTTCAAGCAAAAATGAAGAGCAAGCAGCCATTTTAAGATATAGCTTAGTGTAAAGCTTAAGAATACAGGAAGAATTCTCTATGCTTGAGAAGCTTTTCCAAAAGAAAAACAATCCTATAAATTGTTTTAAAGTCAAAATTAGGATACTGCCAGATTTCTCAATTATAATAAACCAAATTATAAACCATGCAGTTGTATTACCAGAATTATCAAACCAGGGTTCTTATCCTGACTGTCTTAGTGAATGTATTTGCATGAAAAGATATATCACATACTGCATTTGTGCATTTTCTATCCAAAGGACCCCTAGCTTTCATCAGATAAATCACATACCATTACCCTCTCCTTATACTTTTTGGTGAATACCCATTATGTACAGTCTTTGTGAAAGTATCAATGTGCCATCTTTCCGTAGCCCACAAATGAGCATGTAATTCAAGCTAAACCAACCAGTTTTCCTCTCTTCCATCTCTCTTCTCTTCACCTTTCTCTCTCTCCCCACCTCTTTCACTCTCTTCCCTCTCTCCCCCTTTTAAAATTAAGTAAAGTGATACAAAAATATCAAACACTAATATATTAATGAAGCTCTTCAAAAGATGTTGCTAAGAGAATGAAAAGAAAAGCTACAAACTCGAAAAACACTTGCAAATCACATATTTGATAAAGGATTTATTTTCAGAATATATAAAGAACTCTCAAAATTTAATAATAAAAAAGCAACCAACTTTTCCCAATGGGCAAACATATAAAAATATAACCAAAGAAGTACATAATACAATTACAATAAAATAATATTTTCATCTATCAAAATGATATATTACTTGTTCCATAGCAAGAAAATGTGAATACAAGCACTCATACTTTTGTAGTAATGTAAACTGGTAAAATTTTCTGGAAGGAGATTTTGATGTTATTTATTCTAGAGCTTAAATACGTTCATATTTTTGACCCATATATTCCCTTTTCTATAGATAAACCAAAGAAATCATTATACATATAGTCAAAGACATGTATTTGAAAATATTCTTTTTTTTATTGTGTTATGTACCCCAGTGTTCATAGCAGCAGTGTCCACAATAGCCAAACTGTGGAAAGAGCAGAGATGCCCTTCAATAGACAAATGGATAAAGCAGTTGTGGCCCATATGTATACAATGGAATATTACTCAGCCATCAGAAAGGATGAATACCCAACTTTTGCATCAAAATGGATGGGACTAGAGGAGATTACGCTGAGTGAAATAAGTCAAGCAGAGAAAATCAATTACCACATCGTTTCACTTACTTGTGGAACATAAGGAATAACATGGAGGACATTAGGAGGAGGGAAAGAAAATTGAATTGGGGGAAATTGGAGGAGGAGACAAACCATGAGAGACTGTGGACTCTGAGAAACAAACTGAGGGTTTTAGAGGGGAGGGGGGTGGGGGATGGGTGAACCTGGTGGTGGGTATTAAGGACGGCACGTATTTCATGGAGCACTGGGTGTTGTACATAAACAATGAATCTTGGAACACTGAATCAAAAATTAATGGTGTATTTTATGGTGAAAATATTCTTTATAGCTTTTTTTAAGATAGCAGAGAGTAGAAATAAACTAAAGGTACAAGAATAGGGAAAAATCATATAAAATATAGTACAGGAGTACAATGAATTTGGCAGCCACAAAGAATATTGTTTAACATAAGAAAATACTTAAGTTTTCGTGTTAAATAAAAAATATATGTATATTAAATATGTGTTTAAGGATGTTAATATACTCTACCTTGGCATAGGAAACCATCAGAACTGAAATGTAGAAAATGTCACTTCTTGTTATTTACAAAACATAGGATTCTGGAAAATGTTTTTAGATTATGGATTTTTGTCTTCTTCATACTTTATTCTGTAATGTTTTCTACAATAAACATGTATTTCCTTTATATGGAAAAATACATTTGTTTCATTTATTTTGGGTAGTAGAGCCATCACCCAAGTTGGTGGCTTTCAGTCACTGATTCATCACAGGGTACAACAAGGTTGAAATATAAATCCCACTTGGTATTAATCTTTTCAAAACACAGATAAAGAATACTAAACTCCACCAGCATGTTCTTTTATAAAGCTAAATGAAGTGACTGAATTTCTAAAGTTTTATGTGAATACATTTTTCAGGTTCAGTTTGGGAGTTGAGTGCAGGCAGGCAGAGTGAATCAAATAATCTTCTCTTTGGCCCTGGAGGATGGATGAAAAATATGTATGGCTCAATGATGGGTTGATAATAGATTTTTACCAGAAAAAAAATAGACCTTGCATTGTTCAATCTTCTCCTTTAATAGATGGAGCATCTAAGAACTTACTATCTCCATGTTTAAAAAAAATCTATTAATTTCAGCTCATAACTATTTTCTATCCCTGGATTCAAAATACCTACTACTCAGAATTTCATTAAGACTTGGGACACAAGATAGCTTTCCTATTTGTTGTGATAAAAACACAAATAGGAATCAGTGCAACCTGCAGAATAAATGATGGTCACAAATGTGGTCCAAAATACATTGGAATAAGCCTTTACTGGTTTCACTGCTAGAAACCAGCTCCCTTCCAAACTGTGATGGAGTGAGTTCTGATAATCTTCCAGGTGCTACCTCCCATGTGCTCTTGTGTCCTGTAGGCAGTTTCTTCCTCAGAGCAGCACTGCTACTTTGATGCTGGGGACCCTCCTAAGGTTACTTTACTGTTGATCACAACTGTCCTCATCGAGTGGTGGCCTCCACTACTACTGTTTGACTTCAGAGAAAAACTCTGCTCATTCATTATCTACTTCATCATAAACATTGGTCTGGTACTTCTTGTTAATCCTCCCAAGCACACCATCAATCCCATAGTACATGGGAAATTGACATTTGTAACATGTCTTTATTGAAAGATCAGGGATAACATAAAGACAATATAAGGGAACCTACAATTACCATAACCATCGTTTGAGTGAATCTGACAAAAGTAGGATCAAGGGGAAGGAGTTGTTACGACACAACTCTATTCCCCCCTGCAGCACTATATACTCTAATGAGCAGATGAGGCATGCTTTTTCCAAATATCCAGAGTCTTACTCTTTCTTGGCTGTCCATTTCCTTCTCAATAATTAATCTAAGTCTTAACAATTCCTTAATCTGAGATAGCAATACTTTTCCCATGACCAACTTTTACAATCTTGGCTTACTTTGAGAGTCACCATTTCTGCATTGTTAGAATATTTACATTTGTAACACTGGAGTACAGGTATTATATTACAAGTTCTTACCTTACATTGATTTCATTTATCTAAATTCTGTCACCACAGCTAGATGGCTAAAATTTCAAAGAGAGGAACTAGTATTTCTTTTTCATTCTCCATAATACTTCCTCACAATACTGGACATGGAGTAGGCTTTTGATACTCAAAGATTTGAGTGAATTTGAATTATTTGACTAGGATAATTTGAGATTTAAGATACGAAGGCAGTGGTCTTCTTCAAATTTTTATTATCTTTTCTTTAGTGATGTAATGTAAATGCCTTAGCCCTAAATACAAGAGTGAATATAAATCATTCTAAGCACTATCAGGAAATAAGAAGGAATGGAATCTAGGATTAGAGAAGAAATAACTAAGTATCCACACGATTAGTTATTTGACTTTTGCAATCCTGTGTTACTGTCTTTCTTTATGTAGCTTGCTTAGGCTTTTAATGACAAAATAGTCTTTGAAAAATTCATTCCATTTTAATATCAGTTCAAGAAAGTGCATGGATCTATAGTATCCTAAGCACATTCACCTGCTGGCTCAGGACTATCTTAAAAAACAACAAATCCAACATTCATTCACCGGAACAAGGAGAAATAAAATAGAAAAACTATTCACCTCCAGACTCAGGCAATTAGTTTTAAGTATGTCTAGATGCGTGCTGCAACAAGAAATAAATGCACTGAAGAGTAAGTATGAGAAAGGATAAATTACAAAAGTTGCCAAGGTTTAAGTAAATATCCTAACAGAAGGCACTTGAAAATAAACCTTCACTACTATTTTGGAAGGTTCAAAATTTAAAGATCTATTAAATTTTATTTTTGAACTTTCATAACTGTCCCCATGGTAACAGTCCAGGACAATTTAGATGGAAAATTTAAATTAAGGCTTACAGGTTGGACAGAAAGAACAAATGTCCATAAAGTCCTAGTATAATTGAGCAGTTGAATTCTAGCATTCTTTTTTTTTCTTTTTTTTTAATAGTAATAAGCCTTCTTTCATGATCAGGAGACAGAGTAATCTGAAGATAATCAGAAAATATTTTGTTTAAAGATGTGAATACAGAAACACAAAAAATATCCTGAAGATAATGTTTGTCTTTCCCCTGGAGAGCAGACACTTCCTTATAAATAAAAGTCTTTATTTTATTCTTATCATAAGAGTAATAGATGCACATAGAAAGAAGAATTTTAAAAATATAGGAGCATTTAAAATTAAAAACAATTTTTCTTCCTGCCTCCCACTCCCAGATCCACTCCTCACAGACAACAATTATTTTGTACCATTTCTGACTTTACTTTTTCTAGAGGTTATCTTTGTTATAACAAAGATTATCTGGATTCTAGGTTATCTTCTAGAGGTTATCTATATAAGCATATAACAATGTGCTTATGCCTTTACACCTCCATTTCTTTTATCAACTGTTCTCTCTTCCAGAAAAGATGAGCTCACTCCCTCTACACCTGCCCTTCTCCATCATTTTTATTCCATTACTTTTTGTAGTTTACTTGAAAATTTTAAGTAATCTCCTGAAACATCTCATTCTTTATTTATATTTCCTAACTCCTAACTATAAAATATGAAAAAAAGCTAGTATTTCTTTCTGTACCTCATTCTATTTCACCTTCCTCCTTCCCCTTCCCAACCTCAGTCAGATAGATGCATCATTATTTTACTGTCAAGTTTTACTGGATTTGCATTTTATTCTCTAACAGTTATTATTTATTTCATTCTTTGTCTATATGTTGATTCTGAAAACTGAAAACAGATAGAAAGCATGTACATTATCATTCATTACAGAATCATTTTGTATGATTGGATTTAGAGAAAGAAAAACATAATCTATATAATTGAACCTTATGAATAAAATATTCCAAGAATATGGATCAAATGAATTCTCAATGCTTCCTTGGCTGCTTCTCAAAGACTTTGGCTAAGAGGAAACATTTAAAGAAATAATGAAGATATATTTTCCAGAATTATTTTTCAAAAAAGGTGAAATATTTCAGGTTGGAAAGACCCACAGAGGGCTAAAAAGAAGAAACAAAGGAAAAATCTACTCTGAGACATATTGGGGTAACATTATTTAATATCAAAGATGAAGAGAGCATTTTTGAAAGCTTAAAAAGAGGAAGAATAGATAATACACAAAGTAATAAGAATTAAACCGACTTCAGATTTTTCAGTAGCAACACTGGATTCAAGAAGATGATGAAGAAATGTCTCTAAAGTGTTACAGAGCAAGAACTTAGAATCTAGAATTTTCTATGTAACTATTAAAATGTGAAGGCATAATAAAATATTCACAGATATATAAGACCTCAGAAGCTTTACTGCAATAGAATTTTCTTTCAATTTTCAATTCTTACCACAAAGGCTGACACAAGGTGGGCACTCAATAAATACACAATAAAAAAAGGAAGAGAGAATGGAAGTGAGAAAGGAAGAAAGAAAGCCTAATGTAAACCCAGTAATCATTTTCATGAAAACACTGAAACACTTCCATATATGGTTGAATTGTATTTTCTACATAAAGACCTACATTAAAAACAACTTTGGACACTTAAAGAAGAGGGAAATTTAAAAAAATGGCAAGAGAAATACGGAGTAAAGATGATAAAATATTTTGGTAAAACTTATTGTTGCCTTTTTAAACATTGCTGAAACTAATTATTCATCCTTAAAAAAACTACTATGCTATAACAAAAATGAACTTTAAAGACATTAGCTAAGTGGAAAAAGGCATAGACAAATCTGCATGATTCCACTTTTGAAGTATCTAGAGTAGTTAAACTCTTAGAAAGTAGAATGGTAGTTGAGGGGGTAGGGGGAGGCCTGGGGGAAGGAAAAGAGGGAGTTGTTTAATGGAACTGAAGTTTCGGTTAGTTCTGAAAAAAAAAATGTTCTAGAGGTCTCCTGTAAAACACTGTGCATATGGTTAGCACTACTACACTGTATACTTAAAAATGGTTCAGAAATAAAGTTTGTGTTATGTATTTTTTTACCGCACTGAAAAATTAGCTGAAACCAGAGTTTGTATCTGCAAGTAACTAGCAACACAGAATAGCTGCCTATCAAGTCCTCCTTAGGAAATACATGGTGACTATCAGTGTCTTGTTTTTTTTAAATAACTAGCGCTTTTTCTCCTATCTTCTTCTGAGTATTGTTTCCTTTTTCCTTACTATTCTGACTTGTGTGACCCTCAGCTGAAACTAAGTCAATCAGACTCCCTTTGTCAGTGTTATGGACTGAATTGTGTCCCTCCCAGGTTCATATATTGAAGTCTGAATTCCCAGTACCTCAGAATGTGATTATATTTAGAAATAGGGTCTTTAAAAAATAATTAAGTTAAAGTGAGACCATAGGGCTGGGATCCTAATCCAATGCTACTGGTTTTCTCATAGAAGGGATGTGTATACACAGAGAAAAGTCCATGTGAGAACATAGCAAAAAGGTGGCCATCGTCAAGCCAAGGAGAGAGGCCTCAGGACAAACCAAACCTGTGGACAACTTGATCTTGGACTGCTAGCCCCCAGAAGACTGAGAATGTAAATTACTTTGTGCTTAACCCACACATCCTATAGTATTTGGCTATGACAGCCCTAACAAAATAATATGCTCAAAAATATTATTATGAACAAAGCCACCAAACACCAAGGTAGTTGGTGTGGTAGAGCAGCTAATATTCTGGGTGTTTGTGGGGTGGGAAGACAGACAACATATACATATAAAATTCAGTGTCAAGAAGCAGTCAATACAATGAGGAAAACTACATGAGTAAGGGAATAGAGTAATGGAGGATGAGGAGCTATTTTAAGGTAGTTTGGAAAGTAAATATTGAGAATTGTATTTATTATGTGATTTTCTACAAAGTCTCAAAAGGAAAAAAATTCTCTTTAATGTCAGCAAGAATTTTATGTGTCTATGAGCCATTGGTTCATTTTCACCATGTTAAAACAATGACACTTGTAACTATTCACGTTACCCATGTATCATTTGTGATTTACATATGTCAACCAGAGAGAAAAGACAGGTTACCAACAAAGTAAAGACAATTGGACAGACAGCGGACAATCTTAACAACAACAATGGAAGACAGAAAAAAGAGGGAAAATACTTTTTAAATGATGAGAGAAAAGACAATTACAAGGTTGTTTAAAATCCTATGTTAAATTTAATCCCTCTGGTACTAAAAGCAAGTGTGTCCCTATTATGGAGACGTAGGTATTTGGTTACTGACGCTGAGTGTGTGAATCAGGATAATAGCTAATAAAAATACAATTTTTGTTACACCCATAATACACAAATAATCTCTAATCTTCAAAACAATCCTAATAGTAGGCATTATTATCTCTATTTTATAAAACAGAACCAAAGATTCAGAAAGGTAAATTATGTAAAATCATACAACTAATTAAAAGCAGAGTTAAGACTCAGATCTACTATTACATTTCAAAGCCACCACTGTATATATTCCACTGTCCTCTCCTAATTCTTGATCTAAATTTGTGTTCATCAAGCAAACTTTGTATTATAATTACAAAGAATAATTATAATTATTCTTACATAAGTTTTCTCTTCAGGGAGAAAACTGCACACTGATTTTTCATAAAGTTCATGTAAGAAATATGTTGGAATATGGGAGAGTTTATGTAAGTTTTATTTACACAAATCTTAAGAAGTGTATCTATGATCAGAAAATTAAATGTATTCATATTTATAGAAGTATGAATCTTATAAAACCTATTTTGTCTAATTATATGACTAAAGTACCATCTTCAATGTGTAAACTACTAACCTATCATCAGAAGAACAAAAAAACTGGGATTTTTTTTTTCCAGTAGAGGTGAAATGTTAGTACCATTCTACCTTGTCTTCTTACTTGCTTTTCTTTATGACTCCCCCACACTCCTGTGGCTGAATTTAACTCAGCCATGGAACATTATGACCCACAAAGAAATCAAACGCATGTCCTTGGCCTCATTAGAACAGTTTCACTAATCATCATTATCCAAATTTACATTTTAAAAATTCCAATAGCAATTATTGTCTTTAGAATTCTTTTGGTGATTAATCATGTACTGCTTTGTGACAAACCTATTGTTCTCTTAAACTGTTAACTATTTTGTTATTTATCTTTATGCTACAATCCTTCTTTCAAATTATCACAAAATTATCTACCCAAAGCACAGATATTATGATCATGCTATTGTCCTGCTCAAAAACTATGAAAGGCACATTCTTTTTTTTATTTTATTTTATTTTTATTCTTTGCCCAAGGGGTACAGGTCTGTGAATCATCAGGCTTACATCTTTCACAGCATTCACCAAAGCACAAACCCTCCCCAATGTCCATAACCCATCCACCCTATCCCTACCCTCCCACCCCCCAGTAACCCTCAGTTTGTTTTGTGAGATTAGGAGTCTCTTATGGTTTGTCTCCTTCCCCATCCCATCTTGTTTCATTATTTTTCCCTCCCTACCCCCCACGACCCCCAACCCTGCCCCTCCAGTTCCTCATATCAGAGAGATCATATGATAATTGTCTTTCTCTGATTGACTTATTTCGCTCAGCATAATACCCTCCAGTTCCATCCATGTCGTTGCGAATGGCAAGATTTCGTTTCTTTTGATAGCTGCATAATATTCCATTGTATATATATACCACATCTTCTTTATCCATTCATCTGTTGATGGACATCTAGGTTCTTTCCATAGTTTGGCTATTGTGGACATTGCTGCTATAAACATTCGGGTGCACGTGCCCCTGAGGATCACTACCTTTGTGTCTTTAGGATAAATACCCAGTAGTGCGATTGCTGGGTCGTAGGGTAGCTCCATTTTCAACTTTTTGAGGAATCTCCATACTGTTTTCCAGAGTGGCTGCACCAGTTTGCATTCCCACCAACAGTGTAGGAGGGTTCCCCTTTCTCCGCAACCTCGCCAACATCTGTCATTTCCTGACTTGTTGATTTTAGCCATTCTGACTGGTGTAAGGTGGTATCTCGCTGTGGTTTTAATTTGTATTTCTCTGATGCCGAGTGATGTTGAGCACTTTCTCATGTGTCTGTTGGCCATTTGGATGTCTTCTTTGGAGAAATGTCTGTTCATGTCTACTGCCCATTTCTTGACTGGGTTATTTGTTTTATGGGTGTTGAGTTTGAGAAGCTCTTTATAGATTTTGGATACTAGCCCTTTATCTGATATGTCATTTGCAAATATCTTCTCCCATTCTGTCAGTTGTCTTTTGGTTTTGTTGACTGTTTCCTTTGCTGTGCAAAAGCTTTTAATCTTGATGAAGTCCCAATAGTTCATTTTTGCCCTTGCTTCCCTTGTGAAAGGCACATTCTTATGATTCCCTCTGGCTTCAAGCTCCCTGCTTCCTCCAAATTGGTTCATTTTAGATTTCATGACACTGTTCCACCTGCACATTCTGTTCTTCCCACCAAGGGCCCTGTGGTAGACAAATAACAGGCCCTCAAAGATGTCCATATACTAATCTCCAGAGCCTGTGAATATGTTACCTTGCTCCGCAGTTGTAAATAAAGATCTTGAGAGATTAACCTGGATTTTGCAGGTAAGCCCAATGTGATCAAAAGAGTCCTTAAAATGGAAGAAGGGAAGCAGGAGAGTCAGCCTGAGAAGGAGACTTCTCAGTAAAGACAGTAAAGGAGAACAGAGAGAGAGATTTGAAGATGTGATGCTATTAGGTTGGAAGTTAAGTCTCTAGAACCTAAAAAAGACAAGGAACAGATTACCCATAGGGTCTTCAGCACCACAGTACCATTTTTGGACTGCAGAGCTCCAGAATTGTAAGATAATAAATGTGTGTTGTTTTAAGCCACTACTGGTAATGTGTCATAGCAGCAATAGAAAGCCAATTACAAACCCATTTTTGGAAATCAGTCTCTCAACTTGTAAAACAGAATTCTCAGAGCTTTACTGAGGATTTGGGGACATAGAGCAGGGAGTTTTCATTTCAGAATAATGAACACGAAAGACATCTCTGCTTTTTAAAATGTTTACCTATAATTTTTTCTCTTTCTCTCTGTTATGGTCTTTCTCCTTCCGTCAAATTCTTGTTTATAATAAATAGAAGTTAAATTTTTTCTGTTGTTTGTTTGGCTTCTGATAATCCATCCTCTTAGGATCTCGTTTCCAAGTCTGGTAAATCTATCAAAACATTTCCTCAATAAAATCAAAAGAACTCTGATATCAGCTGTTAAGAGTTTTTTATATTCAACTGTATAAAGAATAATCTGAATCCAACATGTAAATTTTAGTCACAAATGTGGTTATATATAGATTCTCTCTTATAGATTCTCCTTCTGCTGAAGATCCCTGGGATTGTCTTTGAATTTCCTCTCAGGAAGAGTTTAATAGATCCAAACTTATCAGGGCATTGTTTTTATTTGCTTTCCTTTAGTGGTAATAGTTTACATAAAATAAATAATTTACATAAAATTATATGCAACATCACCAAATCCTCTCTGATAGCATTTATTTTCAAAATGTTTGTCTGTAATTTTTTCTCTGCTTTTTTTGTTTTTCTCATAGCATGAAACAGAGGTCTCTAAAATAAAATTATGACCATGATGTAAATTTTCAGAGAAGGAGCTATACCAGATCCGAGGGATTATATTGGATTATACCAACCAACAGTTGTGGGGATACAGACTGCTAGAAAGCCAGCAACAAAGCAGGTGGTAAAAAATCAAACTCAAATCTTGACAAAGGAATACCAGGAATACTCTAGGATACTATTATTAAGCCAATTTCTTGTCCTTATTTCCTAACCCATTAGAAAGTTCAAAGCAAAGTCATGGAATGAAATCAATATGAGTCAGGTCTGAGCTGCCTGGAGTTTTTCTTTTCTTTTGCATTCAGAAGAAAATTATGTAATTGCTTTGACAGGAAGAAACTAAAAATGTTAACTGTTCTATAATGGAATTTATTTCATGAATGTCATTCTCCAGCTCAAGGTAAGAAAACTATGCCACATAAGCCAGCATCTGCATTTGACTTTATATTACTTGAGTGGAAACCTTCTATACATAGAAAACAAGGTTTTCTGGTATTTGATGCTAGTATATGCCATTCAGAATGGAGTTGTATTTTTTACTTTAAAAAATTGGAACTGTTGAACCATAATTAATATTGGCCAATTAGGTCATCAAAATTTCAAAGGGCAAAGATAATATTTGATCATTTAAAACCCCATAGCTCAAGTAAGTAGACTGTGATGCAAGTATATATATTTATTTCTAATTCACTTCTACCACAGAATGTTTAAATTACTCACAAAGAGCATTAGTCTTTTAGAGTCCTTACCCCCAAACCCAGCATATCTGAACTCTCCAAGCTCTTGCCAAAAGTGGTTGTACCATTTCATATTCCCATCGACAGGGTATGAGAGTTCGATTTCCCAACCACCTTCCCCCAAATCAATCGTTTTAATTTTAGCCATTCTAATAAGTATGTAGTGGTTTTATTTTACATTTCCCTAATTACTAATTATGTTGAACATTTTCATGTGCTTATTTGCCATTTTTAAATCTTCTTAATTGTTCAAATGTTTTTGCTCATTTTTGTGGGTGGTTTTCATACTATTAAGTTTTGAAAGTTCTTTTATATTCTGTCTACAGGTCACTTATCCAATATATCTCATTTGCAAATATTTTCTACCCAGTTTATAGCTATTCTTTCATTCTCCAAGAAATGCCTCTTGCAGGGCAAAATGAGTTAATTTTGTTGAAGTCCAGTTTGTCAATTTGTTAACAGATGGTGCTTTTGGTGTCATATTCAAGAAATTGTCATGTAACCCAAAGTTTTCTCCTATGCTTTTCTGGATCTATTGATGTGGTGAATTACACTGATTGATTTTCAATTGTTAAATCAATTTTATGTTTCTAGAATAAACATCACTTGATCATGATGTATTATCCTTTTCACATATTTTTATTGTATTCACAAAAACTTTTGTTTAAAGGTTTTCATCTACATTTATGAGGAATAGTTATCTGTGCTTTTTTTTTAGTAATGTCTTGGTATCGAAGAAAATTTTTCATCATAAAATGAATTGGGAAGAGCCCCTCCTCTTTAGTTTTCTGGAACAGCTTGCAAAGAATTGGTTCTCTATTTTTTCCTTAAATGTTTGGAGGGATTTCAGTGAAGGCATCTGAGACTGAAGTTTTCATTGTAGGATGGTTGCGAACTGTAAATTCCATTTTTAAGGATGAAAATCTAATTATATTTATTTCTTCCTTATTGAGTTTGGTGGTTTTTGTCTCCGAAGGAATTTGTTCATTTCACCTGTTTTCCAATTTATTGGCATAATGTTGTTCTTAATTGTTAAAAACTGTCAAAGGTCAAATACTTTATCCTGCTTGCAAGCTAACAAGTTACCCTGCTACATTATTGATATAGATGTAGATATAGTTATGAATATAGATACAGATACAGATATCTAGACAGAAGAAAGAAGATTTTTTTAGGATGAGAGAAACGCTTTATTACTTAGAGCAAAACAGCCAGATAGCATTTTGGCACCAGTTCCCCCACCCATCTCTGTGTAGCAACATGAATGAAACCCAGATATTACCTGCACAGGTGGTAGGGATGCATCACAGGATTCATCAATTATCAAAATTATGGGACTTGGAGCTTAGACAGGTGCTGCTGATACATATGACGATTCTCCCCTCTGGAGAGAAAGAGGAAGTTTTATTCTGAAATGTAAACACATCCCCTCCAAAGAAAAGAAGGAAAGTCTTTATTATCTTAGAATACAAGTGGGGGAGCCTGGGTGGCTCTGTTGGTTAAGCGTCTGCCTTCAGCTTGGGTCATGATCTCTAGGTTCTGGGATTGAGCTCCATGTTGGGCTCCCAGCTCAGTATGGAGTCCGCTTCTTCCTCTCCCTCTGCCTCTCCCCCTGCTTGTGCTCTCTCTGTCTCTCTCTCAAATGAATAAATAAAATCTTAAAAAAAAAAAAAGAATATAAGCAAACATCTCCAGAGGAGACAAGTCTCTACATCCCTGGCTTCCAAGGTCTCTGTTACTCAAACATGCCCCCTCGGTTTGAAGATCAGAACCATGCAGATACATGAAAATATTTATAGAGAAATGTATGTACCAAATATTTCACGTTCAAATCCTATCTTCAGGGGGAGGCCATCCCTAAATCCATTCAGTTATTATATCAAGAGGTGATATTATGAGACCACTGTTACCTAGAGAATGCCCAGACCTCCTCTTCTAATTTGATTAGAGGAATCTGATTCAGGGATACATAATCATTCCATCTTGTGGCTCTGCAATCCATAGGATGTTGTCATCATCTTTATGTTCTAGAATGGGGTTCCATATCTAGTTTCCAGTCAGAAGAAGGAGAAGAGGATATAGGGAAGGTCTAATTTTTTTTTCAAAGGCCTGTTGTAGTCAGCCTCCGAAATGACCCTTAGTGAATTCCATCTTCTAGTTTCCATACCCTATTGTAGTACTCTCCCATGTTGAATAGAGCTGACCTGTGTAACTGATATGATATTGTGGCAATAATGGCATATGACTTTTGAGGCCAGATTACTGAATATATCTCAGCTTCTGTCTTGTTTTCTTGTGTAATTTGCTGTGGGGAAAGCCAACTACTAAGTTATAGAGATACTCAAGAGGTCTTTTGGGGAGTTCTGTGTGGTGAGGAGCTGAGGAATCCTGCCAAAAGGCCATGTGAGTGAATCATCTTGGAAGCAGAACTTCCAGTCATCCTTCAGATGACTACAGCTCCCAGTGAAATCCTGACACACACTTACACAAAAGAATTGAGGCCAAGAGAAAGGATTAAATTCTACTAATATGATAACCAGCATGATAAACAAATGGATGTGGAAGGAGCAGTTTACAGAACATGAGTGTATGTGTGTGTGTCGGAGGGGGGAGTACTCGGTAGTCAATTCCACAGAAAAACACTACATTTCTCAATAAATATCTATTGAATTAATGAATAATTAAATTGGATTTCTCTACAAAAGAATATTTAAAATATAAAACTGTTAAAGGGCATGAGATAGATGTACATGTCATGACATGGAAAGAGGTCTGTGGTTTACTATTCAGTGATAAAAGCAGATTACAGAATAGTCTGTATAAAATGGCCCAACTTATAAAAGAAACAAATGAATATGAGTAAATGTATATGCATGAAAAAGTTTTTAAAAAATGTACCTCAAACTGTTAACAATAATTGCCTCTGAAGACATTCACATTCTCTTTATACATTTTGCTATTTGAAATTTCTTTTACTATCTACTTTATACGCACTGCATTATTTAAATTATTTACAGTATATAACTATTACTTTTACACAAGTATGTAATACAAGGCAAAAAGCAATACAAATAAATATATTCTTTGGGGGAAAAAACTCTCTTTAAAATGATTCACAAATCTGTGTCTTTCTCTTCATAGCAAGCTACTACTTCCATAGTACAGTCCTCTGTCACTTATTACCTAGACCAGGAGTCAGCAAACTACTCCTACTTTACACTTGCAGGGTATATGGTCTCTTCACAACTCCTCAGTTCTGCTGTTGTAGTTTGAAAGCAGCTAATGATAATACCTAAACTAATGGGTGTGGTTGTGTTCCAATAAAACTTTATTTACTAAAACAAGTAGACAAGTAGTGGGCCAGCCCGTGGGCCATAGTTTGCTGACCACTCACTTAGACTACTGAAGCCACTAAATAATCTAACTCTGATCCCTTCCACCATGCTCTCCCATATAATGCACTGTTTCTTAATACGTTATATAATTTCTTTATATTCTATGTTTTTGTTTAATTCTCATTTTCCCGGAAAAGTCTTAGATTTCTGGTGACCTCAGATCATTTTTTAAGACCAAGAATAGACTTCATGACCCCCCAAAATAAAACTGACTGCTTTGCTCCTGTGCTCACGGTCTTTGTATGTAGCTTGATTGACACCCTGTATTGTGATTTCCAACTGTGCCTCCCAGTCAGACACAGCATACCACAAGGGCAAAGGCTCTGCTTTTGAATTCCTGGAACTTAACAGAAGACAGAGCAGAGAACAGGGACTCAGAAATGTTTGGTGAGTGAATAGACAGGGAGAGGTATCTCTTCAGCCTCTTAGGCTTTCAAATTAGGTGCAGAAAACTGCTCCTCCCAGCAGTATTTTTTCCCCTTCACAATCCAAACAATCAATACCGGCAGCTTGGATCTTTATTTCTTCCTTTTTTCTCATATTTCTGCATGATTTAAAGCCCAGAGAAAGCAAGACCATATAGCTAATATCAATTTTTTGATTCTAACTTGTTATCTGATCCAAAACAACACTCCAAGCATTTATAAGTAACATAATTCAGGGGATGGCTCTTCTTTGCCCTGTTGTCCTAGTTATAAGGATTTTCACCAACCCAGGTTCACTAGATGGTGAACTAGATTATGAGGCGTATGTTTTCAAAAAGCTAAAAAATATTTAGTGCATATATGAATGATTCCCTAGGGCACAGCCTGCAAGTTTGGAATGTGTCCCAGGTATACTTGGGACTTATTCACAGAGCTTGTACATAGGAAAAGTCTTACCTTAGAGACAATAAACTATCAAAAAGCCCATTATATTATTTAACTTAATCTCTCTCAGCCCTTTAGATGGCTATCACCACCAATTTGCTGACGTGGAAACTGAGCCACAGGGTTGTTAAGTATCTGACCCAGTGTCATAGTGAACAAGAGGATGGAGCTGCATCTCAAACTCAGCCCTTCAGATTTTAAATCTTGTATTCTTTCTTCATACATGGCTTATTCTCATCTTCCCTTGATTCTTCACATTTATACAAAACCCCATGCATATAATTTAAAATGAGTTATTGAACTACCCAATCCAGTGCTAGAGCTTTTGCAGCTGACTTTCTGCTAATTAATAGTTAATTACACAAACCATTATTAAAAAGGGTTCAAAATATTTGTCTGTTGAATATTTTTTAAAGGTTTTAAACTGACAAGACAGTTTTAAGCACTACTATATACTAAACTTCGTTGAGTTGTCCCTGGGTTTTGAGTGGCAGTGAGATGGACTACCTGAGATGACCCACATCTGAAGATTGAGTAAACATCCATCCATAGGCAAGGCAGGTTGGGGGACTGGACCTGAGCTGCCCAGCATGGTCAGAAAAATTAAAGTCAGTTACAATGATGGGAAGTTCAACAACGGATGGGATCTCCAGTAGATATACGGAACACAAAAGAAAAGAACTAGAAATCTACTCATCATTCAAAAGAACCTGAAGCTGAAAATAGAAGCCATTCATAGGGGTAGGACTGGAACAAGAAAAAAGTACAGAAGACGTTCTCTTCCACAGGAGCTTACATACCCTTCTGAGAAAGGTAAGGCTGGGACTCAGCACAGGAGAATCAGACAACACATCAGGGGCAAGAACTCAGGTGGGTAATTAAAATGACAGCTGCTGCCTTGATTGGGGCTCCTCCCATTCCCTCTTTCCAAAGGCAGAAATGTTCCAAGCAACCATACAGGTTGAAATCTAGAGGTGATGCATACACGGCTCTAACAATGAATAGACAGGAAAAGAGACTGTTTCCAGTGTGCCTGTCACCTTGAATATGTCCCTAGCTCCCCCTCTCTCTTGCTTGCCTTTTTTTCTCCTTGCTCCTCACTGTTCAAAGGCTTTATGTGGCCAAATTATGCTTTGGAGTATTTTCATTAATTCTTAAATGTTCATTTTTCTTATTCTGAATATTTAAAATAATTGGGTATTTTATATTTTACTAATATATAGTCAGTAGCCCTCTGTAGAATTCCTAACACTGCTTTAACCAACTTTTTATTCACTGGACTAGTGGCAATTAATCCAAACTGCATAAACTGGACTCAGGTTTTTAAAAAATCTCTATACTACCAAAAAATTAAGATCATACATGCTTTCTAAATATTCACAAATGATAAAATGGTTAATTATTTTGCATTCATTTGATGACATGTTATGCACTAATTAAAATATTTAAAAATCACTTCAAAATTTTTTAAATCCTTTAAAAAATTAATATCTGAACCCGTGACTACAAATAAGTAAAATTCTTGTAATTTTATATGTTAAGAAAATATGGGAAACAACAACAACAACAACAAAACCTGGTTTATAGAGAGACAGAAAGACAAATGGTGAATTATATTTTATTTTTTAGTACTATGTTACTTGTTGTTTAATCATATTTCTTAAAATGACATGTATGTTCCTCATCTATACATTTTTTATACATTTTTTTATGTTCAGTTAGCCACTGTATAGTACACAATTAGTTCTCGATGCAGTGTTCAATGATTCATTAGTTAAGTATAACACCCTGTGCTCCCTCACCTATACTTCTGGAGACAAGTGCACAAGCTCACGTAATATAGTCTGTTTCACAGAATTATTACCCTAAAAATGTTCAGCTGTCCCACTATGATACTTTTAAAATAAAGCATTTTGAAGAATCTAGTGCCTTGAGAAATGAAGCTGTAACTCATGTATCTAAAAGAAAACAAAAACAAAAACAAAAAAAATCCTTCCATGATAGACATGAAAGAAAGGTATCACTCAACATAGTTAAATTAGAATGCAATGAGTTCAGTGAAATCTCTATCTATGACCTCCTAATCAGCTCTGGTCCCCAACTCTATCCTTCTTCATCCTTCCTACAAGAACCAGTTTCATTTGGAATTCAGAATTTGTCTCTAAGCTTCGGTATTCCTGCCGAGAACACCAAAAGACTGACTTTTTGTCCTTCTGCTTTCTGACATGTCATTTTTGGCTTCTAATTTGAATACACTTAAATCCTCCACAAAATTAAATCCTGATTATGCATTCATTTACCTCTTATTCCTTAAAAGTAGTTTTCTTTCCTATGACTTTGTAGTAGCAGGCTGATAAAGGCCTTCTTACATGTGCAACTTTATTAAATTAATAATATACATTCAATGGAAATATTCAGATATGATTATTTTACTATTCATAATACATAATTTGTTTCCTTTGAGAATTCACTTATTCTTCCAACAAATAACTTCAATAAAACACAAAAGCATAAGATTGAATACACGGATAGACTTTTTTCATTATGAGGAAATATAAATGCATATTAAAAATACAGACTTTTCCCATAAGAACTTCTTAAACATCAGTTCTAAAAAGATGAAGTAAAAGGCATTTTTATAATAGTATTAAAATTTTTGGCAGCTTAAACCGAAATAATATTCTGATATGAAAATGTTTACTTTTTATTGTTGATAACTTCAGATTCATTGCCACTATATTGTTTTGGCTGCTAGCTATGACCCAGTTTTCATTTCTTATGCTTTATTTACTTCTTAATCCTAGGACAAAAAACAAAATACTGAATGTTTTAAACAGCATCAAAGATTTTTTATATTGACTATACTAAAAAATTAGTATTAATGAATATAAATTTGGAGTGCTGACTCTGAGGCAGAAGCATGCTTGGCAAATTCAAGGAGACAGGGTGATTGAAGAAAAGAGAGGGAGGGATGGGTTGTATAGAGAAAGTAAGATCAAAAAGATAACCAAAGGGCAAGATATAGGTCTATAGAAGTCTTCAGATTTTATTACGCCTGCAATGGGAAGCCACTGGGGAGTTATGAACAGGATGGTGACATGATCTTATTTATGTTTCAAAGACTCAATTTGGCTGCTGTGGCCTATAAGATGCACAAGACTAGAATCAGAGTAATGAGAATGGTAGCTTGAGGTAGGTTGTTTTGTACTGGGTGGTAAGGTGCAGTTTGATTCTGGATCTAGAAAACTACTGATTATAAGTTCACTTATTGTTAATATGCTTTATCATTTCTTCACCCTCCTTTCTCCCCCCTCTCAAGGCTTGTTCAAATCCGAATTATTTGAGGGTAAGTTATAGTCATCATACAACATGGCCCCTTACTTCTAAATTCTTCAGTGTGTATTTCCTAAGAACAAGGATCATCCCTTACATAATCACAGTGCAATTATCAACTTCAGTAAATTTAATATTGATACAATATCTAATCTTATATAATTTACCATTTGTATTCCAATCTTGTTAGTTGACCCAGTAATGTCCTTAATAGCATTTGTTCCCCTCCAGTATAAGATCTGGTATTGCATTTAATTGTCATGTCTACTTAGATTCCTTTAATATGAAGCATTTTCATAAACTTTCTTTTCTTTTATGGATATACTTTAACATAGAAACAACTGACAGGACTGAACATTTATACAGATGGATTTGATGTGGACTCTGGGGGAGGTCAGGATGACTTCAAGATTTCTGGCTTCAGAAACTGAATGGATCTCATTTACTGTGGTACAAATGCTGCAAGATGGGACAGGTAGAAATTGAAACCTCTAAGGAGGTGCCTCTTGTGAAAGAGACTTCTTGTACTCATCCATATTTCCTCTTCTGGTCACACTGGAGAATTACACTTCCCCACCACCTGACAGCCATGTGAAACTATGTAAACAGTTTTGGTTAACAGGTTGTAAGCTCAGGTGATAGTATCCGGTCCCAGGAGAAGCATTCTCTTAGTCTGTCTCATTGTCCAAGAAGGCTCCAAATTTCAGGTAGTGCAACTGCAGGGTGGTGGAGGCTCCATCAGTCAGCAATGCAGACTAGAGAATTGTTCATTCCCATAGCAGACTTAGCATGACCAAATAAACATTTGTTATGTCAATTCACTGAAATTTCGAGATTTATTAATACCTAGTCTATCTTAACTAAGTCACCTTTAGACCTTCAAGTGAAATGGTAAGTAGACATTTAGATATAAAATCCTAGAATTGGGGTCAGGTCAGTTCTGTGGATGTTTGGGAATCACCAACATATAAATGATAAGAGGCATAAGATTCCCCCATCTAGTGAGTATAGGTATAGATAATTGATTGATAGGCAATTGACTGATATATAACAACATCTACTCATATACCCATACATATATATAATGACCTACTGCTTGATCAGCTGCTATAGACAATCAGTCTAGGAAAAGGCATCTAGCCTAAGACAGCCACCCAAAGTCTTTCAGCAGGATTTTTCAAACTGAAACTAAAATAGTCAGTCTGTGTTAGGTGGTGGGAGTCAGAGACTATAATCTATGAGAGTCAAGAACTGTCAGAAGTCATATCCCAAGCTATGTGAATGAAATGCAACAATAAGAGAGAACAAAGTGGAAGTAGAGAAAAAAAGAGATAAGAGAGTTTTGACAACTTTCAATTCCCTGGTTCTCACTTCTTCAGGCCCTTTCTTTCATGTCTTTCAGATGATTTGGTCATTTAAGGATACCACTAATTACAAGAGCCAATAATTACCATATTGTCCTAATCTAGTTTGAACCAGAATGCCATAACTTATAGCCCAAAGAATGCTGGATAGTAAATGATTATTACCAAATTAACAAAATATTATAAACTCTTAACTTAAAAAAAAAAAGTAATCACGGTGGGACACCTGGCTGCCTCTGTTGGTAGAGCGTGCAACTCTTGACCTCGGGGTTGTGCGTTCAAGCCCTGAGTTAAAACAACAAATACAATTCATGGCTTCTCCCGTTTTTAAAAGCCATCATTTACTTCCCATCCTTTCCCCCACTTAGGACCCTATCCTAATGATCTATTGGTGCATACCAAACCACTGCAACACAGTAGCTTAAAATGGCAATCATTGCTCATTGATCTGCAATTTGGGCAGAGCTCTATGGGGAAGGTTCACCTCTGTTGCACATGCTGTCAGCTGGAGACCTGACCAAGAAGGCCCACCCATATGGGTGATAAGTTGGTGCTGGCTGTCAGGTGATCAACCAGGCCTGAGGTGTCTCCCCATATGGGTATCTCAGTGTGACCACAGCATCTTCACAAATGAGGCTGGATCCCAAGGGCAAGCCAAATCAAGAGAGACAGACAAGCAGAAGTTATATCGTCTTTTATAATCTAGCCTCAGAAGTCACAGAGTATCACACCTGCCACACTGTACTAGTCATAACAATCACAGTCTTACCCAAACTCAGTGGAGAAGTACATAGATGCCAACTTCTAATGTGGGAGTAGCTAGAGTTGAGAATATGAGGAGAGGAAGAATTATTATGGCTATTGCTGGAAAATTTAATCCACCATAGATAATTAATGGTTTATAAAAACTAAGACTACTGTATATAAACTCCGGGGTTATGTATTTTAGTTCCATATGGAAAATATTCATTTATTCATTTATTAACTTATCCATTTATTCATTTGTAAAATAAAAAACTTATTGAGAGACAAAGATTCTAGGTGCTTTGCTAGATGCTGGAACAGGGCCACTAGTTAGCCAATATATACTTAGTATATTCTACTATTTATTTGCATCCATTATTCATTCTTATTGGGTCTGTGTCCATTCAGATGTCTTGGTGTCCCAGTTGTCAACTATTTTGAATTCATCCCTTTGCTTGGGGAATAGCAAGGAAGACAGAAATCTTCCAGGAATATAGACTAAAGGAGGAGATAATGGTCCAGTGTACCACTACAGACACTACTAATCTTATGCTGGATTCCTTAGAACTAGAACCTGAGACAGAGATTCTGGTGAAAGTGATTTATTTAGGAAGTGCTCTCAGAAAGGGAGGGAGGAAATCAGGACAGGGCAGGGGAATGGAAGCTAAGCATGTGGACTTGGTTGGAGACTCACATTAGGCTGGTACCAAAAGGAGCTCTGGAATATGACTTGTAGCACACAATGGGTCCTATCTGAGGCAAAGAGGCCATCTTTCAGTACACAAGTAGTCACTGGACATGACTGGTGTGTTTATGTGTGTGTGTGTGGGGGGTGTATGGACAGGGTGGGGATAGGTGTAACTTCTCAGGTGTGGCAACTCCACTTCAGTGGAAACAATTCTCCAAAGATGCAGTTACGAGCCCTTAGCATCCAAAACCAATAGCAGCTGGGGATGAATACACCTATCTAAGGAAGAAGGTCTTCTTTTTTATAGTTTCAAGTTATTTAAATTCCAGTTGGTTAGCATACAGTGTAATCTTTGTTTCAAGTGTAGAATTTAGTGATTCACACTTACATACAATACTCAGTGCTATTAACAAGTGCCTCTTTGATACCCATCACCCATTTAACCCATCCCCCCCCATCCAGCTCACCTCTAGCAACCCTCAATTTGTTCTTTATAGTTAAGAATTTTTTCGTTTCCCTCTCTTTTCCCCCTGTTCATCTGTTTTGTTTCTTAAATTCCACAAATGAGTGAAATCATATGGTATTTGTCTTTCTCTGACTGACTTATTTAGCTTACTAAAATACTCTCTAGCTTCATCCACATCATTGCAAATGGCAAGATTTCATTCTGTTTGATGGTAAGTAATATTCCATATATATATAAATATATATGGATATGCCACATTTTCTTTATCCATACATCAGTCCACAGACATCTCTGGGCTCTTTCCATAGTTTGGCTGTTGTTGATAATGATGCTATAAACATCAGGATACATGTGCCCCTTTCAATCAATATATTTGTGTATCCTTTGGGTAAATGCCTCATACTACAATTAGTACAATTGCTGCATTGTAAAGTAGCTCTATTTTTAACTTTTTGAGGAACCTCCATAATGTTTTCCAGAGTGGCTACATCCATTTGCATTCCCACCAATAGTGTAAGGGTTCCCCTTTCTCTGCAACCTCACCAACCTTTGCTGTTTCCTAAGTTGTTCATTTTAACCATTCTGACCAGTGTGAGGTGGTTTCTTGACATGGTTTTGATTTGTATTTCCTTGATGATGAGTGATGTTGAGCATCTTTTCATGGATCTGTTAGCCATTGTACAACTTCTTTGGAAAAATGTCTGTTCATGTCTTCTGCCCAGTTCTTAACTGGGTTATTTATTTTTTGAGTGTTCAGTTTGATAAGTTCTTTTTAGATTGTGGATTCTAACCTTTTATCAGATATGTCATTTGCAAATATCTTCTCCCATTCCATAGGCTGCCTTTTAGTTTTATTGACCATTTCCTTTGCTGTGCAGAAGTTTTTTGTCTTGAAGTCCAGTAGTTCATTTTTGCTTTTATTTCCCTTGCTTCCTGCGACATGTCTAGTAAAAAGTTGCTGCAGTGAGGTCAAAGAGGTTTCTGCCTGTGTTCTCCTTTAGGATTTTGATGGCTTCCTGTCTCATATTTAGGACTATCATCCATTTTGAATTTATTTTTGTGTATGCTGTAAGAAAGTGGTCCAGTTTCATTCTTCTGCATGTTTCTGTCCAGTTTTCCCAATACCATTCGCTGAAGAAGCTTTTTTCTCTTGCATATTCTTTCCTGCTTCATCAAAGATTAGTTGACCATACAGCTGTGGGTCCATTTTTGGGTTTGTATTCTTTTCCATTGATCTTTGTGTCTGTTTCTGTGCCAGTACCATCTTTGTCTGGTTTTGGAATCAAGGTAATCTTGGCCTCATAGAACAAATGTGGAAATTTCCCTTCCATTTCTATTTTTTGGAACAGTTTGAGAAGAATAAGTATTAACTCTTCTTTAAATGGCTGGTAGAATTCCTGTGGGAAGCCATCTGGTCCTGAATTTCTGTTCATTGGAAGATTTCTGATTACTGATTTAGTATCTTTGCTAATTATCAGTCTGTACAAATTCTTTTATTTCTTCCTGTTTCAGTTTTGGTAGTTCATATATTTCTAGGAATTTACCCATTTCTTCCAGATTGCCCAGGTTGTTGGCATATAATTTTTCATAATATTTTGTATTTCTGTGTGGTTGATTGTGATCTCTCCTCTTTCATTTGTGACTTTATTTATTTGGTTCCTTTCTCTTTTCTTTTTGATAAGTCTAGCTAGGCGTTTAGCAATTTTATTCATTCAAAGAACCGGTTCTTTGTTTCATTGATCTGTTCTATTGGGGGTTTTTTTGTATCTATATCATTGATTTCCGCTCTAATCTTTATTATTTCCCTTCTTCTGCTAGCTTAAGGCTTTATTTGTTTTTTCTTTTCTAGTTTCTTTAGGTGTAAGGTTAGGTTTCTCAATTGGTATTTTTCTTGCTTCTTGAGGTAGGCCTGTATTGCTATGTCCCACTTATGACCACTTTTGCTGCATCCCAAGGGTTTTGAACTGTCATGTTTTCATTTTCATTTGTTTCTGTGTATGTTTTATTTCTTAATTTCCTGGTTAACCCATTCATTGTTTAGTAGGATGTTCTTTAACTTCTATATATTTGTGGTCTTTCCAGATTTTTTCATGTGGTTGACTTTACATTTCATAGCATTGTGGTCTGAAAATATGCATGGTATGATCTCAGTCTTTTTGTACTGGTTGAGACCTGCTTTGTGACTTAGTACACAATCTCTTCTGGAGAATGCCTTATGTGTACTCAAAAATAACGTGTATTCTGCTGCTTTAGAATGAAAGTTCTGAAGATATCTGTTAAGACCATCTGGTCCAGTATGTCATTCAAAGCCATTGTTTCCTTGTTGATTTTCTGCTTAGATGATCTGTCCATTGCAGTAAGTGAGGTGTTAAGGTCCCCTATAATTATTGTATTACTATAAATGAGTTCCTTTATATTTGTTATTAATTATCTTATATATTTGGGAGTTCCCGAGTTAGGGGAGTAAATATTTATAATTGCTAGATCTTCTTGTTGGATAGACTGCTTTATTATGATATAGTGCCCTTCTTCATCTCATTACAGTCTTTGTTTGAAATCTAGTTTGTCTGATATAAGTATGGCTTCTCTGGCTTTCTTTTGATGTCTGGTTGCATGATATTTCTCCCTCCCCTCACTTTCAAGCTGCAGGTGTCTTTAGGTCTAAAATGAGTTTCCTATAGGGAGCATATAGGTGTGTTTTGTTTTTTATCCATTCTGACACCCTATGTCTTTTGATTAGAGCATTTAGTCCATTTATATTTGGCATGATTATTGATAGATATAAATTTAGTAATATTTTTTTATTTTTTTTTGTTGCGGTTTCTGAAGATTTTCTCTCTTCCTTTCTAGTCTGTCACTTTGATCTTTCTTTTCCACTCAGAGTCCTCTTTAATATTTCTTGCAGGGCTGGTTTAGTAGTCACGAACTCCTTTAGTTTTTGTCTGAAAAACTCTTTATCTCTCCTTCTATTCTGAATGATAGCCTTGTTGGATAGAATATTCTTGGCTACAGATTTTTCCCATTCAGTACATGGAATACATATGCCACTTTCTTTTGGCATGCAAAGTTTCTGTGGAAAAGTCTGCTGCTAACCTTATTTGTCTTCCCTTATCAACTAGGGACTTTTGGCTTGTTGATTTTAGGATTTTTTTTCTTTATCTCTATATCTTGCAAATTTAACTATGATAAGTCTTGGTATTGGCTTGCTTTTGTTAATTTTGATGGGAATCCTCTGTGCTTCCTGGATTTGGAAGTCTGTTTCTGCAGATTAGGGAAGTTTTCACCTATAATTTCCTCAAGAAAACCCTCTGACCCTTTTCTCTCTCTTTTTTTTATTTTTTCTGGAACTCCTAGGATTCAAATGTTATTACATTTCATGGAGTCACTGAGTTCCCTAAGTCTACTTTTGTGATCCAAGATTTTCCTTTCCCTCTTTTGTTCAGCTTATTTTCCATAATTCTATTTTCTGTATCACTTATTCATTCCTCTTCTTCTTCCATCCTTGAGGACATTACATTCAGCTGGTGTTGAATCTCAGTTATTACATTTTTCATTTTTGCCTAATTAGTTTTAAGTTCCTTTTTCTCTATGGTAAGTGCCTTCCTGTGTCTTTTATGCCTTCCTCAAGCCTAGCTAGTATCCTTATGATTAGTGCTTTGAATTCTGGATCAGGCATATTACTTATATCTGTTTTGATTAGATGTCTGGCTGTAAACTTTTCTTGTTCTTTCTTTTGGGATGAATTTGTCCATCTTCTCTTTTGTCTAGGTCTGTGTCTTATTCTCTATGTTAGGAAAGCCTGTTATGTTTCCTGCTCCTGAGAATAATGGTTTTATGAAGAAGAGGTCATATAATGTCCAGGGCCTGGCACTTCAGGAAGTGGTCTCTGGGGTGTGCTGTGTGCACTCTGCTGCTATTGTGGCTGCTCTACCCTCAGGTCAGTCCTCTGCAGAGTTTCTCCTTGCTTGCAGTGGGTAGCGTTTGTACCTTGGCCAGAGTGTGGCAAATTTTAACTAGGTATGCTCAGGACAGATTGCTAAGAGAGACCTGACACTATTTCCACTAGAGCTGAAGCTCTGCAAAACTCTATGGTCAGCAGATGTAGTGTGTGCAGGGGTTTGTGTTGCACTTTTGGCTCTGTCTTGGGCAGCTAGCTGAGTTTTCAAACTACAAACTTCAGGGGTCTGCTGTGGGGGAACTGCACTGATCTTCTGGGGGAGGGTCTTGCCACACTTGGATTGATGTAGGTTTGACACAGAAGGGCAGTTTCACCACAAGACAGGAGTGTGGGGTTTGGAGTGAATCACCCTAAAGAGCCAGTGTCCACCTCAGCCACCCTCAGCAGGTGTCTCTACACCTCTGCTGAAAGGCAGGGGAGGGAAATGGCGCCCCCCAGCTCCTTTGTCCCTGGGGAAGTAATTCCACCTATCTCAGATGTGCTCCAAGAAGGGGGAAATATCCTTCCTAGTGTGTCTCAGGAAATCCTCAGATCATACCATCTGTCCCCAGTTTACCAGCCTGCCTTCTCACAGGAGTACTACAGTACCTTTGGGGATCTATACCAACCATGTGGCAGACCTCTATAACTCCAATATTTGAGCTCCACTGGTTGTAAAAAGTCACGAAAATTGGCCCCCCTCATTTTCCCAGTCGATGGCTTTGGGAAAGTGTTTCCCTGTTCAATCCCCTTTACACTCTTCCCCTATCTCTCTTTCTCTCTGTGACCAGGACTCCCTCCCCTCTGCTGAAGCTGCAATCTGTTTCTCCACAAACCAGGTCTCCACACCTCCAACCTTCCACAATGTGGCCCCCTCTCTCCGTCTGGCTGTGCAGTTTATTCTGTCAATCCTCAGATTGATTTCCCAAGAAAGAAGTTCTGATTGGGGCACTAACATATTCAATACATTATCTCCTCCTGAATGTTTTATTAGCAATTATGTACCTCAACCTGATATCTAGGCATTAACTTAGAAGAGACTCTGACCAGCACCTAACTAGATATAGAGTAATGGCAAGTTTTACACATTGCTTGTTGACTACAACTCTCTTTATTTGAAGATGAGGGTAGAAAAAGTCAACATAGTGTTTATGAAGGGGAATTTCAGAAAAGAGAAGAACGTTAAATTGAACAAATAATGGATCACTGAAAATTTTTTATTACACACAAAAATACCTGGTGATTTTAATAGTTTTATTGAGATAGAATTTATTTATCATAAAATTCATTTATTGAAATAATTGAAATGTTTTTTATTTACTGAGTAGTACAATCATCAAATCTAATTTTAAACATTTAAATCATTAAAAAAAATCACATGCCCATATACAGTTATTTTCCATCCTCACCCCCTACCCTCAGCATTAGGCAAGCATGTTGTATCATGTATTGTGCTTTTTCTTTTATTGCTTATTGCTGAAGAGTATTATACTGTATTTTGTTTATCCAGTTGATGTGCACTTGTGTTGCTTCTGTTTCTTAGCTATTGTGAATAATGTTAATATAAACATTTATGTACAAGTCTTTATGTGGACATTTTCATTTTTCATTTCTCTTAGTTTCCAAAAAGTTAAACTGTTTGGTCCTATGTTAAATCGATGCCCAACTTTTTAAGGACTTGCCAAACGGTTTTACAAAGCAGCTATACCATTTTACATTCCCACCAAGAGTGTATGAAGGTTCCAATTTCTTCACATCTTCCAACACTTGTTATTATCTGATTTTTCATTATGTCCATTCTAGTGCATGAGACTTTCACTGTCATTTTGATTTGCATTTCCCTGAGAGTTAATGTTTTCGTTGTTTTATATGCTTATTGGCCATTTGTGCATCTTCTTTGCAGAAAAGTCTATTCATATCTTTTCTCTGTTTTTAATTGGATTATCTACCCTTTTATTATTGAGTTGGAAGAATTCTTTAACTATTCTGAATATAAGTCCACTATTGGATATACAACTTGCATGTATTTTGTCCCATTCTGTGTGTGTGTGTTTTTTCATTTTCTTAAGGATATCTTTTGAAACACAAAAGGTTTTAGTTTTGATTAAGTCCAATGTATCATTTTTCTTTTATCACTTGCATTTTGCTATCACATCTAAGAAATCATGAAGATTTTCCCCTATAATTTCTTCTGAAAGTTTTATAGTATTAGCTATTACATTTATGTCTGTGATCTGTTTTTAATTATTTTTTATTTTACTTATTTATTATTATTATTATTATTTTTTAGAGAGAGAGAAAGAGAGAGATCACAAGTAGGGGGAGGGGCAGAGGGTGAGAGAGAATCCTAAGCAAGCTTCACACCTAGAAGCGAGCCTAACACCGGGCTGCATCTCACAACCCTGAGATCAGGAGCTGAGCTGAAATCAAGTGTTGGAAGCTTACCAGCTGAGCCATCCAGGACCCCCTAAATTATTTCTTGTGTACGGTGTGGGGTAGGAGTTCAATGTCATCTTTTTGCATGTTAATATTCAATTGTTCTAGTACCATTTGCTCTTTCCCACTGAAAAAGGGACTTTTTCCCACTGAATTTTCTTGGCACTTTCTCAAGAAAGCTGAATGACTTTTAGAAAACTATTTAGCATCCTTGGTTTGTCAAATCCCTGACCTATATCAAAGAAGACCAGATTATTAGGAAAAAAACAGGGTGACATTAAAACATCGAGAAACAGAGAATGAGATAAAGTGTGTAAAATAAGGAATGAAAGCAAGAAAATAAATAATATAACAGAAATATTAACATATACAGTGGAATGCAGAAAAGAAACTATTGGATGGCTAACCTCTTCCAGTGTGTGTGTGTGTGTGTGTGTGTGTGTGTGTGTGTGTGTGTGTGTGTATAAAAGAATTTCCACATATATATGGAAAAAAACTGTAAGGTGGACTTTAATAGATATGGAAAACAGGAATAAAAACACAATATAAGAATTGTAGGTGTTTTTCAATAAGAAATCATAATAATTAGAAGAATGATTATAGTTGAAGAAAGAATCCCTAAATAAAGAAAAGATGTTAGTATACAGATGAGAAATGCTTAGATCTTTCCTAGGAAAAAATCCAAAAGAAGTTTGCAGATGACTTATTATAAAATGAAATGTATTAAAGAAAATTTCCTATATAAATATCACATAGAAAATGCTTTCCATGAAAAAGGCAATTAGACTTGAAGATGATCAATACTGGTCCCTCCAAAATATGCCGCTTTGGCATAAAGATTATTTTGAGTTAAAAGTAATCAAGACCCAGCTGACTTAGGAAAAGCTCTTTATCTTCTGCACAACTGCCTGAAAGAATTTAGATAAAGGACCTGCTCAAGGAAGAGAGCGCTCACCATAGATAACTACACTATGGTAAGAACCAGGTATGCTAGACAGGAAGGAACCTAGATCAAAGCCTGTTTGATCTTTGTCCCATTTTTTCTGAGGCCCAGAAAACATTTGTTTACCAAACATTTACTCTTTTTTCATTCTTTCTGAGGATTGCATTCCTTTTCTTTGAAGACCTGGATCCCTCCTCCCTTCTTAGTTCAGAATGACATACATATCTTATTTTGGCTGTCTTTGGAATTTCATATCTGTGTGGGGTCTCAGTACATATGCTATTAAGTTTGATTTTCTCCTGTTAATCTGATTCATATCAATTTGATTTCTAGTTCAACTAGAAGGACCTTAAAGGGGAAAGGAATTTTTGCTTTGCAAAAGACTGCTTCAGTTTCCTCTACTAAATAATAAATGTCAGTAGAGAGCAGAAACAGTCTAAGTTTCAAGTAAACAACAACAACAACAAAATTTTCTTTTTTAAACTGAAGACGTTAAAACTTGGGCAAGTTGTCTTTCATTTGAAAGCAATTGAAAAAATATCTTGGAAATGCAAAAGTTCAGAAAATACATCATCGATTCACCCTATTTGAGAAATTTTACTTAAAGATTAAACTGCAACAGCAAAATAATGAATCAAAATAAAGACCTCAAAATGGTGTATCACTGTCTGGAAAGGTGTGATGGATCTTCCCATATTCATTTTGAACCCCAGAGAAATATAAATTCCATTCAGGCAAGTTAGGTTCTGCTAGAGGAGGGAGTGGAGGTGGAAGAGTTTGAACCTGTGATGCTTCATTCAGCTCTGTTTCTTCAGGTCCTTTCCAATGAAATGTGTTGTTTCTTGAATTATAATTTATATTCCACAAGTCAGGAGGCCTCAGAGTCAATTTATTGCTGAATTTTTCTCCTACGGTGGTGGTAATTACTGAAAACTACTGTTTCTTTACCCAGAACATATGACCAGAGTTTTTTCTGCACACCTATCCCTTGCAGGGTAATTTGCTAATGGGGAAAGTACCGGAGAAGAGGCTGAGTGCCCTTTGGATAAATCTTTAGGAGTCAGGGCCATTCAATAGTGTGAGTAGCACCTGGATCTAAGCTCTGAGCTTGACTGAAGTTTCACTTAGATTTAACACCATGTGAACACAATGCACTGCTAGATTTCTAAGTAGTCTAATGACCTATAAGTTTTCTGTTCTGATTCCTTCTAAATCTTACAGCTAAATCTTCACTTGAAAGTTCAGATTCTGAAAGTAGTCTTCAATGAAGAGTGTTAGGAGAAGCCCTAAACCAATTTGGTTTAACTCAACACACTTATTTTTATACTTACTCTAAGTTAGGCACTGTGCAAGTCACTGATGACAAGATAAATAACCACAAAGATAAATAAACCACAGGCATCTTTCTTGCAGTGGTTGTAGTCTAGTGCAGAGGTCTCTTAAATGCTAATGTGCATAAGAATTGGCAGGGAGGTTGTTAAAAATGTAGGACCTGGCCCCACTCCCTGAGGTTCTGTTTCATTAATCCTTTTAGGTGATCTCCAGTGAGTGATCTCTTTTTGGAAACATTTGTCTACGGGCCAAGAATGGATGGCTATTTCAATATAATGTCAAAGTGCTGCATTTGAATAATGGTAAATCACAGACTTTGGCACTAGAAGATACGGATTTGAATCCAGCACTACTACTACTTGTGTGACACTGGATAAGTTATTTAATCATTTTATGTTTCTACAAAATCATACCTCCTATGGTTGTTATGATGTTTAAAATAAATGAGGTAATTTAAGTCTAAAGAAATAAACTAAAGCTTACTGCTTACTAATTTTCTTTTACTGTAAAGGTACTGCAACTCATTATAATATAGGACTTGGAAATCAGTATAGGCTAAGGGATAAATGGAGAGAAGATCTAGAGCCTGTATAGATGCAAAAAGAGGAACAGAGATACCTGCTGAAGAAGCTTGCTTGAAGTTTGCTCTATTACGTGTAAGATAAGTTACTCACCAAAAATTCATAACATTTACATTAACCAAAGTTTTTGAAGTTGGACTTGTGTTTGCAGGAAATCCCCAAAAAAGGACTAAGTCTCTTCTCAAAGACTGCTGGGTGCAAGAAAAGACGCTACTCAGAGGGAATAGTTACACTTTTATTACATGAGTAAATGGCTACTAGGCTGGCACATAATAAACTTCCAATAAAGAGGAGCTATTATCAGTGCCCTGATCTTCCTCGTTCCATCCATATCCCTGATGTCTTCTTCCCACTCTATCCTTAAGTAGTATTCCAATAAATTTTCAAGAAACCCTCTTAAACTTTTACTCTTTTCCAAGAACACTCTCCCTTTGCAACTCCTGACATTAAACCTTAAGAACATCACTTCCTTTATCAACTTCTCTCACAGGGATCCATTCATTCAACTGGTCATTCACTTAACAAGTACTCACTGAGCAAATACCCTGTGTTGGGCCCTGTGCCAGGAACAAGAAAAGGACAGTGGAAAAAACACATGGTCCCTGCCCGCATGGAGCTTATAATCTGGGGGGGGGGGGGGC